>QXCR01000066.1:0-158087 GCA_004380135.1 Stemphylium vesicarium
GAACAAGGAGGAGTCAGTGACTCCAGGACCTGGGCATGATGCCAGGACCGACTACGATGAGGATATAAGGATGGAAAGGTTTCATTGTTTCTCTCGTTGTGGTCAACTCTCATAGTTACATCTCTTACCCAGATTGCCAACTAGTTATTCTATCGCTCATATAGAATTGAATTGTCTTTACCGAATACCTACTATCCCACTTAGTCGCCAGACAACTCTACGGGCCTACCGCCATACAATACCTCGCCTGCCTTAGTACGGACCAGGACAGAGAAGTATCGCCGAACCCCGTATAACAGCGCTCTGGGTGCGGGTCGCGAGATTCCGCGCAAGCGGAAGGTTAGCTTCAGCTGGAGGTGGCCCTTATCCGCGCCCTTCTAGCTGCGCGACTTCCTCTTCTAGCTCACGTAATTATTAGAGGGCTAGGAGTTTATTGCGTCGCTCTTTAATAGCTTAAATGCGCTCCGTAAGCGTTATAGGTGCGTCCTTCTTTTATAGTTCGCGTTCCTTGCGTAGTATTTATAGTAGGGTTAAGATACTAGAGCTTTAGCTTACTACCTTAGCTAGGTAGCCTAATCGTATAGAGAGAGCTATCTCTAGACTATTAGCTCTAAAGGAAGAAGAATTATTATATAAGAGGTAGTTATAAGTAATAGTATTTACTTTATATTATAATAGAATAGTAGGGGATAGCTCTATATTACTACACTAAGGGGGTGGTAGTAAGAAGAATAATTCTTGCCTCTCTTCCCTTACGCGAAGCGCAGGTTAAAAGTAGATATCTTCGCCAAGGCGCGAGTGCAAGAAGCAAACATGTTGGGACTGAATGCGCCTAACTGCAGGCCTTCGGCCTGAGTGTTACATTATATAGCTAAGTAATCGCGACTAAGTTATAATAATTAAGAGTATTAACGCGTTTAGCTAGTATCTTCTACTATTTATAATTCTATCTAGTAAGTAGCACTAGGCTACCTAGTACTACTACGTCCCTATAGACTAGATAATAGTAGTAAGTAATAATAGCTAGATAATAGATAAGCTTAGCGTTAAGTGGGTAAAGCACTTTAATAGGTATACAGCGTCTCGTACGCGTGGAGTCTACCGTCTCCTTATCCTAGATGGCCATAGCAGCCACGCTACGCCTGAGTTCGACTAGTACTGTACAGAGAACAAGATCATCACTCTCTGTATGCTAGCGCACACGTCGCATCTACTCTAGCCGCTTGATGTAAGCTGCTTCTCTCCGCTTAAGCGCGCGTACGGTCACGAGATCTAGGAGCTAGCACGCTAAGGCGTCTACCACGTTAATAAGATAGACTTTCTTATAATCTATATATAGATCTAGCTAGCTATATTTATATAGTAGAATATTCAGGTAGGCTTCTAAATAATAGGGCTTATCTCTTTCTATCTAGACTATATATTATTATTACTTACTATTATCTAGACGCTATCTCTACTAAGGATAATAGTAAATAATAATGTTATATAGATAGTAGAGACGCCCTATCTAGTAGCGCAGCTTTAGTAGCAGGCTAAGTATCTTTAGGATCGGCTCCGCCAGCAATCATAAAGCCTAATAAACCAGCTTCTCCGCTAGGTTGTTAAAAACTGTCAGGTTGCAATGCAATCAGCAACAATACTTGCTGAAGAGAATAAGAAGCTACGTGCAGCTAGCCAGCGTCAGCAACGAAAGCAAGACCAGCGGCGTCAGTATATAGCCCGTGGAGGAGCGCTACAGGGCCAACAGGGCCAGCAGCTCGCTATAGAGGCAGAAAGGGTGGCCGCAGAGGTGGAACAAGCTCTAGCTACTCCGGGACGTCAGCGCGCACCACCAACGTGTAGCAAGTGTCACGTTCAAGGACACACGCGGACTTAATGTAGATAGTAATAGACTAGCTATCTATAAAATTCTATGCCACTATCTTATGTTGTTGTGGAACTATCGTGCGGAGTGTCGCGTCAGGTTTGGTGGGGGTGGCCGGTGAGTGGTGTTGGCCGGTGAGTGGTGGAACACGTTAGCGTAAGTATATTAATAATACTGTCTAATAGCTAATAGCGACATGCGCGAGGATTGTGGTCTGATTGAATTCAAAATACCCCTCGTTCGTCCCAGCACGGAGGGTGTCCCAGCACACAGGGAAGGGATGTTAGTCGCAATATTCATTCGTTGACTGTCGTTCTGTAGCTCATGTGCCTTCCACTCTAGACTATGAACATAGAAGCTTAAAACTCCTCTAACGTAATACCTGCATGCCTGAAATGACCTCTCGCACTCTCTTGCTTGCCGCCTACAACATCAACACACCATTCCAGAAATGTGTCAAAACCCTGTTCGGGTGCGTCTTCAAAGGCCCGCCAGTTCTTCTTAATGAACGCTTTCAACTCGGCGAAGAACTCTTCGATTGGACTGAGATTAGGTGAGTAAGGAGGCAAGTACATGAGTTTGACACCAGCTTCATAGCACATCTGCTCGAGTCTCTCTGTGCGATGGAAGGACGCATTGTCCATTACGAGCACAGACTTTGGCTCAGGCCACCTACCGTAATGCGGAAGCAGTTGCTCTATATAATCTTCAAAGACTGTGCTGTCTGTCGAGCCCTGACATACGCTTGAGAACAGGATCCTATCTTGTGTGTAAGCTGGTAGGATCTGATATCGTTGGTCGCGGTGGAACTTGGCAACCTGGACCGGGGCTACGCCGTGAGGAGACCAGCCTGTGCGCCTGAAGTCGATGCGCTTATCGCAGCCAGATTCGTCGATGAAAACAAGGTGATAGGACTGGAACTGCGTTTGGTTATAGAGGTAAAAGTCTCGCAGCTCCGCGTTCTGCTCAGCAGCGATCTGTCGAGCCGCTTTCTTTGACCATCCCATTGCTGTCAGGCTTCTACTAATGCTGAAAGTTGACACGAGAATGTCAAACTCGTCCCACAAGAAGACGGCCATCTCCTCTTGGTACAGCCCAGACTTTTCCAGCAGGTGTTCACGCAGGGCGTCTAGCATAGGCGGTGTGATCGATCGCGGCCTCCCATTTCCGTTTGCAGGAGCCTTGGTGGAGTCAAAGTGGCGAAGATTGGACTTGATTGCTTTGGATGAACGCTCGCTGCAGCCGGCTACCGAGGCCATTTGAGCAGTAGTAAGCGTCCCGGCTTGAATCATATCCCGAATTAGGTTATGCTGCGCGGGAGCGAGGTTTGGCGCCATGTGCACAGTAGAAGGTCTCTGAAGGTCAGGTTGACTGCCGTCATGAACACCGGAAGCGAGGTTGGCCCGTGGCGGCGGGGTTAGCAGGCTGAGCAGGCTGAGCGGGCTGAACGACCAACTGCTAACGACAACAGCAACCAGGCATTCCCTATTGCCTCGACCGCCACTATGCCACGCCCGCTTTGCGTCTCAGGTCCGTGACAGCCCTCGCGCACGATGCTGGTATACATCCTCTGTCCCACTCCACACTCCTGTCGGCTTGGACCGAATTGACGCAATGCCACGAATCTTCGGCTTCGGCTTCGGCTTCGGCTTCGGCTCGAAGAAAAGCAAGACGCAAGTACATCTCGCGGGCAGCTTTCTGCTTTACATACTAACACACAGGCAGGCTCCTGCAGAACTCTCAGCGTCCTCAGCGTCGGCAGAGGCAGCTGCTGCAGTTGCACATGGCCTGCAAGTGGTAGCTGAAGGCGCCAACCCGATCGTCGAGTATATTTCTCACTGCTTGGGTAGTGCGTTAACAGCTAACCTAATTGCAGTATCGTCGCCGATCATGGCCTGAACAAACACCGCGAGAAGACGCGGACAACGAGCGGCGGCGTCAACTGGCTGCGCGACCTCCTCCCGCACGACCTCCTTAACGCGCGCATACTCAGCTAGAGCTACGATGAAAACACGCATAGCCGCTCCCGCGTGAGCTGCCAGTACAATTCGACCACGCTCGAACACTGGTGTCAGCGCCAGGAACACGGCAGCCACCTCAGTCGTTCCCCTGGCCTCGCCTTCCTGTCGAGCTGAAGCTCAGGGTCTTAGGGAAGCTGTTCCGACAGAGTGAGACACTGAAAATCACCGCCTTCGTAATAGAGCGGCCACAAGCTACAACTCAGTCCATGCTCCCTGTAGAAGAAGCAACAGGCACGAGATACTCCTTCCGACTCCAAGCCAAAGTGCCAAAGGCTCTAGTCTCTTACAGAGACCATCCGAATTGGCGCGTGAACAATTGCGGTCCGAGCTACTGGGATCTGGATGATCTAAGTGTATTGTTGGCGGCGCGCACAACAAACAAAGAGTTTGCAGTCCTCATACAAGAAGTCTTCTTCGGCGAAAACACATTCGAGCTTCACGACGACACAGCCACGCTGACAAGCTTGAGCGGTGAACGACAAGATTGCCGTCCGCATCGTCCTTGCGCGGAGCCCAGCTGTTCACACAACGCTCGGGTCGTTGCCCATCGCTGGCTCGAGCTCATGATGAAGCATAAATGCCTTGCCCTGATCCGCAGGCTCAACGTCGACATCAATCTCAAAGAGAACAGCCAGGCAAAGTGGCACGTGCGACGCACCTTCCAGGTACTGGTGTGCATGCCACATCTGCGTCGTCTAGTCATCACTGGGGAAATGAGCTGCTTCTGGAAATCTGGAGGGGAGATGAACAAAGACCTCCACTTTCCCTTCGAGAACGTGGCCACCGAGTGGCACGAGTGGCCGGGCTTGCCGATGCTTGCGTGGGCGGAATCAGCGTTAGGTTCGAGGTCGACGACGGAGAAGGGTAAGATCAGAGATAATACGGCATTGACGGTGTTCGTGCCTCAGTGTCGCGACGTGCAGGAGTGGATCCAGGAGCTGATGAAGCTGGACGATGAGGATGACAAGAAGTTCTGGGTGGAGGAAGATTAGCTTAGCCGCCTGAGGGCTTCGCCAACGCGACGGTCCGTCAGGCTATTGCGACGATTCGTGCGAGGCAGAGCGTGCAGCAGAAGCGCAAGCTGAAGGCATGGGACGTGGAGAGCGAGGAAGATGAGTAGCTGCTACATAGTCGTGGAGGAGGTCGGCTTCTGCACCAAGGCCGAGTATCTGTTCGTATGTACCTCAGTTGGTTGAAAAGGGGCTTTGGGACTGTCTTGATTTGGGCATTGTCCTTATTTAGGGCGACGAGGCGCTAGACGTAGAGATAACTAGGGCTAGGGCCTTACTTAAAGTATGTCTTGCTTGTGATACCAACGCAGCAAAAGACTGATGACGAGCAATGGACGAAATGCAAGCGGGTCGGAGCTGGCATCATGCTTGGCAAATACATCAAACTTGAGGGAAGATAGGGTCGAGGTACGGATACTCTAGAACTCTCATATCCGCTCAAGCAGCGCGGATTCGTGGCCAAATGGCTGTTAGACCATATATACTACGCAAAACCTGCGATACCGACGCGATTGCTGTGCTGCTCGTGACTTAGAGCGCTCATTCTTTACCAAGCCTCGCAGACGACTTCCTCTTCCTCTTTTGTTGGCGTGTCCAGGTAGCCCTGTTCGCAGCATCATCGGTGCTCTTTCCCTAGATCAATGTCGCCAGGGATAGTGAAGAGGGGAGGGATTACCATAGAATCCTCCATGTCTATACTGTGGTATACAAGCTTGATCCTGCGGTCCATGGGGTGAGGCATTACGATCCCTCGAAGTGGTACGCTTGACTTTAAAACAAGGCCCTTCTAATCATGGCGCCAAGCTTAGCAAGCGTGCTACACACGCTCTTCAACCATCCAACCGTCTCCACATGCACTCTTCTCTCACTTCCGTCACTCTTGGATGCGAGCTTATCCAAGATATCATCCTTGATCGCTTTCGGCGTCTGGGCAGAGTCATGATACACTGTGACCTTGAGGCCAAAAGTTTTGCCGATTGGCTGTTGGAGGATGACAATGACCGCCCAATAGATGAAGCTTGCAGCCATGAATATGCTGATGACAGCCGGCCACCAGTATCTTGGGATCTTCCCAGTCGATCGATCTTTGGCTGCAAAGACAAGGATCACGACATTGGCGCCGGCGAAGATGACTGAGAACGCTCGTAAGAGGTATTTGTTGTTGAAGAATGTTAGAGGATAAGGCTGTCCGGTGCTTTCTTGCCTTCGCCTCTGAAGCCAAATGAGTCCAATGGCTACGAATGCTAGTGTTCCGATCAGTATGTTATTGCCTCTTGGATCGCTGATCTTTTGCTTACTGCTAACGATGACATGACCGTAGGTATAGAGACCAACGGCGAAAGAATAGCCATCAGAATCGACTGGTGTAGCTGTGATGTAGATAACGGATGTAATCCAGTGGAGAAAGAGGGCTCCTTTCGGTGTTTGACTATCCTGTGATAGCTGCCTCCAGAATGGAAGGATCCTTTGGATTGCGATCGATTGCTTGACTGAAACAAAAGTCAGTCACGGAACGAAGTCGTCAAGGCATAGGTCAGCAAACCTTTGGCCGCAGTATACGTGACCGCAATGATATTTCCGAAAGCAGACAGCGCAATGCATATCTTGAAAGCTCCCGACGAGTGGAAGACGAGAGGTGCAAACTTTAGCGAGGTGACTAAGTCGTTGTTCTTGTCCGTGAAGTTCTCGAACGGCAGGACTCGGTACTAGGTGTACGTAATCAGCCTCATGGTCCGTACTACTGTCAAGGTCGCTACATGGTGCACATACTAATGTAACAGTTACCAGAACATATAGTACCCATACAGTGCATACACCTAGAAGCGCTCCGATGTTGAGGATCCGTTTCGGCGTTAGTGTTCCACGATTTCGAATTTCGCCAGCGACCTAGTATTGTCAGTCCAGTTTCTTTAGCTTCAAGAAAGAAGTGACTAACGTAGTTGGCGTTCTCCCAGCCTAGTCAATGTTAGCGGAACTGATGGGCCTACATCCGTAGTACTTGAGACTTACCTTGATAGGAATAGAAGATGAAGACCATTGCAGCCATTCCGTCACTGCTGGAACTCCTATCAAAGTTCTCGTTCCACTTCGAACCGTGCTTGCCACTATATACAATGCCAGCGATGAAGACAACCAGTAGCAGAACTACTTTGTAGCATGCGATGAACTTATTGAGGAAGAGACCCGCATGGGCAGCGAACCAGTGTATACCACAAGCGACAGTGATCACTGTGACGGCGATGAAACGCACCAGGCGATCGTCAAGTTCGGCCGAGGCATTGACTTCTGGAAGTGCAGCAAGTAGGATGTGTTTCGCGAACTGTATTGCGTTGCCATAAGAGTTGGCCAACGTGAGGAAAAAGCCAGAGAAAAGTATCGTAGCCAGAAGGTCTGGGGCGTAGAAAACCTCGTCAAGGTAGACGAGCTCTGCACCGTTGTATGGCAGGGCATTTCCGAACTCCAGATAGACGAGAAGGAATACTGCCGTCCAAAGACCACCGACAGTCCATAAAGCAACACTTAAGCCTCTTGAATGAGTGAATGTCAGAACGACGCTCGGTGTAGAGAATATCCCGGTGCCAATTTGCTTGTTGAGAACAAGCGCTGCGACATCAAGTATGCTCAAGCTGGGTGGAGCTAATTGGATTCGATTTTCGTCGAATTCGGTTCTTGGGGTTGAGCGGGATGCTTTACTGGACGTGTTTGAGTCTGTGCGGTCGTTGTTGGAAGGTATATTCTCCTCTGCGCCGTTTCCTTGTGCATGCGTTGTCGGTATAGGGCTGGGCTCATCGGGCATTGGGTTCGAAGAAGGACCTGGAGTTCCTGTGTCGCGCCTATCCCTCTCACGAGAAGAGCGGCGAAGCAAACTTCGGACTGAAGCTGATCTGACGCGATGCTGTGCTGTCGGATGACGATGTTCCGGTCTTTGGTGCATCTCAAGATGCTCATTGGCCGGATGGACCTGGATAGAGTTGTGCGACATCTCCTTGATTCGTTTGGCCAAGGCCTGAAAGGCCGTGCGGATTGTGTTAATAGTCGAGCGCAATGAATAGAGTGACGATTGAGCCAATCTAGCGTAAAGCCGTTGCTCATTGAAGTCGACCAAGGTCAAGACTTAGCCATGAACCGGCGCTGCAAGATCGTGGAATGTGAACTGTGCAGCGAGTGACCCTCCAAGGCATGCTCGGATTTATGTTCACAATTCTTGGACCCTCCTACTGCCATGCTCTTGAACGCCGTCATTATTGCTTGAGAACTCAGCCCTCCGCGAGCCGCACCCATAGCCTCCTCAGGACCGGTAAGAGCTTTCTGGAGGACCACGGCGCCTAGGTACTAATCTGCCATGCCAAGTCCGGGTGTGGTTACACGAAAATCAATAGTACCAATAGCAATAGCTGCTCGTATTCTCGGCCCAGATTTTGAGATCATTCGATGACTGCACAGCCAGCGCATCGACTTGCCTTGTTGCCTGTCGGACCCCAGATAACATATTTCAGCCGACCGGCGAGGTTTTTGAAGGAAATTCGTCGCCGTCTCAAATCCGCCTAGGCATACAAGAGCGATTGCGACTCCGCGATGGTTGCCAAACAGACCGAGCAATACGATATCCAGGTGATCAGCCACAGGTGCGATGAAACAGCCTCTTGACAAGCAAATCTGAGTGTATCTAGATACATACGCATGGCTCTCTTCGAGGAATATGTGAACTCGAAAATCGACCGGTTTGGAGAGAACTGGAGCTACAGTGTAAGCCATTTCCGAGAGTCTTCATCGCAGCTAATCGGTCAAGGTGGCTCGCGACAATCGCATCACTTTCACAGCTCTAGAACCCTTGTCTGAGGCGAGTTCAGCTTTGACGTGCGCCCAGGTGCATGCAACTGACGCTGCTTCAGGAAGAGATTAGCGAGCTCCAGTGGCGAAGTCAAGAAGCGCGGGATGACCCCTTTATTGACTGATTGGCGAGGCTTTGACTGACTGCGATCGCCAAGGGGGGCTGTGGGGTGTCAGATAACAACGTTGGCGAACTCTGACATTTCATACGTGAGCCAAGCGAAGTGGCTGATGGCACCTGGCGACAGGCTGATCTCGAGTTGCACTCGCCAGGATGAGTGCTTGAGTTATAACTGTATGAATCTTCGCAAATCAGTTCAAAGTGTCGTTCCTTCATAGAGAAAACGTACATCCGCGTTTAAAGCATTCAACAGCATAAGATATGACGACGACTTTGCAACCATCAGCAGCAACGCAACAGCCCCCAGCCACATGTATTTTTGACACCAGGTATTTCGCAGCTCTGCTAAGTGCAAATTTTGAACACACCTTGGGGCCGGAGAGTGAATTGCAGCTGAAGTTGATCGAGGTGGGAGCAAAAGGTGATCCCGTGAAGGTCTATTTGTGAATCGTTTCCTAACGTGTCTCTCACAGATTGGAGGTTCACGGATCACAAACAGCTTGATACGTACCTCGAGAAGACCCAATTCTCAGGTACTCGAATAATGAAAGTATCATTTCTCTTGGCCCGGAACTCCACTGACTTGGTCAGACTGGTACCGCAAAGGTTTTCATGGGACCGCCTCGCGATCTCCGAGCACGCGCTGCATAGCTTGATCAGCTACTTCAAGATTTTTCCGGCATTTTTAGAGGTGCTGTGTGCTTTCGGTAGACGGAGCCAGAGGTCCAGCAACTCCCTGGGAGGATGCTATAGCTGGCAAAATGGCAGCGTGTCGGGTGAGCTGGGACGCGTTCCGCAAGACCCATCGCCCAGCTTACCAGTCATAGAGACATGTTATCTGCTCAAGATAGTTGAGCAGCATGGCAGAGTTGAGCTGGAAGAGCCTTGGTCGATTAGGCAATTAGGCGTGTATCACCAACACGACGCGGACTCGGGAAACGACACATTCATATTGTTGAATCCGATGGGGTCTTTCCAGGAGCGTCTCCGCGACGTGAAACTGAGCCTGGAACGCCACCTATCACCCCGAGATATACATCATCTTGCCTTGTCGCATTCAGTCTGGCAATGGAGATGGTACCTTACCTTTTGGGAGGAACAGCTCGAGAGGCTAGTAAGCTGCCCATCGCAAGCCGCGGATCCATAGAAGAACCACACTGACCGGGAATCAGATCGCGAAGGCGCACGTTTCGCAGGTGCGAGACCGGGCTAAGACGGAAAACATGCCTGTATTGACCATTGAACACTCCGATTTCCAGGATGTCCAAGTGATAAACGACCGCATGAATGCGGCGAAGTACATTGTGGGGTCCAACGTTGACATCTGCTCAAAGATGAAGGCCAAACTTCTCAACGACCAAGGAACTGACCTGTTTTTGGACGAATTCAGCCTTCAGTCCAGACGTGTCGAAAGCTTGCTTGAGCGTGCGAGGAGTGGGTCCAGCCTAGTTCGTAATAGGTCCACTTGCCAATTGGTAGAAAATTCCACTGATACCTTGGATAGATGCAAGACATCATATCTTTCCGAGGCTTAGACTCCCTCCGGACCAGCAGCGAGAATTCGAACGAGATGGCGCGCTTAGCCGATATTGACAGCAAGAACATGGTGAAGCTCACAACGAAATCGCAGCGAGACGCTTCGACTTTGAAAAAGGTGACATGGCTTACGTCAATCTATCTTCCCGCCTCATTTGTATCTGTAAGTCGAATCGACCCAAAGTTCCGGGTGATAACAGCTGACCGTTGCGTACCAGCAATTCTTGAGCATGGGTTATCTCACGGTCGATTCCAAGGCAAGCCCAGTCTCACTCAATTTCGCCGCGGAGATGTGGATTTTTGTGGTGCTCACGTTTCTGTTCCTCGCCGTGACATTGGGAGCGTGGGTCTTGCTGGATCGACCGCGCAAGATATTATGGTGGCGTAAGCAGCGCGTGATCGATCTCGAGAAGGCTAGAGTGGCCAATATAGAGGACTAAGTGCCAAGTATGGAGGCGCACGCATGAAAATCCGATCCGGCGGTAGTAGCCGAGTCGCGTCTCTCCTCATTGGTAAAAGTCGAACTGGCTGCTGCCTTGCTATCTTTGTGCCACCACGCCGAGTCCTTTCACAGTCAGGATAATGTGCCCCTGTAGAATAACCGCCCCAGTGAGGCTCTGCGTTTCTCAGTCGAGTATCGCGTACCCAGCAGTGGGCGCCACTCAGCCTTCATAGCTCATGTCTTCCCCTCATAATTTGTTCAAATCACGACGGCGCAATCCTTTTAAGGTTCCACCCTCGTGGCGCGTCAATCCTGAATTTCTAAGCAAACTGCAACCCTGCAGCAAAGAAAAAGCACCACCTCATTTTGGACCATGACAGAGCCCTGCCGGGCGGCCCGGTACGAGATCGAGGAGAAGCTCTTCGATAACGACAAAACATCATTCTTCCCAACGGATCAGTTGCGCAGAATTCTCGACAAAGAGAAGGTCCTTGGCGTACTGTCTTGCAGATGCAGAGAATGCGTCGACAATCGCAATTCTCTTCGTGGCGCTCAGATCGATCCAGAAAGATCCGTGGACGATATCCGAGGAGGGCCGCACGGTGTGACCACATATTTCGGCGTCTTCGGTCTTCTGATAGTGTCCGAGTTTCCTGCGTTGATCTTCGGCTTTCTGCGCAAGAGATGCAATGATGAGATTCTAGAAGCTTGGACAACTCATGAAGCAAGATTCTCCGAGGCGGATCTGAAAACATATACAGGCGAATTGTGGCGTTTCGAAGATCGTTTCAAGCGTTTTACGAGAAAGTTTGCGGCGAATTTGCCCCGGTTCGCGGTCCCGCATATGCAGACGAGCAACTTCCGTCAGTATCATGGGAATGTCGTGTTGCCTTTCATCGAAGAGAGGGTTATCGGTTTGAGGGAAGGTCGTGATGGTCTTCTGACGCCGGAAGGCGCAAATGGCACAGTTTTCGCTTTCAAGATGCATCCAGAGTATTGTCGATTTCCAGTAAGTCAGTCAATTTGCTTCCGCCAGAGCGAAGCTCATAAGTCCAGGACATCAAGGCCATGACGGCTCTTGCGAGAAAGCAAATCACTGAAAGGCAGCCACTTGCCTATCTTGAACAATCCAATATCGAATATGTTCAACGATTCAAGCACGACCATATCGTGAAGCTGATCAAAGCTTTCGGCCACGGTACCACTATCAACTTCATCTTCCCCCTGGCTTGGACGAACCTGGATCATCTGCTGCGTGACCAGGACCGAGGATACAGGCACAAGAGAGGTTCGAGACTGGAGACGGCCGATGCTTGGAAGCAATTGTTGGGTATCGCTCAAGCGCTCAAGAAGATCCAAGGTTTCGCAGATGGAGCCGACAGTAGGATCACCGATCAAGATGTGCAACGAGTGTGCATCCACTTTGACCTGAAACCGGATAATATCCTTGTGGAATCAGAGGATGGCAACTGGGTCATCACCGACTTCGGATCAGCTGCTTTGGCACAACAACGAAGAGGCAGGACGACTCCTGCAGTGAACGGACATTTCGGAACTGATGCATATGCACCGCCAGAGTATGCGGACTCAACAATGCACCTCGGCAGAGCCTACGATATCTGGTCGCTCGGTTGTATATTTCTTGAAGTAACGGCATTCATGGTCCTCGGACATCCAGGCATTAAGTCGCTCGATCAAGCGCGACGTTCAAGGCCGTCTTGGATGAAAAATGAGGAAGAGCGTTTCTTTTGCCAAGAGAGACCAGAAGGAGACTTCGTCGTCAAACCCGAGGTCCGGAAATTCATATCCAACCTTGGCTTGAACCATGCAAACTTGGAAAACAGTAGCAGGGAGAGCGTAGCCTTTCTTCGAAAGGTCCTCGATCTGATCAATTGGATGCTGCAACCAGATACTAAAGACAGACCGGAGATCTCACTGGTCGTGCAGACACTGTCCAACGCTTTGAAACACGCAGAGTCCCAAGCCAAATCGAAGGCACAACCGTTTGTCCTTGGCGCAGACGAAAGAGTCCTCGGAGACCAGCCACTGAATGAACTTCCGCTCGTAAGATGGTCGACATCCGCTGAGGCTTGGGAAGGTTGCCGATTAGTAGTGCTAGAGAACGAAGCAGGATATCTGCGTCTCCATTGCAGATCCCTGGGCAACGAGCCAACAGACATGAGCTTTCGACGCGGCGACGTCAAAATTCTCCCGTACTACGCGTTCTGGGATCCGAACAATTCGTATAGTCACAGAACTTGGCTTGACTTCTCGTTCCTAAGTGAGGGCAGGCGCGCACCAGTTGCGAACGCGATGCTGGGATTTGAGGGCAACGACGGAGTCAGAGCGGCACGCAAGTTGCAATCCACATTATCGTCGCAGGACATTGTCGCCAGCTACGACCTCCAGAGAGTGGCAATTCGGAAGCCTTCGTCATTCAAGAAGCAACTCAAGGGATTTCTTTCGAAGAAGACGATGGAACCAGGACTCAATTTCGGCTCCGCCACGATTCAGATCTGGGTTGAGCGAGACACGCAACGATCGACAAATCCTGGTCCCGGCCGGTCCACTCCTGCTCAATCAAAGTACCGTAGTCGTCCTATACGCATCCTGGACAGACAGGATTCCAAGGTTCCTACGTGTCGGGTGGCGATC
This sequence comes from Stemphylium vesicarium, assembly GCA_004380135.1. Classification (NCBI taxonomy): domain Eukaryota; kingdom Fungi; phylum Ascomycota; class Dothideomycetes; order Pleosporales; family Pleosporaceae; genus Stemphylium; species Stemphylium vesicarium. Next base: position 13,484 of record QXCR01000066.1, read on the forward strand.
TATCTTCACCAACAAGGCTTTATTTGTTTGATCAGGATCGACTCCAATTGGGTCCAGGAACTCGACGAGGCCAGCGACAAGATCCTAACGTTCCAGCCCCATGCGTCCGAAAAAAAGAAACTCTTTTACGCGTCGTGGCTTTATCCAACGGCTGAGGAAGCCAGCGAAACAATTCCTGCGGGTGTACCGTTGAGTCCCCAAGTGCTGCAATATTTTGAGGACCTTGAGTGCTTTGAAACTGAGAACATCGAAGTAGAATTCCTCAACACAGAGCAGCGCCAGGAGTTCAAGATCAGTTTCTTGAACGCAAAAGAGTCATGGTATAATATGCTGCAAGCCGCAGAGAGCGTACAACCGGTGAACAGAATGGCGGAAGGAGGCGCACGTCTGCCGCCAGGGGTAGGAATCCCGCCGGTACCGACACGCAAAGCTGCTCTAGTTCCAATCGTGAGTCCTCGACCCTCAATCAGCGAAGCAGGATCTGCTGATAGCTCAGATGAGGGCAGGAGTAGGCACGACTCCGTCAATGATAGAGAAGCTGTTCATGTGGATCCGAACTATCTGACGGTACCTAGCGCCAACTTTCAGCCTCCGCAACGGAGGGGTACATTCAGGCAAATTTAAAATTAAGTGTTCAAGTCACTTCATTTTTGACTTAATAGCCATTTAGATTAAAAAATCTCGGATCTGCTTCAGTGCAATTTTTGTTCGATGTTCGTCTTACATCAAATTGCCTTCCCAGCCCTCGCCTCCGCCCACCTGCTCAGCATCCCCAACAAGCCCCAAACCAGACTCGTAATCGTAAATGCCTGCACCAGCATTAACGTAGCCCTTCCTCTCACAGTCCTCACATCTGGTCTCGACAGCACCCCCACAACGTCCACAAGCGCAATGTACGCTGTACGCCATATGAGCCGATCGAACATGCCTACCACAAACACCAGCAATGGAGCAGAGTGCGGAACAGCAGCGAAGATGACGCCAATGCCCGCCAGCTATGCTAATGCAACCAGGAACTCTGAGCGCCGCTGTCGTGCCGGCTCACTGACCTCGTAGCCAGCGACTGGATAGCAGAGCACGTGGTCTGCAATGATGAATTGTAGGTTGATAAGCGTTCCATACCACATTCCGTAGGTAAAAAGCACAAGAGCTCTAATCGCTTCGTGCTTATGCGTGAGGCGCACGCCGCCGGATGGTATGGTGTCGGGTTGGAACATGTATGAGCCCACGATGTACGTGAACAGTGTGAAGAATGCTATCCATAGGAACGCATTCCATGGGCGGTGGGTGAAATTGGTGAGTTGGTAGACGATGGGCGGGTTCGCGAGAATCACGGGGGGCATGTAGAGGTGGGCGTAGCGATTGCGGGCTCGTGACCGTGGCCGGGCAAGTGATGTATCCACATTATTCTCCATGGTGTAGAATGGCTCGAAAGGGTGTGAGTGGTCAAGGAAGACATGTCCGCGAAATGTTTGTGAGTTGGGACGTTGGGAAGTCGCGTCAAGCTTCAGCGCGAAAAAGGAAAGGCCGGCGCAAAGAGGAAGCTTTATCGATGACACGGCCTTTCGCTGATGCACCCGTCCCGTATCAATCTTCTCGACTTTGCATTACATTACTCTACAACATCACTAGATGCATGGCGCTTTCTTCGGCAAGCCTCCGTTAACATCGGGACTGCTACAGTAGACTTGCCCGGAAGGAATAGCGAGGGATACCGGTGTGACAAATGAAACGATACAGCGTGAGACTCGTTGCTTAATTTTGCAACATGAGATTCGAATCGCATCTGGCACTCGAAACCGAGGAATTACAACCTTATGTTCGTATAGTCCTCACAGGCCTTACAATCAACTGCTGCCCAATCTCGAATGCAGAGAAAGCCTTCCTCACCTGCTCCGTACACACCAACGACTCCACCACCCCATCGTCAACGGGCGGCCCAGTCGTACATCGGACGAACTCTTGTGGATTGCCCGTCCATTCATACGCATTACCGGTCGCATGCTCGAACGCGCAAGCTTGGCCGTCCAGCTCATCATTGACCACAACGAACAATGTGTTGACCGCGGTATAGTAGTTCAGTAGTTCCACGACATACTGCATCGCATTTTCACGCCGCAGACCCGTCGCAGACATGACAATTGTTCGAGGGAGCGCTTGTTAGCGCGTCCTCTTTGGGACTAGCGTCCTTGTTCGGCTCGATCATCTCCCACGTACGTAGCTCCTATAATATAACAATATTATATTCGCATTATAATCTCTACCTTTTATTAGGTTATAAGCCTAGACTCTCTCTTTTATCGCGCAGGCTATTTATTAGTAATAGTATACTTAGTAACTACGTAGGTGCTATCTTAATAGTATATAGTAATATTAGAAGTAAGTTTCTATAATAATAATAAACTAGCTAAATATAATAGAAGTAACTACCCTATAAATATAAATAATTAATACTAACTAGTACGCTCTCTCTTAACGAGTAGGCGACTTACTAATAATAGTAAACCTAGCGAACGCGTAGGTGCTGCCTTAAGGACTAAGCTATAGTAGTTACTAACTTATTAGCGGTGCCGTAGCTATCTAAGGATAGCTCTAACTTATAGCGCTAGGAGAACGCATTAAAGCTATACGCATAGGCGAATACCTACGACTAGCTATTATAGAGTACCTAGGAACGTCCTATTATTGTTATTCTAGATCTTTAGAAGGAGCCTATATAGTTTAGCACCTCTATAATACCTAAATAAGCTATACTAAACGCAGTAATAACCCGCGTACGCTAGGATAACGATCGTTCTAAGCGTGATTATGCGCGAGATAAATAAGAATACTAGCGATAGTAGGCTATAGAGGCTACTGTTACGACCCGAAGTCAAAACGCTTACGACCACGCCGCAACCACGCCGCAACCGCGCCGCACGAGCAAGACCAGGATGGCGATCCTGCAAAACGCTAACTATTAGTAGTCACGTGACTAATTACTACGCTAAGGACTATTGCTAGGAGCGATTACGACTACCGCAACTATCGCTAGAAGTAATTACGACTATTATAACTATTACTAGGAGTTATACCTAGGCTGGCAAATGGGTTGGGGCAACCGCGGGCTAGGTTGGGGTTGGGTTATGGGCTGCAAGGACCAGAGTCGGGGTTGTGTAACGACGCAGGCAAGACAAGAGATCCGAACTCGGCGTGGTCTCACTCAGAGGTATATAGGAGTGCGTAGGAGAACCGTAACCTAAGATCTATTAACACCTATAGATCTTATATAAAAAGATTATAGAAAACTACCTATCTATATCTAGAGAATAGTAGGCTTAAATATATATAGGCTAGGGAGGGCTAAGTTAGAACTGAGTTAGGATTAGGTCCGAAGCGACTCGGGGTTGACTCCGAGTCTGGTCTTGGCTGTAGCTGTAACGAGGGAGGTAGCCTCGTTATATTAACGCGTATAAGGCGGTTAACTATAACGAGCATGATAAGTCGCCTAATAATTATATTGCAATTAACTTGCGCGCAGCTTGGCAGAAGGTCGATGACTACTACTCTAAGCTGGACGACTCGCCCGCGTACTACGCTGCTACAATACTCCATCCGATGTGCAAGTACTACTGCGATAAGGCGTGGGCTAGGAAGCCCGACTGGCTCGAGGCTAGCAACGCCAGCTTTCAGGCGCTCTGGGCGCAGTATAACACCTCACCGCGCGCGGTAAGGCTCTTAGCAGTGATCCCAAGCGATATAGATAACGCAATTAATAGTATACTTAATTCTAGTACTGCTATTAGCCTTACCGCTAATAAGGACGAGTTTAAGAGGTAGAAGCGCAGCGAGCTAGTAGCTAAGAGAGGTATAGAATACGCAGATAACCCTATTAAGTACTAGGTAAGTATACGCGATTACTCTCTTATTCTTAGTAAGCTTACGCTTAACGTACTCTCTATTTTAGCGTTAAGCTATAAATATAAGCGCCTATTTAGTAAGCTAGGCGACCTCTTAGAGCCGCGACAACGACGTCTAGGACCTTAACTTCTAGCGGTAATATAGTGCGTATATAGTAGCAAAGAGCTAGCCTTAGAGGCGACGATGAGGTAGTAGAGGAGAAGGTAGTAGACGACGATAATATAGAGCTTTTATACAGGCTAGCGACTTAGGACGACAAAACTTAACACTAAGGCTAGCGCTAGTATAGATTATTAAGCGAATTAATTAAGCTTTAATTAAGCTTATAATCTTAGCTTATTAACCCTAACAATCTAAGCTAACGCTCTAAAAAAACGAGCAATCCAATCTGACGCCTTAGCTTGGATTGGCTTGATTGTTGACAACTATGGTGGGTGTAGTGTCATTCTTTGGGATTGGTTTGATCACTTATGTGGACATGTGGCGGCTTACCTGCCTATTGACTAGATGACCAGATGCATAAGCCACTTAGGTTTTCTCACACAAGGGCTGCCGGAAATGAATATGAAACATTCTCCACTCATTGGTCGGCTGAACCTCATCGTCTTGCCAAAACGTATGGAAAAGTTTCCCATGACATGACTAGGATCGAAGCCGCTTCTGACTCTCTTTACATCAAGAAAGATTGGCTTGCGAAATATGCCAGCACGTGGGACCGGAGACGGAGCATTTCTGTTAATGTCAGTCGTAATATCTTGAACTTAGGTTGAGTACAGAAAAACGCCACCGAAAAATAGCCCGCTGCGCTTGGTAGGCTATTGAATCGAGCACCGTTGTCATCACGCTAAGATGGTCCGTCAAGCCGGCTGTACTTTAGAAATGGCTAATAGCTTCCCGGTGATCATATCAGCTACGGTTGGATGCACAAAGAGGGGTGACGTAGTGATGCGAGCACTTAGCAGCGACAGCGGGCAGTAGCGCTTTTGCCCAAGGGGCAGTCGATGGACGTCTTTCAAAATAACAACTACACAACTAGTAGCGCTGATACATACTCGATGAGAAAATTTGTTGTTATAAGATAATGCAAAGAAATTACAAGACAGTGTTCCATGATGCAGGGCCTTGGAAGACGTCATCCACCTGCGGGAGGGCGATAAGGCTGAATCTTTCGGTTGCTGCTTAGGAAAGCCCTACTGCAGCAACCTATCGCGGGCCGCTAAGACGTAATACTGTAGAGCCTTACCCCAGGTTTTGTATGTGGTAGAGTCGCACGATGAAGCTGCCCAAGTGCGAGGGATGCCCAGGGGACCTATTTGTCACCATTTAGTCGTCTTGCTCTCTGTGAACAGTTGGAGAAGCTTATTGATCGTGAGGATAAAGATGCTTAGTACCAGGTCTCCCCTTATTAGCCGCTGTAAACGAGCTGGATCTTGCTTACTGGGTGGTGCGGTGGACGATGATAAGGTTGGTCACGTATTACCTCCTGCAAAAACTGTTGTGAACTCTTTTCATCGCGAATTCGACCCACTTATCGGTATACTTCATTAAGAGTATGGATGCCATATAATGTGCACGATAAAAACTTGTCTATCGGCTAGTCCAATGAGCTTTCTGCAGTAACACGACCCAATCCTCACACAGTTCCAACTATTCTTTGCTTAGGACGCGCCGTTCTGGTTGGAAGCTGCGCATGTATCGTTGAGCACACGGCGCAGCAGAGCATACGGCTAGGTAGTTATGACAAAACTGCCATGGACGTACAACTTCGAGCTGATCGATCGGGGCGGGTTTGTCTGCGATCAAGATGCCAGAAGCAGCCTTATTTACATCGACTCCAAGCTCCAATGCGCGTGAAAACAATCTGAAGAGACGTGTTAGTCGTTATAGTTATCAGAAAGCTCGGTTTTATGAATGTATACGCGCGACTTGATTGCATCGCGGCAGGGCACGGAAGACGGAGGACAGAGCTCCGCGCGCCAAAACTACCGTGATCAACCTCCGACCTCGCGCAAACTCAATCCGATGCATTCGGTCCTTCCCAGGTTCTCCACATTACGCAACGTCACGTTAGGGCTGCGGAGTCTCCAGATCACGGAGTATCAAGAGCCGGATGCCAGGCAAGTCCAGACATAAGATGACTGCCGGGCCTACTCCGGCTGGCCGATGCGGTCCTAACGACTCATTCGCAACCCCAAGTGTACATTAGTCCTTCGCGGGCACCACAATCATGTCGCCGCTGCGCCGTCTTAGAAGAGCCGGCAACGGAAATTTGCTCCTAGCGTACTCCCCAAGATACAATAAGTTGCAATGGCCTGCTGCGCTCTTTGCCTCGCGCAATCGCACCTACAGCTCGTGTGACAATGCGCTTCGAAATGTCTAGCCGGCGGCAGCCTTTCCTACCGCAACTCTTCCTCTTGGGGACGGCCTTCGGATCCTCATCACTTGTCTCCGCGGCTCCGAAAGATGGCGGCTCTCGGGAGCCGTTGTGGTTGTTCGTGGACCCTTTGATCGGTACTGTCGGCTCACGTCCTGGTTCCGCGATTGCAGGCGGGAATTCGTTCCCAGGTGCGAGTCTACCGTGGGCGATGGCGAAGCCTGGGATCGACACGAGCTACATCGGACTTCCAAACGGCACTGCAGTGGACGCGAATGCTGGATACACGCCTCTTGGGAACGTGACCGCCGTGAGCATGACCCACGTTAGCGGATCTGGAGGAGCACCAACGTGTTAGTTCTCTGCTTCAACAACCAGTTATCAGTATTGACAGAAGGTAGATGGATTGATCTCACAGATGCCGCTTTTTGGCGATGTTTCCTCGGTGAACCTTGCCGACAACATGACATATGCCCAAAATCGTAGTCTTGAGTCTGAGTCTGCGACAGTAGGCCTATTTACGACGACTCTGCAGAATGGTGTCAAGATTGAGATCACCTCTGGCAATCATACCGGATTCATGAGATACACATTTCCTCAACAGGGAGCGCCTTCGAGCAATGCTTCCATCGTAAACGTTGATCCGATGATGGCAGCACCCAATGATCAGGATGCGCACGTCCTTGTAGACCTCACGCACGTCCTCCCAGCCTATTCATCGATGGCCTACTCGCAAAAGTTCCTGCGCGGCGAGCTGCACGTTCCATCCTCCTCCAACGCGCTGCCGTCGTATCATGGGTCTGCAACCTACACAGGTGGCTGGCCGCAGCCTGATTCGCACACCATCCACTTTTGCGGCAACTTCAGTGTACCTGCGGGCTCCGTGCTGACTCCAACATCCGATCACGTCCAGCGAGAGCATTCGGACATTGCGCCAGGCGTTGGCACGTTCAGTTGGCAATACAACCCTTACTCGCCTCCAAGCTTCTCAGCCCGACCGGTTCCCCAGGGGTATGCTGACGTCCGATCTTATGCTGGTAGCGGCATGGGCTTGGGCGCTTTGTTCAGCTGGTCGCCGACGAAGAAGCAAGTCAATAGTACCCTCACTCTCGAAGCCAAAGTGGGCATTTCGTATATCAGTGCTGCACAGGCATGCTCGCATGTGGAAAGCGAACTTCCCGATATAAAATCCTTCGAGGATGTCGTGGGACAAGCGAGGCAGGAATGGGAGGAGAAGGTACTAAACAAAATACAGATCGGTGATGATGGCGACGCGACAAGCAACAATGCGACATTGAAGCGAATGCTGTACTCGGCACTGTACCAGACAGGCCTGATGCCAACTGATAAGACGGGCGAGTGCCCTGTATGGGAGTCGAATGACTCGAAACCGTATTACGACGACCACTATGTAAGTTTGCTATTCATCGGTAATAGAGCGGAGTTCTAATCGCTACAGACGCTGTGGGACACGTACCGGACCTTATTGCCGCTCTACCACTTGATCTTCACAAACCCTTACTCCCGCGTTCTATCTGGACTCATTTCGATATTTACCGAGGAGGGTTACCTACCCGCCGGCCGCGCGGCAAACTGGAATGGACGAGTCCAAGGTGGCACGCACGCAGATATTGTCTTAGCCGATAGTTTCGTGAAGAGCGTCCGCACACTTTCCGGCGAGGCTGGCCGCGGCGAGCTCGACAGCGCAATCGATTGGCAGGAGGCTTACAGGGCAGTGATGAAAAATGCAAACGTCATGCCTGAGCGCAATGTTGATCCGGTAGCATTTGATGGGGCCACCAAAGAAGGAAGAGGAGCGTTGGACGACTATCTCTCGCTTCGCTTCATCACGCGCAACCACACTCGCAGTGTTTCTCGTGGCGTCGAGTATCCGCAAAACGATTTCGCAATCTACAGCATGGCGTCTGGGCTCGAGAAACCGCAAAATGCGATCGACCAAATGCGCGATCGCGCAAGCTGGTGGCAGAATCAATGGAATCCCACGGCGAACACAACCCTCGACGGCGTTGGCACATTCACCGGCTTCCCAGGCCCCAGAAATTCCGACGGCACGTGGAACATCACTGCTTATGACCCGCTGAGCTGCGGAACCTGTGGTTGGGACGCCGACATCTACGAGGCGAAAGTTTGGGAGACTGCATTCAGCGTCGCGCCCCACGACATGGCCAAAGTCATTGAGCTGATGGGTGGTGATGAGGCATTCGTTCGTCGCCTGGACGCTAGTTTTGTTCCTGGCTTCGGCACATCGGTCGGCGCAAACAACGATGCCGGCTCCGCCCTTTTCAACCCCGGCAACGAACCGTCTTTCGCGACGCCGTTCCTCTACAATTACGTCCCTGGTATGCACTGGAAAACGGTTAAACAGACACGAGCCACAGTCGATAGCTTCTACAGCGACGAGCGCAACGGTTACCCAGGAAACATCGACGGCGGTGCTTTACCTAGTTGGCTGATCTTCAACCTCATAGGCATGTACCCCATGCCTGGACAGCCGCTCTATCTCCTCTCCGCGCCTCGCTTCTCGTCGCTGAACGTCTCGCTCTTCGGCGGAACAGCAGTAGAGACATCCTTGACCGTTCTGGCACGCAATCTGTCAAGCACAAGCTACTACCCGCAAAAGGTCACGTGGAACGGGCAAGAGCTCGACCGAGCTTGGCTTAAGCATGGAGATATTGCGCAGGGAGGCGAGCTTGTGTTTTACATGGGCGAGGAGCCCAGCAAGTGGGATATGGGTGAGCGGCCGTGGTCGTTGTCGGCTTGGTCGTGAGTTTGACCGCCATCATCCACAATCGACGCACAATCAACGCGAACAAGTAGCGAAAGGGTAAGCTTTGCGAACCTAAGCGTCAATTTGCGAAATAAACGTGCCTCTCTAAGCAATCAAGATAGTTAGACCAAATCTTACTGTAAGACTACAGTTTTGCGCAGCGCCCACGAACGACAACCCTGCTGATAGGCAATCAAGCAAACTCAGTGTTCAGACGACGCGTTTTTAGACATAGTCTTCACTCATTTCTCGGGATATGTTTTTTCCCCAGCAAATATTCATGAACAACAGTTTTCCTTGTCTCCAAAATTCCCCGTTCGATACAAGGCGACTGTCATTTCACGCGCGTTTGCTGTCGTCGCTTGGTCAGCAACGCGATTGCACGTAATGTTAGGAAAACTACTTCTAAAATATATGACACGACAGCCTAGCCTGTTGCCTTCTCCACAATGCATCTCCAAATTTGGGTTGCGACGCGCCCTCGTCCATGGCGTGGGGAAGAAGGGCGCAACGGCTAAGGGCAGTCCACCTTCCGCTTCCAGATGCTATGTCAGCAGCGTATTTCAGGCAGCGACATCCCAACGTCAAACGTAATATTCATACTTCTCTTCTCAAACAACCTCCCATCAACATGGCAATTGTACTACGCGACGTATCCGACCAGGAGATTTCACGAGCATGCGAGATCGAAGGCCTCGCCTACAAAGATAATCCTCTGGGTGGCATCCTCGCGCCAGGCCCATCCCCTCCCGACGCATTGCAACAAAGAGTTCAAAAGATAGTGGAGATGAGACAGGAAGATCCCACTGCTCACTACTTGCAAGCTTACGACGAAGCGGCAGGCAAGATGGTCGCATTTGCCAAGTGGCACGTCTTTGAGACTTCCGAGGCCATCACCGCGTCCGCCCGTCCGCTGAGCTTTGGTGAAGGCAAGAATGTGGAGGCATGTATGCTATTCTTCGGTGGGATGGCAGATAAAAAGCGAAGTATCATGGGCGACGGACCCCATCTTTGTAAGTCACTCCGGTCGAGTGGGTTCGCCAAATACTGATACTTCTTTTCCGGCAACAGACCTTCACCTTCTTCACACTGATCCAGAATTCCAAGGTCGAGGCGCGGGCAGTCTGCTCATGGAATGGGGTAAGAAGAAGGCGGATGAGCTTGGTCTTCCAGTGTATCTGGAGTCTAGCCTTGTTGGCCATCGCTTCTATCAGAAGCATGGCTTTGAGGATGTCGAAACGTTCCAGGTTGACTTCACGCCATTTGGTGGAAGTGTTCACCGCCAGCCTTTGATGCTCAGGCCCGCTGCGCGATCTTGAGCGCGGCTCTCGCGAGCATTCCAGTAGGCGGCTGAGTTGTCGCGCGGGTGGCTGATCAATATATACGAAATACCTACCGCCTATACTGACGACTTTCACTCTGCGCCCGCCTTTTCTTTGTTGGTCTTGTACTTGCTGCCATGGCGTGCCCGCGCCCCACAGCACGCGCGACATCATTCACTTCTCTATTAGCCTCTCATCGCCCGCAGCGCGACGCAATGAGCTACGCTTGTCTTGGCCTGGCCACGCCTCGCTCGATAGATTCAGCCCTTTCGGCATGCGACCTCTACATCGAACTTACTCACTCAATGCTCAACTCAACTGCCCCTGAAGTGATCTCCACCGCTTGCAAGAACAGCACAACCAACGACCATCCACCAACCCGAAGATCATTCCTGCCCACCACCGCGCTTGAACACCTTCGACTCAAACATATCCAAAGAGAAGCGACACTGATCCGCACCTTGGCCAACACACCTTCGTCTAAGATATACACAACACACACTTCTATCCTCGTGAGCACATATATACCACTTCCTCAGCAGTTCGCGCCTAAAATCACAAAGATCATGAACACATCTACCTTCATCGGAAACGGAGCCTCAAGTAGCGCATTGCCGGTCAGTATCAGTATGACCACGTTGCTGGCAATCGATTAACATTATATAGAACACAGCGCCCAGCACTGCGCTTACCTACCCTACCAGAGCTCTGGGGAAATGTCCAGATGGAAACATCGACAAGATGCTGGATCGGCCTGACGAGGATCCGATGTTCAGATCGGCCATCCAAGGAGATGTCCGGAAGCATGGTGTCGACGCTCTCAGCTCATCCTTGCGCCCCGTGTGCCGCAAGTACGGCATCTTCTCCAACGACATCGATGCCTTGCATTCCATCAAGATTGGCGTGAGCCGCGCGACCGAACACTCCTTTGCGAGCATTCCGGTACACTCCAACCAGGGACACAAGGAGGACATTGCTCTGATCATTCAGGGCATTACTTCTTTGTGCAGTCCCCATGTCGCCCATCAAGGCCTCCAGGCGTTCCTCGCCGCGGTCAGACGATTCATCGTCCGGGTCTGCGCGAAAGAGCGTGCGCCGATGCCCAATGTGTTGACAGCGCCACCGTCCTCTGCAGGTGCGACAACACAGACTGATCTCACGCCTGCGCATACTGTCCAAGGACCTTTAGCGCACGTGCCTGAAAGGCTGCCTCCAGCATTGAGTAGCTCTGTCCAACTGCAGCCCAGCCCCGTGGACCCAAGGCTGCAGCCTCGACCGGTCAACTGGGGACACGTCCACGAAGTGCCCTTCACATCGTGCTGGCTAGTTCTTCCCCGGTTGTACAAGCGCGTGGTGTCCATGCACGAACAGGCGAAGTCTCTCGGTGGTGCCCTGCTAAAGGAGCACGAGCTGTTTGAGCTCGCGCACTTCTTGGATGCTCGGATCCTGGACAGCATCCGCAAAGAGGCGACGGCCAATTTTTCTCGGCCAAGCAGAGAACAGGTCCAGCGGGCGTACCAAATCAAGGTCGAAATCGAGCATGCAAAGTTTGGGGATCAAAAACACTTCCTCACGCTTGTCGACGATTTCTACCGTGAACGGTGAAAGGTAGCGGAGCCAGCAGATCCGACAGATGCTCAGCCACACGACGAGGAGATGCTGGACACTACCCCGTCATGGTGGTCCGCGGACTCTGATTTCGAGAAGGAGATCGAAACCATACACTCACTCTCCCCCCGCTTCGATCGCCGGCTTTCCCCAGGCCAAACGTGCAGGGTCTATCCGCCGCCTATACCGTAGGCTGAAGTGCGTCAACGCAAAGGCTGCATCACGAGGCAAGGACCGTCTGCTCCCCAACGAGCTCGGGCAATGGGTGCAGCTCGAGAAGCACAAGGTCATTGGAGCCATCGCTGCCGACATGCAGAAGCTCAGTTTGTCGCCGACTGAGGAACAGATTCTGCAAGAGTACAATACTCGCTCTGAGACTGAGTTGAACGAGTGCAACAAGCTTCAGTCCTTCGTCAAGAAGGTAAAGAGCTTCCACCACCAGCTCAAGACTTTCTTCGCACCGGCTAGGGAGATATTCAGGAGTACGTTCTGCTTCGGTGGCTTCAACAATGTCGTTCCGCAGGTGGCACCCCAAGTCCCTGTTCAACACACCCCGTCTCCAGAGCAGAGTCGTAACGAGCTTCGCAATGCACTTGTGGAGGCCATCTGACGAAAGAACTTCACCTTCAGCCAGGAATGAAATAATGATGTGCCCATCTTCCAACTCGAGCATCTGCATGATGTGGCGGCGCAGCTCGAGCAGCACTTTCTGGACGAGCTGCAGCAGCTGCTACAGATGCAGGCAGGCGCACCGGTCTCTGACGAAGTTCCGATGTCTCAGTACATCCAGGAAGGGAAGCAACTACCCAACCGGATCGCAGACGATGGCTTCTTCGTGGGGATCGTCAAAAAGTACTTTGGGTTGCCGCCTTGAAGTGCCACTCGTGCCACACGATCACTCCGACTCCGTCATCGGGATCGTAGCCACCAGAACCTCGTGCCCTAACAAAAGTTGAGGGAAGAGGGCCAACATTGTTTCCCTTCCGAGGAAAGGCAGAGCCGTGATTCCTTGCGCGCATCACATGCAGCAGGAACGCGCACCACGCTCAGAGGGCCAAGGAGGAAGCGGGAAGCACGACCTCATGTTGGAAAGGAATGCAAGCTGGAGAAGAGATGGAAACAATGGAAATAGACAAGAAACATGAGGAGCTCGGGAAAATTATTTCAGAACAGCGCGGATACGGACAAAGCTTTGCCGTAGGGAAATGATTGGAGGTAAACGTTACCTTGACACAGGGATGGTATAGCTTGCGGGACATGAGCGAGATGTAGAACTGGGGCTAGATAGCGCGGAGGCGAGGGTATAGGAGATGACCTACTTTTGTTAGAATAAAACAATGTATAATGTATCCTCAACATGTGCGGTGATGCTTCCGTAGATCCGTAGTACGAAGAACGCATGCCAATGCTTCACAAAAACACCAGTATCGCAGTACCTCACCCACACGCCCGATCACCCTCACATAAAAGATCCGCCATGAGGCCAAAACCAGGGTATCTATCAAAAGTCACAATCCTTCCTCAATCCGTCCTCCACCCCACAAACACCTCATCCGTCCTAAACCGCTGCGTACAAGTGGTATCCCCCAACTTCGTCCTAACCCCCGTCGCAAACTCCAACAGTCCCGCATGCGCAATCATAATGCCATTATCAATACAAAACATCTCATCAGTCGCAAACACATTCCCGCCGCGATCCCGCGCCATCATGCCCATCATCTGCTGCAACCGCATATTAGACCCCACACCACCGACGACAAGAACCTGCTGGGAGCCGACATGCGCCATAGCGCGCTCGGTAATCTCAACCAGCATAGCGAAGATGGTTTCCTGGAGGGAAAAACACATATCGGCCCTGGTAACCAACTCACCGTCTTCAGTCTTGAGGCGCTTCTCATACGGCAGCGATTCATCCAGTCCGCGGGCGAGGAGATCCGCGGCGGCTAGTATACCCGAGAAACTGGCGTCCATGCCCTTGACGCCGTAGGGTAGGTCGACGAGGTTCCGGCCCTGTTTCGCGAGTTGCTCGACGTTGTAGCCGGGGAAGGGGTCGTTGGGAATCATGAGCGTGCGGGCGAAACGGTCGATGCAGTTTCCGATTGCGATATCCAGGGTTTCGCCGAAGATGCGGTAGCGTTGTGCTGAGTAGGCGATGACCTGCGTGTTTCCGCCCGAGACGTACAGGACGACGGGGTTGTCGGCGCGGGTTATTGAGCGGCCCATCTCGATGTCTAAGTCGCGTTAACACACAGACCTGTGGTGTTGCGATGGTGATGGTGAGGGGAGGTTACGCACGTCCGACGCAGTGGTTTACACCTACCATGGGCTTGCCCCAGAGTAAAGCTATCGTTCGTGCGGCCAGCGCGACGCTTTGGAGTGGAGCACCCATACCAGGGCCCTTGGTATAGCATATACAATCTATTTCAGCAATCTTCACGCCGGCCTGCAGTATGGCTTGTTTTATCAGCCGCACGACCCATGCGCGGTGGTGTAGAGCCGTGTCCTTGGGCAGGAAACCCTCACCGGGTGGGGAGACATAGGTGTGGCGTAGGTTTGCGAGGATGATGGGGGGTTTGTGCGGCGCGGGGTGCGAGATTACGCCTACGCCGATCTTGTTTGCGCTTCCTTCGAGCCCGATTGCGATCATTGTGCGGGATGTTGGGGTGGATTGGAGGGGTGGGCGTGCACGCGTTCGGGATGCGGGGTGACGTTGGAAAATGCTTATCGATAGGGTTGAGGCGCGCATGGTGGCTGAACTGAATCCACAGGTTCGGTAAGGATGCGTTCAAGGTATGTTTGATCGAATGCTTCTAGATCTGCACAGATATTGCTATCTTTCTCGTATGAATTACAGAGCGAATTTGAGGATGATTAGGTATAGAGAATATGTATTCTGCTATCTCCTGCCGTTCGCAAGTATGCGTCACTGGACTGCGCCAGGTGATGCAGGGTCCGACAATCATTCCTTCTGCCATCCAAGCCATTCACCGACTTTGACCATGCCATCGCGAAAATCGTTGCCAAACCTACATCCGTTGCCGTTCATCTTGGTCGTTATAACAGGAGGCTGGGAAGCGACGCAGACAAATTCCTTACCCCAGCATAAAGTCGCCCGCTCAGGCCAATCAGCGCAGCCTCGGCTCCGGACCGCTAAACAATAATCCACCAGAATAATCTCAGTCGTCCAAACATCCCACATCACCACCTCGACTTTTTCCCATGGCAGACTTTGATGGTGCAAGCCAGGCTTTCTTAGCATGGCTCCGACAAAACGGAGCAGAAATAAGCCCAAAGATCCAGCTTGAGGACCTGAGGAACAAGGATGCTGGAAGAGGCGTCGGTAAGTTAACCGTCTTAACGACGTGCTTTGCAGCAATCCCACGACGGTTTTGCAGGCGGTAATTCTGTAGAACAAGGTTCTTACTAATATGCGCCCAGTTGTGACACAGAATATCGCCGAGCACGAGCTCCTCTTCCGCATACCCCGCGCCTCGATTCTCAGCGTGGAGAACAGTATCCTTTCCACCGAGATTCCCGCCGCCACATTTTCTTTCCTCGGTCCCTGGCTCTCCCTCATCCTCGTCATGCTCTACGAATACCACAACGGCACAGCGTCAAACTGGGCGCCGTACTTCACCGTGCTACCCAACGACTTCAACACCCTCATGTTCTGGACGGAAGACGAGTTGGCGGAGCTACAGGCTAGCGCGGTAGTCCACAAGATCGGCAAAGAAAGCGCTGATGACATGTTTATCGAGCAGTTGCTCCCCGTGATTGAAGAATTTGCAGATGTGGTATTCAGTGGAGACGAGCGGGCAAAGGACAAGGCGAAAGAGATGCGCGCACCAGAAAATCTAGAACTCATGCACAAAATGGGCAGTCTGATCATGGCGTATGCGTTTGACGTCGAGCCCGCAGTTTCAGACAAAGAGATCGACGACGAAGGGTTCGCAGAGGAAGAGGAAGATGCGGCGCTACCCAAGGGAATGGTGCCGCTAGCCGATATGCTGAATGCCGACGCTGAACGATGCAATGCGCGTTTGTTCTACGAAAAGGACGGTCTGGAGATGAAGGCGTTGAAACCGATTCTGGCGGGAGAAGAGGTACTGAACGATTACGGTCCGCTTCCCAGGAGCGATTTGCTGAGACGCTACGGCTACGTCACCGATAACTACGCCCAATACGATGTCGTAGAGATACCCGCAGACCTCGTTTCGCACATCTTGGCTAAACACGCATCATGGTATGATGCAAGAGCAGAGTATCTCGATGAACAGGAAATCATCGACACCGGCTACGACATCGCTGCTAGCACCCCGTTTACGCTGCAAGAAAGTTTCTCGCCCGAACTCGTGATACTCGTCGAGACCATGCTGTTGCCAGACGAAGATTTCCAGCGTCTGCAAAGCAAAGGAAAACTGCCTAAACCCGAGAAAATTTCTGCCAAAGGCGCAGAGGTGTTGCATCAAATTGTGCAGGCGAGGATTGCGCAATACCCCACGACGCTAGACCAGGATCTTCAGATTTCAAAGGAGATGGCGTCTGTGAAGATCACAGAGCCTAGGCAGCGCCGCATTGCCATGGCTGTAGCTGTGCGTATCGGCGAAAAGATACTTTTGACCCACACGCGAGAGGCGCTGGGGGAAAAGATTGCAAGAGATGGCGGGGCGACGACGAAGAGAGCAAGAGACGTGGACGAGGAGGGTGATGTGGAGATGGGAGGAACAGGGAAGAAACACAGGGCATAAAAGACATGGACACTACATGAGTAGTACGAAGCACTGAAGAAGTATCCGAAGAGGCAATGGTAAGAGCAATGGCAAGAGCAATGGCAAGATGCGTAAAACCAGCTCACCGGTCGCAACAACACCACCACCTGGAACTTGATGTTTCGAAGGATGCAGTATGCAATGGTACGTTTTCGAATTTTTTTCCGGCGCCATGCAACAAGGTTTTCTTGCGAACACCCCGTTTGCATGGGCATGTAGATTATACATATCCAAGAAATTCCCACTTTGCTGACTTGTAGTCCTTCTATCCAGGCATATTTACCACCCACACACCCAGACAACCTGTCCCACCAACCAGCCCGAACCTTTGCGGCCACTCCCTCAATCTAATGGAAGGGGGCTATTGTACATAACTTTGGTAGATCTCGGGATCCCCCCTTCCGGCGAATAAAAAAAGAGACAAGAACAAAGGGTATAACTTGTCGACAAACCGCAAACCAACTTCAACCTATGATCAAAAAAGCGCTGTACGAAGAAGAAGAAGAAGAAGAAGAAGAAGAAGAACACTAGAGGAGAATGGACTGTGGGAACATCTATCTCCCTCCAGCAGAGTTTGCGGCATTCGCAGCTGTTGGCGTAGGAGGAAGAAGATGACCTGACGCGGATCGATTATGGTTCTCAATCGACCGGCGATTCGGACCAGCCGGAGGTTGTTGTTGGGCAGCAGCCTTTTCGCCCTGGCGCTCAATCATGATACGGTATCTAATGTGCAGGTTGTCCGTCCAGTCAACGGGATATGTTTCCTCGTCTTCGCTGCTATCGCCAGAGAACCGCCATCGGTCTGCAAGGCGGTCATCGATTCTCTCCGTCTTTTGTCGCTTCACGCCGCGTCGGTCGATCATCATGCGTCCGCCTCGCCCAATTCGCCGGCGGAAGCGAGACTGGTCGTGGAACGGTACGTCGTCTGGTGGCGTAGCAAAGCGTATCCTAGGACTTCTCCGGGAATCGCTCTGTTTACTCAAGAGTGCCACGGCTGCGGCATCGGCGCCTTCTTCGTCAGACACAGAGGCAGGAGGCGTGGGAAGCTGACTCTCTGTGAAGACGGTACGGAAGTCTGACTTCGCGGCAGCGGGCTCCAGCGGTGGGGTGATGGGTCGCCATGTTGCATCGACCCAGCCAACGTTCCACTTCTGGTGTTTGACGAGGTTGTCTTCGATGAAACTGTCGATTGCCTCGGTGCGCTTGGCTTGTTGTTCTTCCAAATACACAATGTCACCGTCAATAAGACGCCCATCTGGACGGGTGTTGGGAGGCTTCATGCCAGGCAATGTCTGGCGTTGTCGCTCTACGTCGACGGTTCTCTTGGGCTTAGGAGCAGGCTGCAGTGCGTGAGTCTTGTGCAAAGCATTTGCGGACTGATTCCGAAGACATACCTTTTGAGTGATGAGCAGCTCATCATCATCGCCCTTGATGCTGAGTCTCCGCTTAAGCTCCTTGACAGCATGACGCTGTTCAAAGATTAGCTTGTCGGTGGCAAGCTGCTCTCTTATGACAGCTTCTCGCCGCTTGACCTGCGACATCAACAAGCGAGCCTCTTCCAGTTCCTTCCTCAGCTTCTTCAGCTTCTCCGTCACTTGCGCATCCCGACCACGAGTCTTGCGAACTTGACGCACCTCGCGTCGTCGGAAGCACACATACGGATCGGCGTCATCGGTCTCGAGATTTGTTTCGAACTTCAACGAGGGCATGAGCGGGCGGTTACCCTTGAGCAGCCGCTGGTTCTTCCAATGGTCGTAAATGTCCTTGGCAAATCGCCGCGCAGATTCACTGATCGTCTCATCGAACTCGGCTTCGAGCTCTTCATAGGCAAGCACAGGTGGGTTATCGACAGCGGCGAATGGCTGCTTTGTTGAAGTCGTTTCCTCGAAAAAGTAAATCACTTCCTCAAACTCGTCTTCGGAGCATTGGTTGTTCTTGTTCCTCTTCTGGTTGTAAGACTTGAGAAAGGCGGCATCATCACTGGTCATGCAGTACGGGCAGCCCGACGTATCCTCAACAGTTGACGAGAACCGGATGTAAGTTGCAGGCTGCGTGAACCGTTTGGGGTAGACATCCTCGTACTGCAGATTGCTTGCGACAGCATCTGGGGTTGGAATGTAGAGCTGGGCAATCTTCCCACCAGTTGCGCCTTGTGCTGCTGCCTGGGCGGCGGAGATGACGGCTTGCAAATGATGTTCCTGGCGGGTTTATTAGTTTGGGTGATTATAGAAGATAATAAGGTAAGCAAGGCGAAGCATAAAAGATACATCGCATCGTGCATCATGGTTTGGTAGCGTTGATGGAAAAAGAGTGCCCAATGGGGCCTAGCGCAACTTACAATCTCCTCGCCCTTCTCAACACCAGTTTCGACCTTGGGAATATGGCGCGAGGCATCGTCATCAGCAAGCTGCTCAACCTCATGCTCACGCACGACAGGTAAATTCTGTTTGGTAGAGAGCTTGCGCTGGCGAAAGCGCTGGCCAGTCGCGCGAGCCGTCATTGTTGTTCGTGGCTATGCACGTGATGCGAATTGGGCTGCGAAAGGTATGGGGGTGCGATGCAAATCCTGGCGCCCCAGGGCGGACCAGCGAAGAGAGGAGTCACCCGCCCAAGAGCGCTTGCAACCACCAACGCGTCGCAATATTGCCGATATGGGTACCAAAAGTGTCGCACAGGCTACAGCATACGATTTATCGCGTCGAAAGAGATGAAATGGGGTGTTGGAGTGCTGTTGCGCGATGGAAAAGGTTTCGGTGAGCGGCGATGTCGAGCGTGTTCAAGCGGATGCGTTGGGGCGGATCGGGGAGGCAAGGAAACGCAAGCGAGACTGACCTATCACGGGGCAGGACGCGGGAAATGCTTGGACTTTGCACTGCTAATGTTTTTATCTGCTGCACGCAATCTGTGCATCATGCTTGCCGTCCACAATGATTGTCCGAGAACGAGACTAATGCAGTCCGCTATGCGTGTTTGCAGTCGCTGTTGTTGCGTTCCACGGTTTGGTGAGGAGACACGGCCGAATGAGGTATGGCGTTAGCGCGTCCGCACGGCCCTTTCTGTCACGAGCTGTTGTTTCTATCACGACTATATACACCACGTCGTCAACACCCCAATTACTGAATTTTCCGGAAGATACTATTACGTATGTTTCCGAAAGCGATGCCGTTCTCTCAGCTGAGAATATCTGTTCTTACTTACCAATGTCCACGAAGCTAGAAAAGACGTAGTAATGGGCGTATATGCTATCATCCTTTCACTACATTTGAACACTACAATGTCCCGCAACATCTCGAATCAACTCTCTACTTACTAAAACACTCCATGACGCCCCTGATCTTCTAGGTAAATCTACTACAAGTGGCTATCTAGCGGCCTAGCGATAAAGGTCTTGAATTATCCCAGGATCATGGTCGAATATACCCGCCTCCCAATCCGTTCGGTACGAAATCTCATCTCGGGTCAACCATTGAGTCCACACTTCGTCTAGTTCATCTTCTAGTCATGCTCGCCGAATCTGTTTAAAGAGGTGATGAAGCTCGGAATCAGGTCGCCAGAGCAAAGTCCACCATTCGAGTCGACGAGACGGGCCAGGACTCATGGATCGGCCTGGTACAGTACACCTGATGCACCATGCTAGATCGCCATTGGAAGGGCCGAGCCTGTTGATCCATTCGAGTTCTCCGTCCTCTTCATCTGGATCCCACCTCAACGGACACCATATCACAGCTTCCTTCAAAGCGGGCATCTGCGTCGCCTTTGCGAATCCTTTCAGTAGCGGTCTTAGGCGACCATCATCAGGTGTCATGCGGGACTGAAAGTTGCCCAAAGTATCGCTTCCGGCCGGCGCTTCATCGTACAGCTCGTCCATGTACTCATCGAGTTCCGTCATTTCGTAAGGCGGGTAGTGCGCATCCGTGACTTGAAAGCCCGTGGCTGTGCGGCCTTGACCATGCGGACCGTTGAAATACCACGATCCGTCTTGATGAGCGGGGTGGAACGCGACTTCTAGCAGTTCGAGGTTGGGCGACGGCGTTGACTGGCGTATGTCGATGGTGCGTTCCATTCGACTGAGAAAACCCAACGACGCTCGTTTCAATGAGTACAGAATTTGCGCCCTGTTTGAAGTGACTGCATTTGCAAAGTCGTGCCTCACGTCACGTCGCGGCCCTTCCCAATCATGCTCGTAGTGCATTTCTGGGTCTTCACTCCCCCTTGTGTCCCTCCCCTTTGTTGGACACCATTCGAAGCTGCTGGTCTCACAGCCCAAATACTCCAGGTTCGGGAGCTTGGTTGCCAAGTCGTTGGTGATGCGAAGGCCCAGTTTCAGTTCGTGAGCATCGAACTTTTTGTAGTAGTCTATCGGGTAGTTGTGACTAGGGTGATAATATTCCTGGTCGTTGTCGATTTGATTGCGCACCTCCAATGAACGGACTGAGAAGATCTGAGGTAGATCAAGCGTAAGTAGGCTTACACGCCAGCTAACGAACCGGCGGTGGGGACACCATATCTTTGCATCGATCAACTGCGTAGGGCTGTAGATGATAAGCCGGTATCTGCCTTGTGCATTTCCCTTTCCAGCTTCTTTTTCTAGTAGGCTCAGAGTTTGGAAAGGTGCTGGACCTGGTGGTTGAAAGATTCATTTTTCTCTTGGACTTGTTCCGCGCTTTCGCGACACGGTAAAGGGTCCCCCTCTACGCCTGGAAAGAGCACCGGGGAGAATTTTGGCCTGAATGCTACTTCTCAGAGATAACGCAATCGGTAGTTCGAGAAACACGAAAGAAATTCTTTTGCGTTAGATTCGTTGACGGAAAATTCCCTAAAAGCTCCAGAATACCTCTCTG
This sequence comes from Stemphylium vesicarium, assembly GCA_004380135.1. Classification (NCBI taxonomy): domain Eukaryota; kingdom Fungi; phylum Ascomycota; class Dothideomycetes; order Pleosporales; family Pleosporaceae; genus Stemphylium; species Stemphylium vesicarium. The sequence continues at coordinate 35,086 of QXCR01000066.1, forward strand.
CAGCATAGCGGAATTGACTTGTGAGTGTGAGTACACTCTTCAGATCTGGTTTGTCAAGGTGGCTGCAAATTCTGTCGACGAGCTCTTGGGGTAGGTCATTCATGGTTGCAAGTGCGGATGTGGTTAAGAGTTACGGTTGGCTGGGTACACGGAGGGCGATAGGTCGGGTGAGTAGAGTCCTTAGTTTGGGTGGGTCGATTGCTTTCTGACAACGACAATGTTTCGCTGGATGTGTGCGATGTGTTCGACTTGACAAGAGCAGCCCCGTCAGCCATTTCAATGGCCTTTATGGTGCACGCACTCGTGGCACAGTCACTCCAGGCTGCAACTGCGCCGCTCTGTATTTATGGAAACAAAGGCGGATGGAACGTTCCGACGCATACCGAGCGATAAACTCCACCTTCCATCACGCATAGAGTACGAAACATCTCGCAACTCATCACATTGATCAACACCACTATTCTACACTCTGGAAGCACAGTTCGGTCAATCGCAGCACGTCAAGCCCCCCAATAAAGAAAAGGCAAAACATCCAACCTTCACCTATCAAAAACCGCTCATTGTCTATGATCACACCCCTAGTTCTCGCGGAAATCCCCCACAGAATGCGCATCATGCGCCTCAAACGTCGCCTTCAACTCATACTTTTTCATAAGCTCGCCGGAAAGGCTTTCAACATACTCTTCAAACGGATCACCCAGCCTCGCTCGCTCCTGCATGCGGCCAGCTCGACCAGGTAAACAGCCCTTCAGCGCCATGATGCAGATGGCGAGTTTCGCCACGACAGCCGACGCGAAGGAAAGCAGTCTGAGGTAAGGCTTTGAGTAATTCGCAGTGGCTACCTGGCGCGGCCCCAGGACATCCCCGAGGATGAAATACGTCAGTCCATGAATGAAGCGTTGATTCAATCTGTTGGCAAACCGTCCAAGCAGCGTTTTCCCCTCGCCACGCAGCTCACGCCCAAACGTATCAAAAGACTTTACAATATCCGGGCCATAGGGACTCGGCGTCCCATCAGAAGAAAGCAGAAAATCCACAATCGTGACGGCGTCGTCGAAATCGCGGGGGATGATTTCCTCCGCAACGCCAAAGATGTAGCCAATGTAGCCCCAGAACCGAACGACGGCGTCGAGATCAGCAGTTGCGTAGCGTATGCCAAACACGCCGTCGCAGATGTGGCGTTGAACGCCAAAAGCAACGAGGCCGTGTGCCATATCGGTGCTGGAAATGGGCATACCAGATCGTTCAAAGTGGTCCTTGCCCCACGTCTTCTTGAGCAAGTAGCGAACCTGGCAGTGCATAAACCTTACCTTGACGATTTCCTGAAATGTTTCCGAATACCGTTTCCAACCACCCGGGCGCGGCACTCTGGCGAAGAAGTGCGTGGTTTCCAGGTGACGCCGAATTTGCGCCTTGGTCGTTTTGCTCGTGTACTGTCCTGTGGCGCCGACGGCGCTGGCTACGGGTTCGGCTTGGGCGGTGATGGCCTTGTTGATAATGAGCGACGAGATGGAACCGAACCACGATGCGTTAGAGAAGACTACACGGCCGTGCTCGAATTCTTCGGGCGTGAACCAGGCTGGCACGCTGTCGAGTTGAGAGAAGAGGGCGAGGATCTCAGGGGGCGGGTTGGAGAGCGACTCGATGCCGGATGAGAGGGCTGTTGTCACCATTTTCCTTACCGCGACTAGTCCGATTCGATGGCCCAGGTCGATCACAGCGTCCATTAGCTCGTCGCCTTGCCAGAAGTGGTCTTCGAGCTTTTGCACTAGTTCTGTTCGTCTGGGTTCGTGGTCGACGTGCATCAATGGTGATAGGAGACGCTCTCGTACTGGCTTCCATGCCGGTGATGACTTTGTGCGGGCTGGAGCGGGGCGTAGCTTCATTCCTGGCTTGTAATAGTACTCGAAAGGGTGAATCTGGCCGTCGATTTGGGGTCGTCCGTCGTTCAGCAAAATATCGGGAGCGGCCTTTGGTGCCTCTTGAGACATCTTCTCATCGGAGCATGTGTCAGGTTGGCTTTGGCGCGACCAGCTCCAGATCTGAACGACCTTTGGCAGAAAACCGAGGATAATCGCCATGCCAATATGCGCCCCGACGATGAAATTGCCGTTCTGCGACTTGGATATCATCTTACTGAGGCTCCTAATCTGACATCAGCAACAAGGGACAAACGTACACTTGTCAACACAACAAGCACTTACCACATACCCGACCCCCCAGCAATCGGACCCACAACCACATTCACGATGCTGTTCAAAAACCCACTCCCCGCATCACATACATAAGCAGGAATACTACCCACCACACTCCCCACTCCAAACCCCTCAACCAAGCTCCCGAAAAGCAGCGGGGAAGAAACTCCACACTGGGATGAAAGTTCTCGTCCACATAGTACAAGCGCACCCGACGCAGCGCTGATGATGTATCTGTGCCGCAACAGTGTGCCAGAAAATCCAAAGGCGGAAGCTGCGAGAGCGAGGAGGAACGCGATTGTAGCTGCGACGATGTGCTTTGGGGTTGTGCAGGAAGGGGGTGTAGCTACGACGTGGTGGTTAGATGGAAGGGAGAAGGTTGAGGGGAGGGGGTGGGAGCGTACTGGAGAGAGTGAAAGGAGGAGTATCATTTAAACCGGCCATCGCTGACAGGATCTGGGCTGATACTGCGTTTATAGTGAAGAGTGCCTATTTCACGTGCGAGGTTAGCTGATATTTCGTGCCAACTTGCTTTCGTTGAGAGTAAAGTAGACGATGGAACGCACAAAGGAAACAAGACGGAAAGATAAAGTCGGTATGCTGAAAAATCGGTGGGCAAAAAAGAAAATCGCTAATTGTTGCGATGCTAGAGCACGCTCCTCACATTCTTCTTCTTCTCTTATATAAATACCCTTCCTTGCAAGGCACGGATTCAGAGTAGTTGGGCAACCGTATACCACCACCGTATTCACGGCGCCTTGGCTCTCTGCTGCGGTATACCAACAGCACAGCACAGCCTCCGACCCACCCCACCCCATCTCACGGAATCTTGGCTGCCAAAAGTGTTTCTGGCTCGGTGAGACTTGGGATACTTCCACATTACCTCCCATACCATACCATGTCATCTCGGCCGAGCCAAGCCAGGCCAAGATACTCGCCACTCACCTACCCAACCTCTGGCTCGGCCGAATACATATATAGTTATACAAGCATACCTAACACCTCCGCAATTTCCCCGTGTAACGGACAAAAGGTTGTTGGTTTGATTTCGGTTCCTGGACAGTGCTTGGAGGGAATCAGCACTAATACGTGCTGTAAAGGGCAGAGTGAGCCAGTAACGGCGACGACAAGGGTGGGGACGTAGTTTGTACAGATAGAAGGAGCGAAAAGGTTCTGATGAAAAGGGATGACCCACGTTTGTGAGCGATGGTTTGACCCTTTTTTGCTGAGGCGGAGGCTGAGGCTGAATGGTGGGGTGTTTCAGATGCGAGGATGACGGGCAAAGGAACTTTGGGATAACGTTGCTGTTGTTTGTCGAAAAAAGTTGGAGTATGCTCAAGAAAAGACACTCTATTACGCTACCCTCTCTCGTGTGCAAGAAAAAAGAAAGGACACCCCCATTTCTTCGTCCAACAGACCCCAGCTACATCTCCCTCACATAACCTTTCCAGCGCGCGCGGCCCCTAACGGCTAGTCTTAATATCATCCGCAATCTTCTCCGCCAACGCATACACGGTGCTCTGTCACAAAAAAAGGTTAGCTTCGCCCCTTGGAAAACCTCGAGAAAAGATGGCAGAAGTGCACATACCTGAGGATGCCCCGGCGGCAACAGCGCAAACGAACTCGCATCCACGACCCTCAACCCCGTCACACCGATGACCCTCGCCTTGCTATCCACAACGGCATCCGGGTCGTCGGTGCGTCCCATCTTGCATGTACAAGCCGCATGCCACACAGTCATCAACTATATCCCATCAATCAGCCACACACTCACACCTATCTGTAGACTTGGGGAAGAAAAAGAACTTACAGTATCCTTCACAGTCTCCAAAATCTGCTCGTCAGTCTGCACCGAAGCACCAGGGAAGTACTCCTCCGCCTCCGCCAGACCAGCTCTCATCGCATCAGTCGCAAACGCCTGGCGCATACGCTTATACGCCGCAACAGCGAGCGCCTGATCCGTCGGATCAGTCAGCCACCCTGGGTCGATGGCGGGCAACTGCGCCGTACTCGCGCTCGTAAGCGTGACCTGACCCCTCGACAGCGGCGCCACCAGCGCACCCAGTATGGACGCGTACTGGAACCCGTCATTCGGCTGCGTGGTAAAGAGGTTTGAGAAATCGCCAATGTAGCCGGGGGCGCTCAGGTATTCGATTTCGGGCCATGAAGCCGGGAACTGGGATAGAGCTGCTGCTGCTTCCGAGGAAAGAAGGTTCCTCGGCGCTTTTTCCCACGCGAGGAAGTCGCAAACGGGGTTTGTGAGGGGTCCGCGCTTCAGCACGCTGTAGTCGAAGGCGAACTGCGCGCCGACATATAACAGGTCGTTGGCGAGCTTGGTGAAGGTTTGTACTTTGGTGCGGTACGTGGGGCCGAAGAAGATGTGGTCTTGCATGTTTTGGCCTACGCCTCGTCGGTCGGCGAGGATGGGGATGTTGAACTTGGAGAGTTGGGACGCGGGTCCAATGCCAGAGACCATGAGGAGTTGCGGGGATTGGAAGGCACCTGCTGAGAGGATGACTTCGCGCTTTGCGGTTAGGATGGTGCCAAAGGGGAGTTTGACGCCCGTGGCGTGCTTGGAGCTGTTGAAGAGGATCTTCTCTGCGCGCGTTAGGGGGTACACTTTTAGGTTGGGCCGACGCTTTGCTGCCTCGAGGAATGTCGACTGGCTCGAGGCGCGCTTCTGGTTCCCCGGCGTAATCGTAGAGCTGCAGTATTGAGCGCCCAGGAGCTCCCCGGAATTGAAGTCAGGGCGAGTTTTTATACCGATGCTGTTCATACCGCCTTCCATGTAGCTGGAGAATGGGCCGGCGTAGTTCGCATACGAGACGTCCAGAGGCCCGCCGCTGGGATCAAAGGCGCTGGCGACGAATTCGGCGCTGCCGTTGCGTGCGCGGAGTTGCGTGTTGGGTGCGGTGAACTTGACGGATTTCTTGAAGTACGGCATCAGGTTGTCGAATGTGTAGGAGTCGTCGCCGACTTCGTCAGCCCAGCGCTGATACGAGCCTCGATCTCCTCGCTGGTAAATCATAAAGTTTCGAGCCGAAGTTCCACCCAGGCATTTTCCTCGCGCATACTTGATTCGCCGGCCATTTGCACCCGCTTGAGGCGCTGTGATGAAGTTCCAGTCTACAAGCAGGTTTTGATCGGTCGGGCTGGAGCCTGCCCACAGAACATCCCCGGCTGGCGTCGACGACAACAGCGGATTCGTAAGCTGGTATAGCGCGCCGGCTTCAATCACTGCAACCGTGATGCTACTATCTTCAGACAATCGGTTCGCGAGGGTAAGACCGGCAGTGCCACCCTTTTGTACATGTTAGCGCGAGGCGTTTACTAGTGGGTAAATTTGGTGTAGAGAGAGAGAGAGAGAGAGAGAGAGAAGAAGAAGAAGAAGAAGAAGAAGATCAAACCTACACCAACAATAACATAGTCAAACTCTGCATTCTGCCTCTTTTCATACTCTGCAACCGGTACTGCAGCGACGAGAGGAACCAGCAACGTAATCAGCGACAACGAGAACGAAGTACGCATGGTGGCTAGCTAGGTCGCAATGAGCGGATATGCAAGTCAATACGGGTAGGATCTTGCTAATAGTCCGTTAAACTTGGGGGGTATCATCTCAACTCTATATACACCCTTGATTCCAATACTACCCAAGACCTGGGCGCCCTTTCTAGCCACATCCCCAATGACGTGCTGAACCGCACCGCAGGACAATCGAGTACCTAGTTCTGCTGTCTTGGACCACACATTGAGTTCGAGGATATGGGAACCATGACCATGACACAAAACGCCCCTAGAATCTACTTTGGGACAGTGGCTTACTGCAAGGTTGACCTCAGGTACGGGGTGTGACCTGGAGTAGCTTCCAGCTTTCAGGTACCAGGAGGTAAGCGTACCAGCTCTGCTGCAGCGGAGCACCTTCCACTACTCTTCCCCCCTCGTCTAAACGCCATCCTATCGCATCGCTTAGCATAAACATCCTGTCCTGCCCTGCCTTGCCTGTTCACGAACTATCGAAAGCCGCTTTCCAAGACCTCCGAGCTTTCCGCCCTTCTCTCTCCAATCCACTCCAATCCATGGATTAGTCGTTTGTTTGCTTGTTTCCATGGTTCTGTGTATCAGGAGCCGAGAGTCTACCTAAGTTGTCGGTAAGCTTACCCATACTACGTTAGAGCATGGACCTAAACCCCTGAAGGACAATCCCCCGTTCTGAGCCGAGGAGTCTAGACGACCGCGCCCTGCGTTCTGTTCCGTTCTTTTGGTCCTTTTGGTCTTTTTGGTCCTCTTCGTATTCGATTACTGATGGTTCGTTGGAGGTGGAACTTTAGGCGAATTCTTGCGGAGTAGATTTAAGTAAAAAGGGGTGTTCATGATATCATGTTCGTCCGGTGTTCGTGCACGGAATGAAGCCGCCGTAGCATAAACATCACTTCCACTCATGACAACTCTGCTTTCCAGACCCTTTGGATAGTATACTCGATTTATTTTCACATGTTCGTGTTTACTGTCATGCGTGAGACAGGTTTTCCGCTATGATGGCGTTCTTTTGTGGATAAACTACTAATACAAGGATTCAACTTGGACGACTGAGAAAATTCCAACCCCGAAAAGCATTGCAGCACTACCATCCTATCGCCATCTCATCTCATGAAAGATCCGTAGCTCATGAATGTGCCCTGAGGCTGCTGAGTGCTGGATCTGGGTGTCGCGGGTCGAGCATTGCGCGTCGACTCGATAGGCTGAAAGGACATAGGCTGAAAGGACATGGGCTGGAAAGACATGGGCTGTTCGTTTCCTTCCGTCATGGGCGTCGAAGGCAACGTCGTCGAAGCCGCAACGTTGAGTGGAGCCTGAGTGTTCCTCACAGGCTTTTGGGCAGACATCTTAGACAGAAGGGGTTCGCTGTGCTTTCGCTGCAGATTCTTGCGACGAGACTCCTCAACGCGGACCTTGAGGTTCTCAGCGATGCGACCAGTCTGCCTGTCGTCTGTTGTAAACCATCCGGCATCGAGGATTTCTTGTGCGTTGGGTCGATCGGTCGGTACCGGGTTGAGCACCCATCTGAGGAATTGAATTTCCTTGTCCGAGACACCCTTTTCGATGAGTCGGTCCCATTGTTGCCCCTCGTGGTGCGAACGGTCGTGGTAGGGGAGCCTGCATCCTTCGTAGTAGTCAAGCGCGCCCAGGCCAAAGTCGTGAGCAATAGCGCGCTCCACCGATCTCTCCTTTTGTACTTGACTGCCCTGTAGCAGGTCGTCGTATAGGCCGTATTTATTGAACGATGCCTGGGCCTCGAGGAGCTGGCAGTATATGAGCCCCCATGACCAAATGTCCGCGGCGGGGCTAATCTCGTTTCTGAAATAGACTTCGGGGGCTCGGTATATGATGGGTTGGACGAGGCCCTTGGCTGGCTCCATGACGATACCCAAGTCTCCCAGCTTCGTGATGATTTTGTTATCGCCCACTACTGCTTTCTCGTTTGGCTTTTGCTCGAAGCCGTCGAGCAGGATGTTTTGCATCTTGAGGTCTGGAGCATGTTAGCTAAGAAACTCCGCGGAAGCCATGGCTACTCACCTGCATACACCAGATTTCGCTCGTGGACGTCTCGCAGCCCCAGGAGCGCCGAGCGCATGATGCCTTTGATTTCCACATCGCTAAACTGGCGCTTCCTTCGTGCATCCCACAGCGTCGATTGCAAGATCTCCAGCACTATCCTTGGTGGATCGCTCCTTGATGTGGGCGGAATGCGGTCGACTTGTTGTCTGATAGTGGGGATGCCTTTGAGGAGCTCGTGCATGATCATCTCATGCTGGAAGCGCGGCCAGCCCACACCGACGTCATCGTCACTAGGCTGCTTTACGATGAAGATTTTCTCTTGCGTGGCTGCGTCTACAGCGACCCATACGTTGGCTTGACCGAGAGCTTTGACGAGGAGGTATCGGTATCCGTGCTCTCCAACGAGCTCAGCGCCTTCGCGCATTGGAATTGTGGCTGCAACCATGCTGAAAGGGACAATGTGTAAAAGGGTAATGCTTCGATGTCTTGAACGTAAACGATTTAGACAAAAGTAGAAGAGGTTATTAGATTACGTCTATTAAAAGAGTTGGAAGGAAAGAAAGGACGTCAATGGCAAGAATGAACATGACAGTGATGGAACCGACAAACGGATACCGGCCGATCCAGAGGCTTAGGGGCAATGGTCTTTCCAACATGTCGGAGCCTCGATGTTGAATGGTTGCTTGTTCTGGTAGGGGCCAAGCCATGACGGAAGAGCTGTAACCTTGCGGGAGTGGCGGGCTGGAGGGGTGGCGTCATTGCCCGCCGAACAGTTGTCGAGGCAACTCATCTGAACCATCGTGTCGACGGCGCGTTCATGCAGCCTTGGGTGTTTGTGACTGCATCAAGGGATCCTAGTGAAGCTCCCGTAGGAAACCCCTGCGAGTTTGTCGTGTTGTTCCTGGTGGTGCCGAAAATGGGAATAGTTGCAGCCAATCATGACGGAGCGCACGAAGCTCATTAGCGTGTGATCCGCAGCTCGAGCAATCCTGCAGCAGCAGCATTATTCTAGGCACTTTGAATGCTCACTGCTTGTAAAATGCTGTATAGTGTCGGCTCACAATTATGTGAAGTCCGTAATTGATGTTTGATATTATCGTAAGTAATGGCGATTCGTCTAGCTAAATGCGATGGTCCTCCAAGTCGAACTCTTCGGACTTTCAATTGAGCCTCCGTGGGCCGGCCCCGGTCAGGCCTCTATATTGCCCCCTCAAAGGTGCTTTTCTACGACAGTGGCCCAGCCTTTTCATGTATACCAAAATGACCCGTCGTGTCAATCCCCCAAAAATCAGTTAAACAAGCTACGAGGATACATCGTCCTCTTTCGGTAAATAGTATGTGTAGAAATGAACAAGGTTTAAGAAGAAATGAAGATGCGAGGCGACGGTGAAAAAGAAACGCCGGTAAATGCAGCACGTAGCACGGACATAACGCTCAAAGAATGCAATATGCGTAATGGTGCCAATCACACCTCGTGTCGATCGTCGAGCTCAAAGCTCTTCTGACTTATGCGACGGTAGAATGGCATCCTTTGGTTCAGGAAACGCATCTTGGGCGAGCCGGGCCCGTTGGATCGCTTGTTCAAGACGAAGAGCTTGTACAGCATACCGAGGACGGCGAAACCGACAACGAATCCAAGGAATGTTACGAGCAGCCAATGCTTGGCGAGCCAGAAGATGATCTTGACGTCGGTCCTGTGCCAGCTGTTTCCAAGATGGTGGGTGAAGAAGCTCCAGGAGTGGTTGTTGTATTCCTCGGGAAACAGGATGCGTACGCGCTCATCGCCGACGGGGCCAGCGTTGTTGAAATGCCTCCAGACGAGACTGAGGAAAAGCGGTCCAGTGGAAGCCATGACGGTAATGTAGGGGAGAGGCCAGCGACGGTTGTAGTCGGTCAATGAGTCGATGGCCTTGAGGAAGAATGGGTGGCGGGGGACTGCACCCATGGCATCGTTGGAAATACCGGTGGGGATGGTGCGACGGAGCCATGCTGGATAGGCAAGAAGAGGATCGAGGCTGCGGTTGCATCCCTAAGATTTGTTAGTCCTGTATCGTGGGTCGCGCGACAAGGCACTCACGTCGTCCAAGTCGATATAGATTCCGCCAAAGTGATGAAGCACAAAGTAGCGGATGGAATCAGCGCGCTGAATTGGGTAAGGGTAGCCGTCAAAAGTCTCGAGGAACCAAGGGTATCTATGCAGGTTAGCGATTGTGGTGCGCGCGACTGATGGTATAGTACGTACTCGGCAGCAATAAACTCGCGCGACTTCTTGTCGGTCCACAGCTTGTATTCGTAGTCGGGGTGGAGGTCCAGGCAGCTTTGCTGTGGGCCCTTCCAGTGGTCGGGAATGCTCTCGTTGATGTACGTCTGGTGGATGATCTTGGGGATCAATTGGGGCTTATCGTTTATCGCGCTCGAGTTGGGCGCAGGCAGCTCTCCGCGGAGAATGGCATCTTCGCGACCGGACGCGATCAAAAGACCGAGCAGTGTCCAGACGCTGTGGACGGCGAAACCGAGCACCACGATGGTGACGAGCAGGAATATGGTGACGCCTCTCCGCATGATGGCTGTTGTTGTTCTCTGCGGGCCTCCTTTTCTTCAGGGATCGTTGTGCACGGAGCGAAGGTCGAATGGGAACCAGAAGTCGCGATGGGCGCGATAGAGATGTAGTATTAAAAGCGGTGTAAATCAAGCATCCGTGAAACCAGCAACGTCCGTCTAGTCGTGGGCGGGAGAGGGAAGAAGAAAAGCAGGGCAGGTGAAAGAAAGCTGGGCGGAAGGCGCTATGGAGTTGGAGTGAGGCAGTGCTCAACGCCAATCTCGCTTAAGGCAGGACCAGGGTTCAGGAGGCAGGCGCGGCCCACCGTAGCGTCTGGGGGCTGGCACCGCCTTCAGGGCCTTCAGGGCCTTCAGGGCCTTCACATGCTAAACCCGGTACTAGATGCGAACAGCCAACCTTGCGACGCATGGACGCGTCGCCGTTGGAAACTTTCCTCTAGCACTACCTCTACTACTAATCCCCTCTCACCACTTTTGAAATAGAGTAGGGCCGGACGCGCAGTGAGCATGCGTGGCCTCTTCTCAGCTCACGAGGCTGTGTTGCTGCGGCAATGCCACCCCGCCTATGACGAGATGGTGCAGCCCGCTACACTCATCCTCCACTTCGCTTCCAACAACGGGTGTGACCTTTTACACCACCAGCCAAGCAGAGGAGGTTCCCTAGACGACTACTAAGACTTTTGCGTTACGCGCGATACGCTTTGCCGGCCATAGTGGGGTCTCCGTCGCCATGTGCGCCTGTTAGGCGGCCACCACTGACCCGAGTTTTGTTAGTTCGGCACTGCAATTGCTAGTCGAGCCTGAACCAAGGAAATGGAAATGGAAATGGAAATGGAAATGGAAATGGTCCATTCTGCGAGCGACGACTACATGTTGCGCGGCCATTTCAGCCGGACAATTCGACGCTGCATTGGCAGTGGGGCCCACCTACGCCTGCCGTGTCTTGACAGCCAACACGGTAGGAAGCGAGCTCCATGACGTACCGAACCAAGAGTAATCTGCACGATAGCAAAAATCGTACCTACTTTGCGGGAATAACCACGCCTGCATCACCATGCGCTAGGAGCTATACACGCGATATCTCCATATACAAGAAGGTATCTAATCATCTAGGTGCATTTACCTCGAGGTCGAAGTTTGCCACATATTGATCGCCGTCGTTGTTTGCATTCATCATGGCACGTTATTTATCAGTCGCGATTTCTCATTTCTCTCGACATGTGCCCTTGAAGGAACATACAAGGAAGGCAGCCTTATCTGCCCGCTACTCGGAGCTCGCACAATGCAGCAACATCATCACAGCCCATCGCTAATCCTCACCCAACATCTACCTATTTTGACTCGCAGACACTACACCACTGACCTATGCCAGCTTTGACATGATTCCCTTTCCTAGCGACCATCCACAAACCTAGAGCCGCAATCACCTTGATCAGCATGGTCAGCATCTTTGGAATCTGCGCATTTTTAGCGACCTTGGTATATTCGTCACCAATAATCCAGGACAACCACAAACTCCCCTTGACTCAAAGAGCACCCGAGAAATATGGCGAGCCAATCGAATCACGGACATCTTTTGTCGTCACATCTAAGATTTGCATCTGCGTGCTGTCTGGGCTGCTCGGTGCGATCGAGTTTGGCTGCGTTGTGCCTCGCAGCGACTGACACAGATAGGATACCGGATACGCGCACTAGATCGCAATCCCATTAAGAGTATGACATTAACCCAAGTCTACGTCCTCATCCAATACCTCCTCTCCATCGGCTACGTTTTTTCCGCTGCGGTCGTTCACAATGGCATCAGCCTTTCAACAGTCGGGAGTTGCAAAGCAGCCATGAGGCTCTGTCTGATCTTTTACGCAGGCAGCAAAGTGAGCATGTATGTGGGCAGGCGATATATATTGCCCTCATGTCACATGCAACCAATTGAATTCACACTATTGCGAACAGGTACCTCTTTCTCGTGGAACGCGCCCACGCTTTGAGAGCCCCGTACATGCCGCGGTATCGCGACCTTCTATGGCTGCTTAGCACCATCGGTATATTTGCGAGTCTTGGGTTTATCGGCATCGCTGGATGCGTCGCACCCTTGTCCTACCTCGATGAAGATGACGGGCGCTGCCGCATGGGTGTGCGACGGTACACGGCGATTCCGCTTATGACTTGCGATATCGTCATCAACATCTTCCTCACCTTGGTCTTCGTATACCTTCTAAGTCCCCTGGTAAGAGGAAGCCAGTCCTCGGGCCGTGGCTTTGCAAGCCAGTTGGCCGAGGAAATCGGCGATCTTTGTGGCCGAGCAAGAAAGAAGAAGGCTGTTAACCTCCACCGAAGCAATCAAGTCATGGCACAAAAGGTGGAAAAGTTGCTTTGGAAGACTTTCATCGGATGCGTGCTTGTGGTGATTCCGACAGCGGGCAACCTCGCGTCCTTGTGCATTCTTGTGGGGAAAGAGCTGGCTTTTGTCAGTCACATCTCGTCCCGACTCATATGAAAGACGCACTGATCTTCTCGGGGGCTTAGATCTGCCTTACTATCTGCTCGTTGGATGGTGAGTGTGTTGATAAATCTGGGAGTGCTTGGCTTACGGTCGTAATTGCAGTTACGTGGGCAGCTGTCGTCTTCCACTGGCTTACCATGGCTGGTGCAGACGAGAAAGAGGCTGACCATGCAGTGTAAGGGGCTAGCCATATTTGTGTAAAATCATGCTCAACGAAGCTAACTTGTCATAGCTCAACAGCGCGTCGCGACGAAGGTCGGGCGCAAGCACGACCTATACAACCAGCGCCGCCACCAATGCGGAGAAAGATATCCGACACATTGGCAACTTTTGATATGGGCACGATCAATACAGTGGATAATGGTCAACGAGCTTCGGGCGAGTCTGGAGCGAATCAAGGCCACGCAGAGACACGGTCAAGCCCTAGACTCAGTATCCACTCGGCAACGTCACGATGGAAAGATTCCGGTCATACTACTCTAGTGGTGGATTCAGATGCGAACAGAACTACAGCGTAAACACAGCAACCACGTCAAAAGTCGGAATCCTCCTCTTCGATGATGGCCTGAGAAAGCAAACCCCTCCTGCGAGACCCAGCCACCTTTTTCAGCACAACGGGGGTAGCACTGGGCGAATGATCAATCGTCTCTTCCTTTTTTGCGCGGCGGGCGGCCCGAAACTCGGCAGCAGTTCTCCCATCGTCCTGCTTCCCAGGCACGATGGGCGCATCGATGTTCAGGCTGGATGACAAGAATTTGGCAATGATGAAGAGAATGACGCCCGTGAGGCATCCTATGAGGCCAGCTGTGCCAAGGAAGACGTATAATGTCTAGAGATGTTCAGCTATAGGTGCATATGACGATGCATGGCGGAAATCAATTCTTGTTTTACCTCAATCTGCTCTAGCCACTTGACGCTGAATGGTATGGACAAGATTTTGATGATTGCTTGGCCGAGGTGGATGAACGGCAATAGAGCGAATGTGGTGATGTTGTAGAAGGGCAACAGTAAGATGATGACTGCATTGATGAACTTGCTTACGGGCCACCAGATGATGTGAGCCAATTGGACGGAGATACGGCCAGCGATGGACAAGACGGTGGCTGCGTCCATGGTGTGGTGGATGGAGTAGTGATGAGGGTGGCGGGTGGTGTGGCTAGGGATTCATGGTGACGTAGCAGGTATGGTTGATGTCGACGCTCGACTTGGGAGCAAGAGGATGTAATGTCAAGGCTGGATAGGTGTCATTGGCTCGTGCGGAGAGCTATCGGCGATTGATGCAGGTATGGCAGATGTCGATCCCTGTGTGCGGGCTGCAGGCAATGCCCAAGGCCGGACACGATAGCTTCAAGCGTGAAGCCGACTCTTGTCTGTCTGTTCCATGCCCGCCAGCAGCTCCTTCGTCGCGTCGGCACGCGGAAAAAATGGGGAACCAAAACTCGCGCTCGACTTCCGGGGGCTCGTCGTCAAACCCGCAGTCTCCGACATCCAACGTGACGACATCACATGCTCACCACCACGAACGAGGCCTTCACCCCCCGCACAGTCAGTACCACTCGGCGCGACGGCGAGAGTCGATCCAGGCACTCAGCGCTGCCAAAGCGCCTGCAGCCCCGAGCGTGAGCCTCGAGAACGCGCAGAGCCATCCCACGTCGTCCCGCCCCATTTCGCGCGGGAGGGCGCAAACGCTCGGAACTAGCGACAAAGAGTCGAGCCTTGCCAGCCAGCTGCGCGCCGCCCAGGATCACTACAGGCCCGCTGCCACCACGACGACGCCCATCCACGACACAATGGGCAATGAGCAGAGCAGCCAAAAGGCCGCCAAGGACAAGGGCCGCCATCACCACCATATGAGCCCCGCCAGCACCACGACCACGCCCACCGTCTCCCCGCCCCAACCCCAAGCAACCACCACTCTGCCTGCGCCTGTGCCTGTGCCAGTGCAGCAGCAGCATCAACCTCAGCAGCAGCAGCCCCTACGCGCGCTCTCGCCCACGCTCCCCGTAGATGTACCCGCATTGCCGCGAGAAGACGTACAAGATGGGGGCGCTTCCTCGATAGACCCCGCCGATGCCTCGCAAGACTACCTGATACCTTCCTCGCAGTTCAGCCGGCCCCCGCGGCTGCCGCTTCCCATTGAAGAAGAAGTGCACACACCAGGCTCGCCCATAATATCGCCCGAGGAGATATGGAGCCCCGTCCACGAAACCGACGCCGAGGGCATGCTGCCACGCCGCTCCTCGACCCTCAGCACCACCACGGCCGACGACGAGGATCTGGGCGACGAATTCAAAGCGCCTAGTACTGGTCGCCCGACTGTGCCTACTCTGATTGAGTGGGAGGGGCCGGGTGAGCGCGTCTATGTTACGGGCACTTTTGCGGGCTGGAATCGCAAGTATAAACTTCATCGCAAGTAAGTGGGTTGTTTGAGCGCATCCCTGCAACTGCATGCTCCCGTGTGGCTGATGATCACCTCGACTCTGCATGAGACCTCGTCAATGAATACGAGCAGCCCTGCTACTGCCAACTTTGCTCCTGCGCATATCCCCCTCGACGTTACACGGCACACCGACAGTACTGACAAGTTTCCGCAGTGGCCCTAGCAAAAAGAAGGATGCCCTCTCTGCCTACGTCTCCGTCACCCCAGGCACCCACCATCTCACCTTCCTCGTTGACAACGACATGCAGACGAGCGACAAGCTGCCAACCGCTGTTGACTACACAAACATACTCGTCAACTACATCGAAGTCCCGTACCCAGAGCCACAGCCGTCACCCGCCGATGCGCCGACCGAAACAAAAGATGCGCTAGATGCCGCGACACCGGTGCAGGAACGCGATGCTCCCGACGGCCTGTACCCGCCCCAGGTCCTCCCGCCCACACCCGACATCCCACCCACCATCAAAGCGCCTCTGCCCGAGCCCGCGAAACCAACCGTCCCCGAGCCGACCAAGAAGTACCACCAAAACATCCCGCGCTACCTCCTTGACCTAGATGCACCTGAAGATTCGTCGCGGTTCCTGCGCGCAAATGCCATGACGAATAACTTGCCGACTCCACCCACGCTGCCGGGTTTCCTGGGCAAGAGCATTTTGAACGGAACGACGCCGATGAAGGATGATAGCAGTGTTTTGATTCATCCAAATCATACGGTGCTGAATCATCTCGCCACGAGCAGTATCAAGGATAATATCTTGGCGACTAGTGCTACGACGAGATATAAGCAAAAGGTACGTCTCATGTTGATGGCTATTTCTTTGCAACTAGATTTGTTGAACTAATATCTTGCGCAGTTTTTAACGACCATTATGTATAAACCAAAGGAAGAGCATGGGGATGTGTATTAAGGGGGCTTCGGCTTCGGCTATTCTTCTATCACCACCCTATAATCTCTTCGTCTATGTTCACGTCTCTTCTTTCTTTTCTGTGGGATTTGGGTTTTCCTTTGCATCAAATCAGCGAGAATATCACGTTTTATGACGGCCCCTCCTGTCTTTTTTTTTCTTCTTGTTCTTATGTTTTTTTGTCTAAATACCCGGCGTACAACTAAGCAGAACAAGCGCTCTGGTTGTTTAAAGGACGAGTGGAGGTTCACTGCAGGGCTGTACTGTACTGCGCTGTATCGTTCCATGGGTCAAGGATGCGGCGGGCGGGGGGGGCGCAGCTTCTTCTTCCAAAGTCCAAGTTCTGTTCCCCCTCAACTGGTTTTAGGTCCCCCGCTACGAAAAAATGGAAATTTGTCACGAGTGTACATGGAAATGAAATATGCGAAAACGAGTGTATACTATGATGTTGCTGCGTCGTGCTTGCAAGTTTAGGATGACTGTTTTCGTCTACTTGTGATATTTGCTGATGAGTCCGCCCTCGTTTCTCGTTCACATTCTCGTTCACGTCCTATGGCGTGATGATGGAACTTGAATCTTCCCTCCCGCGTCACGATTTACAATACATGTATCAAGTGAGTCATCTAGTTATCTAGTCATTCAGTCCCCTGCATAAACCCATCCAAACTTGACATGTACATTATATGGAAGGCAAGACAAGTCAAGATGAGGCAAGGCAGCAAAACTCCGTGATTTGACACTGCGCCCGCTCTTCTTCTTTTTCTTCGATTACAACGGCGGCGAAGGAGATGGTGACAAGTATATTACAGCGAACAGAAGATGGTAGATAGTAGACAAGACAGAAGAGAGAGAACTAAAGGCCAAAGGCAATAGTGCAACGTCGTTGGTGTTGACAATTCACTACGCATGTACATGTATATATAATGCAATGTAAACCTTACAGCACCTCACCTCAATATACACAGAACCACATTAGTTAGTTATTCCACTCTTTACACATTCCATCTTCCATCCTATATCTTACAAACCTAGGTTCAGATCCACAGTCACAGTCACAGGCAAAAGTCGGTTTAGATCGCAAATATCAGAGTCAGGCTCAGCGTCAGCGATTGTACTCTGGGTCAGAGTCAAAAGTTGGGGTTGGGTCAGGCCCAAGGTTCAGGTTCAGGTTCAGGCTCAGGCTTGGGTTGGCTCAGGGTCACGAGGCGGGGCAAAGTCGTGATATAATCCCGTTTAACCCTGAACCACAACCAAACCAGAGAAAAAGGAGAGAATGATGATGTATGTGTGTACCTTGTGTTCGGATGGAACCAAAGAAGAGAGAGAAAAGAGAGGCGAAGAGAAGGGTTGAGCATCTGTCTTGTCCTTTCTCACACATTCTCTTTCTTCTACAACGACATAAGAACGAAACGACACAACACGCATACCGCCAGCTTACTCCTCCTTCGTCATCCCCGTCATCTTCCTGGTTTGAGAGCACTTGAAGCTGTATCCACTCACTGACGCCTCCTCTCTCCCTCTCTTATTTCTTCTTTTCCGTTGCAAACAGCAACAACCGCACCAGCACCAGCGCCCCAGAAAAAACGCTCACTCCCATCCCCCAACATGTCCCCCAACACAAACACCCCGCAACCACATCCCCACGAAAAACTCTCCCCCTCTTCTCCCACCCAAACATCTCCTTCCCCTTCCCCCGCCATAACACCACCACAACTACCCCCACTACCCCCCTGCTCCTCCGCCTCCTCCCTCCCCTCAGTCTACTGTTCATCCCCACTCATCGACAACGGAACACCACACCTCATCCACCCCCACCATCTGTTTTGCGGGCGAGGGGCAGGAAGTCGTCGGTATTATGGGAGGGATTATGGGATAGAGGGTGAAGGTGGAGGGGGGGATGTTACGCCTGCTTCTTCGCCGCCGCCGCTAATTTCTACGTCTGGGTGTGAGGAGAAGGGGAAGGGGGAGGGTGGTCTGAGTGGTGGTGGTGGTGGTGGTGGTAGTAATGATGGTGAAGCGACGCCTTCGCCCTCGCCCTCGCCCTCGTATCCCTTGCCCATCCTTCCCTTGCCCACGGCTACGAGCACGACTAAAACTCCAACTCCGCCTACTTCTACGCCTACGTCTACGAATTCCCTGCCTTTTCGGTCTCGAACACGCGGTACGCTGTTGTCGGAGCGTATAGCAGGGTATGAAGGACTTGGGTCAGGACAACGACAGCTACCACCACAGGTACAGCCACAGCCACAGCCACAGCTATGTAGAGAAAAGGCAAAGGAGTCCGTGACCCCTGAAGAAAGTGAACGGGAACAGTCACCTCTTGACAGTTTCTTCACGGCGGTAGGCGAGACTGAGGACACTTCTTCAGCTGCTGCTGCTGCTTCACCTTTCGACGCTTTCTTCGCTTCTGCTTCTGCCACCACGGGATGCAAGAGAGAGACCCGCAAGACAGATTACTCGCGCACGTTGTCTGGGTCTCCAGGGAGAGAGCGCGGTTCTTCGCCGACGTTAGGTTTGCATGTCCCTGACATTTCGTTGCCGAAGCGCCGGCTTCCACTCGCGAGGTTCGGGTATACAGGGGAAGAGGAAGACAAGATGGAAAAGACTGACGATGCATTTGTCCCTGAACCGTCGGAATCGCGTATCGATACCTCGAAACTGTTGGATTGTGAGAGGACGGAGTTGGAAGGTACAACGTCGCTGGACTCGTTTGATCTGCACATGGCGCCGACCGAAGCGGAAGAAGAGGAGGAAGCGCGTAGATTTTGGGATGGTGTCATGGATGACGTTAATGCCGCTGGAGACAGAGTCCTTCGGGACGACGAGGATAGTAAGTCTTTTTTGTGTCATAATTGTGTTGAACGAACACCAATCTGCCATTCGATCGTCGATACACCAGCGCTGACGTACTATCTTCATCTAGACCCAGATTACCCTTGTGTCAACTCGAGCTTTTGCCATTTCTACGCCTCGGGAATACCGGCACGGGATGTGCATAGTGAGCCGAACGGTGATCTGCCGCAACTCGAGGGCGAAGAGCCTCGCGAGCCATCGGAGGATTTTCTGAAATTTTCAGAGCGAAAAGAAGGACGAGAAGATGTACTTCAAGTCTTCCTTAGCAGACACCCCACCGATGAGTCGTCCAAGGCCTATTTCGATCGTACTGGGCTGCTGAACAACGAAGCCAACCGGCGCGCGCTATGCATGGACGATCCCGATACTCCCGCTATGCTTTCACCAGACCATCCCGAGATAGAAGACGTCGAGATGCCCCTTCACAAATCGTTGAAGTCGCAGTTGCCTTCCTCACATACATTCACTGCGACCACGTATCGGTCGAAGTACCACAGAATCCAAGATATAGAGGCCGCAAGCGCATATCCGGGTGTGGCGCTTCGAGACTACACGCTCAAAGCGCGAGCAGACCAGTATGGTGAGAACAAGAAGATTCTCGAGTCATCAGTGGCACCAGAAAGAGAGAGGAACGCGTCATCCGGTGCCCCTGTCGCGTCCAAGTGTAGGTGTAACGACGATGTGACGACCCCGGAAGGTCGACCAGGCCTGCACGTCGAACATTCCCGCACTTGCAAAGTCCGCGCTGAAGATGAGCTGCATTTTACCATCTTGCGCCAGTGGGAGCTGGCAAGGGATATTGAGCGTCTCGGGGCTGTCAAGCGCAATGTGGAGAGCGCAAGAACAAGATTGCGCCAGCACCCACTCTTCAGCAACTACTCCGTCTACCGCAAGAGGTTTGTGCGTAGGCCGTATTCCATGTCCGAGGAAGAACCTTTCGCATTGGAAACCGAGTCGGCGGGTGCGCTGGTAGATTCCATACCTCCTGGTGTGCAGTTGCGCCGCTCCAGGTTCTACGACAATCTATCCCTAGAGTATGTTATTGCTGGTTCCGGCTCTGGCGTTGCGACTCAGACGTCTTCCAACGGAGATCCGTTTCCCCATGACTCCGATAACTTGGCGATCGACCTTGTCTCTGAGGTGCAGCCTGCGGTGCGTAGTGACGCGGCTCCCAGGAATGATGAAATCAAGTCTCGTACTGGGCCTTCGAAATCGGGGAGTGCCGCGTTAGAGGATGGCCGAAACCGTGCGGCCGCTCAGGATATCATTCGAAGTCTAGGTACAGTCAGTAGAAGCATCCACAAGAGGGAAGATTCTTTAAGAAGGGGATCCTCGGAAAATGGCTGGGGTCGTACAGAAAGAGGAGGGGAACAGACAAGGCGCGATGGGTCTGTCTCGACAAGCCTAGCTGGGCATGACGAGCGGTACCCGAAACGACTGAACATAGTCCAGCGCTAGATGAGCCTGCGTTATGCATCGGGGATGTCATCTGCATAGTGACTTGAGGGGGTGCTTTCTTATCGCTCTACTATGTTGTCGTACTTTCGATTCTGGTCAGCGCGCTAGACTATTGCAGGCATGTACTGCGCCAGCACAAATCGGACATGGCTCAGCTTGCTCTCATCTTCTTCTCCTTGTACTGGAAGTTTATGTCGTATCGTAGCAGAATGAGTCTTTTCGCGTCATGGCCGGAAGCCAGAGGTGATCGAGGCTCGAACGCGGGGAATGAGTGGATAATGGTTTGCCATCTTTGTAATGTCAGCAATGCACACTGCTCTTCACAGACAAGTGTTAGTCATGCCATGACCAGACAGCCACGATGGACTCACGAGGTTTGGTCTCCATCTCAATCACTCTGGGGCTGACACTGACCGCTTCCACTTCTACCTCTTGATTTGTAGCCTTGATCATCTCAGCATTGTGAGTCGCCTTAGGGCCATGGCTGAGCTTTACCCGCGAGTACGGTAGTTATGACAAGGCTGGTCAAGATGCTCTCATTCGTCTTATCGGCCGCCATGCTGCTGGCAGGATGTCCCAACCCAGATAGCCTTGTCCACTACCTGATGTCGTCCGTAATAGGCGCAACGGTCCACCGAGTGGACATGATAGACGCAGCCGCAGACCGAAAACTTCTCGACAACGCGGATGCACATCCCGTTGCAAGAAGCTGCCGAGATTGCTGGAACTGGTTGGTATGCTTCTCGATAGATCTGGGGTTGATAAGAGATCAAGTCGAGACGCAATGGATGCAATAGCAGTAAAGTTGATGTGCAGATGGACAACCAAATGGTACCTAGTTGTTCGAGTATGGAGTCAAAGACGCATGTATGAGACAAGATTGCGAAGCATCGCGTCAAAAGAAGCTTCGCAGGGAGCTTGCTTTGTAGGCACCGTCTCGAGACTAGACACTCAACGGGCCAGGCCCCTGTCAGGCTCATGCCATTTTGACGGTTCCTGGCCTTTGAGCGTTCACAGAAGACAAATTGACGTAACTCTAAATCAGCATGACCATTAAGTTTCAACGTGGATAGGTATCCCATTGGCCTGCTCAATCACCACGGAAATGGTAGGTCCGCGAGGTCCGGGTACAAGTGTGGAGATGGATTCCGCACACCAAGCCACAGAGACACGCTTCGTAGCCTCCAGGCGGGGGCCTTGGTTATCGAATGGTATACCGGGGCTCCATGTTTTGACCCTGGTGCTGTATCAGCGGCGCACATGGCTTTGCGTCTAATTGACGGCTGTGGCTTTTGGTTCGCTCGTCAGTCACTGGGGCTCAGAGGGGATCACTGAGAAGGCAGAAGCTGCATTACGCTATCGGCGGCACTGGTGTCGTAAGCACGGCATGACGGTGATGGCCAACTCGCCGCTGCGTACAAGGCCAAAGTTTATGTTGGCATTCGGCATATGCCGTACTTGGCCTTCGGCATCGAAAGGAGTATGTTAGGTGGCATGTAGCAACGTCTTTTGTTGCGGACTCGCTGGAGAGTTGCAATGTTTCCCTTGGCGATGGGTAGGAACGATACGACGAGGTCGGCGAAGATGTACGAAGCACTGACCCTCCTACGTCAGCCCTAAATATCTTGGCGCTCGCATCAATACCTCTGCTGAGTAATGCCTGCGATACGTACACTTGCCGATATCGTCATCGAAGGGTCATGAGACAACCAGATGATATTGCGCCACGAAAGAAGAATAATCCAGCAATACCGCTTTGCCCCGCGGCTCTAACCGGAAGCAGAAAACTCTACGTAGGGCTTGAAACAACAATATCCTTCCGGGTCTCCATGCGTGCACATCCGAGCAGATGACTATACAGGGCCTCGGCAGCAGACTGCTGCCTTCTAATCGACTTGCATTTTCTCGCAGTGAACGGCGATACCCACGCATAGGAACAACGTGTTGTGTGATGTCCGCGGAAGGTTTCCACAGGTGTGGGGATAAGAGTTCAGGGATCTGGCGCTGTTAATTGATGGTGCCTGCGACTCCCGCAATAACAATCCGATTAGAACAACACGATCGTTTATGATACACACCAAAACAAGTGATCGTTTTCTTTCAAAACATATCTTCTCGTCATCTTCTTTCCCGAGTAATTGATCACATATAGATACCTACTCCAATAGCAGATATCAAGCTTTGAGTTCGATGCATTGTAGCTAATACCGTTTTGTGAGGGATGTCCAGCTCACAACGGATTGAGAGTCGACATCTTCATCTCACAAAACGACTCCGCCTGTCTGCTGAAATGATGTTTCCTCAGCGTCCAGACATCTCTTCCTGTCCGAGCGAAGGTGAAGGCAGAAGATCCTGGACACACATACATCACCACAAGCAAAGACATAAAACCTCACTCTCACCTATCCTCACACCCCACTGTTACATTCTCACCAATCCTCACCGCACCATCCACCACCCTTCCAGTGTCCCCTATAAATACAGCTCCCTCACCGTCTTCCTTCTATCCACAACTTCTTTCTTTCTTCCAACACCAACACTGCACACATCCCACAGCATCCCAAATAAACCTCACACGACCAACCACCCAACCAAACAACCCACTCAACAACCGTCATGCCACTAAAGAAGAAGGTCACAGCCGAGGGAGGCGAAGCCGAAGGCGGCGTACGTAACATCCTCGCACAAGCTGTCACCCACCAAACTAACATACCCCCAGGCATTCCGCTGGACGCTTGAAAACGAGCGCAAGGTATATCACTTCCATACCTGAACCCCACCAACACCAGCAACAAACATACTAACAATACCACTCACAGCTCCTAGTGCTAACCCAAGGCCGCTACCTCACAGGCGAGGACTACGAGCGCCTCGTCGGCGTCTTCTCAGGTAAGTACCCAACATCCCCTTCCCGCCTTCCATCATCCTCCCTTCCCCCATACCCTTCTCATACCACCACTGCAGACCCCACTCATCTCACGTTCCTCACTAACCCCCACACCCACAGGAACAAACCTCAACGGCGTCAAGATAAAAGTCTCCCGCTTCCGCGTCGAGCAGCGCAAGCTCTACGACGAGTACGGCTGGACGCTTCCTGATGGCGGCGCGAAGTTCAAGCAGCCCGCTACGCCGCGCAAGAGTGCGAAGAAGCGCGATGCTGATGCTGCTACCAACGACGATGGCGGTGCTGAGGTCGGCGATGGTGCTGGTGCTGCGGTGGAGACGCCATCGAAGAGGCCGAGGGTTAGGAAGCCGAAGAAGGATACCCCCAAGAAGGGCGACGACGGTATTGGAAGCGGTAGTGGCAGTGGTGATGCGAGTGGTGCAGATGAACAAGCAAAGCGCAGCGGTGTCAAGGAGGAAGTTACTGACGAGTTCTGAGATGGGGTGTACGAGCGGGACCTTGCTTTGTTCTTGTCTTGCAGTCACGGGAGTACAGTACAGTGGTGGGCGGAGATGAGGAAAATGTCTGAAGTACAACATGAACATGAGCATGTGTGTTTGAGAAAAGGGGGGAAAATTGGAGCTGGAATTGGGATGGATGCAAGGATGGATAGATGTGGTATTTGGCATCGGCAATAATGATTCGAGTTGCTGGAGGTTTCTTTTTACACGGTGTCTTTCAATTCGATGAGGTAATGGCGCGATGGTGTGAGTTTGGGGCTGGTCTAGTACACACACTGGGAATACTCGTCAGAGTTCAGCTGGGCGCATACAATCAAAGTTGGAAAAAAACAAAAACTTAAAGAAGAGTGCCATGTGATATTCATTTCATCTCAATGTAATTGTCCCCCCGAGGTATAGGTACCGTAACGCCCTGATTGCCATTAATCATCCCAGTATTTGCCTGTTTCAACGCCATGTAATGCCTCCAGTTTGTGAGAATTGGGACTTTGCAAAGTGACTTTCGCGTTCGTCTTCAGTATAACCTCATTTATCGCCCTTCTTCTTCCGGAGAGTTTGGCCTGCACCATCAAAGTGCTTCGACTCTTTCTGCTCTCCCTCCTCCTCCTTGCCCTTAAGTGGCTTGATCTCGTAGCCGAAGAATAGCTTGCCTGGTGGTAGCCTGAGGGGCTGTGGACCATTTGTGCGCCGTACTGTTGGTGGTGGGTTCGTTGACTGCCCAGCTACAGGAGTTGATGCTTGTGGAGTGGGTGCCTTGCTGCCCTTCTTTAGTAACTTGTGGCCAGTGGTGAGGAAGTTGGACGATGTTGCCTTGGCGCCGCTAGCCGCGGTGGTTGATGACGGCGCAATTGCTGCGTAGTTGATGGCTTCTGCCATGGTGCCGTGCGAATGTAGAGTTCCAACCTTGCCGGTCATGACACCCTTTCCGCTCCGTGGGGTACTTGTTCCGCTAGTCCTCTGAGGCTCTTGGTAACCGACCGGTGGCGCAAAGTCGACCGACAGATCTGTCTCAATCGTGCATACAGCCTTGCTTGGGTGCTCCGGTTTTGTCTCCAATACAGCTATACTGTATACGTTGTCGTTGTACGAAAAGGTGAATATGTCGCCGGTGGTGAGACAAGAAAAGTTCCGGAACGCGTTCTCGAGCACGGCTTTGGGGTCTGAAATCTCAAGGAAAGAGGAATCTTGTGGCTGTAGCTTGATAAAGGTACCCAGAGGGATGTCGGTCGACTTGACTTGAAGGAGATCGCCGGGTTCCAGCCTGAGCGTCTCCATCAGCCAGTATGGCAGGTAGATCTTGCCCTCCTCGGCAATAAACTCCAGCACACCTGCGTGTGTCTTCTTTCCATCTTCCTTTCCGTTGATAAGCTCGAAGAGCATAGGGTATGTAATGTGCAGCCTGGTGAGCTTATCGAGAGCGCTGGGAGGAAGGAACACTTTACCGCCATGGTTTGCCTCTGCGCGCTCGGGACCGGGCAGCATGACGATGGGATAGCATCGGAAGTATTCGTCGAAACGCCTGGGCGCGCCGCCGCGTCGAAGGGACTGGTACATGGCCATGGGATCGTCTTGGTCGTAAAAGTTTGGGTTGAACTGCGAGTGGTGAGTTGAGATGGAGGGTGATGGTGGGGTCGCTCTTACCATTCTAAATGGGCAATCAGGTGACTAGAGCCGAGTTGGCGTGGTAACGGATTACTAGAATAAAGGCGAGTGAGGAGAGGAAGGGGCTCGCAAGCGATAGAAGAAGTAGATGTATTGTATTGGATGGAAGATGACGAACCACAGTTAACACTACGGCTGGCTGTTTGAACCTTGGTCGCAGGTCCCGCCGCAGTTGGCCCAAGCTCCAAATTTCCAGAGCGCGCGAAGACGTCACTGCATCGGTGCCTAAACGCTCACATTTGGGGAACTTTTCTTCACACGCGACAAGACACATTCTCCTTCACCATGGCCAGCTCTAGTGGCACGTACAACCCCGCGAGGCCAAAGCGTGCCGGCGAGCAATTCACGCGAACCCATCACATGGACACGGACGAACCGTCGACGAAGAAGCCGCGTTTCGACCCGCGCAACCCCTCGACCCTCGCCCCGGACGCGGAAGACGACGAGGACCCCGCGCTGGAAGCCGATGTCATAGGCAAAAGCGGCGGCATCAAGCGAAACGCTGTGAACATTGACGGTTACGATTCGGATAGTTCTACAGAGAACTTTGATGCCCGGGCAGAAGCGCAGCACAAAAAAGAGAAGCCTCCAAAAGACAACGATGATGACGATGACATGTTTGCCGAGGAAGACAAGGACGACGAGCAGGACGAAGAGACAAGGCGAGATCAAACCAACAAGAAGAAACTGCGCTTCCTGGACAACACCGAGATTGAAGGCCAGGAAGAAAGCAGCAAGTCTGGAGGTCACGTAGCCGTTGATTTTACAAAGGGTCCGAAAGCCAAGACTGAAGAAGTCGAAAGCAGCAGCGACGAAGGCGACGACGAAGAGCGCGACCGAGTTGGCTCCGATGTCGACGAGGAGATTGGCGCGGGCGGCAAGAAGAAGCATGCTCCCAAGCTCGATGCCTTCAACATGAGCGCCGAACAGGAGGAGGGACGATTCGACGAGGCCGGCAACTTTGTGCGCAAAGCCTTTGATCCCGAGGCCATGCAAGACTCATGGCTGGAAGGTATCTCCAAAAAGGACATCAAAAAAGCGAAAGAGGCGCAAGACAAGTTGGATGCGGAGCGAAAAGCACGGGAGCGAGCCGAAGACTCGATAGTCACCAGCGACGTACTATCCACTCTCATCTCGCATCTCGACGTTGGAGAGACGCCCATGGAAGCTCTGGTGCGATACGGCAAAGCGGCGCCGAAGAAGCCGGCCAACAACTGGGCCAAGAAGAAGAAGGCCCAGACCATGGAGGTGGACGTAGATCCGTCGCAGGAGGCTGCAGCGGAAAAAGCCAAGCAAGTCATCCACTCAATCACCGAA
This sequence comes from Stemphylium vesicarium, assembly GCA_004380135.1. Lineage (NCBI taxonomy): Eukaryota > Fungi > Ascomycota > Dothideomycetes > Pleosporales > Pleosporaceae > Stemphylium > Stemphylium vesicarium. The sequence goes on from QXCR01000066.1 coordinate 61,936, forward strand.
TGCGCAAGTCGGCTATCAGATCGTGGAGTCGAAGACATCTATGAGCTACCGCGCGAATCCATCATGCGGCAGTATAAGCGCGAGACGGGAGAAGACTGGAAGAACCCGCAGCCGGAGACAGTGCAATGGGAGTTCCATTGGCTCAACGCGCCCGAAGGTGATATCAACGGGCCCTACGACCAGGCGACCATGCAGGCCTGGGAAGCGAGTGGGCAGTTCGCAGCAGGCGCCGAGTTCCGACGCGTAGGCGAGACGGAATGGTCACGATTGCTCGACTTTGAGGACTGAAGGGGTATGTCGTCAATGTAAGCACAGTCACTGTTCCCACTTATCGCGCTATCCTTAGAGACAGGCTACCTCCAGCAGCAGCGGGGCCAAGGTTGAGAAACGACAGCTCGCGCTCGAGAGGGGTCTCCGCCCAAGTGGCTGGAATCACATGATTTTCCATGCATGCGTCTAAGCGATCCTCCAAACGACTGCTGCTGTGCTCAGCCAGTCGGAAACTTGATAAAAGCGGGAAGCCGTCGTGATCGCCTTGTAGTGGCTACGACGACGGCCGAAATTATTCCTAGTCCTGTCGAATGAGAAAGACTTTTGAAGTGGGTATGCCGTGCGACGTCGCCTCTGCTCGCCATGTGTTGCAGCTGTTGAGACACGACAATATGAAGGGCATTCGGATACCGGATTGACCATGGGCTAGTTGTCAGGGCGTAAATAATGAATACAAAGGGATTGCAGTCCACGCATGCGTATAGTGATATGCAGCCTCATTACAGCAGTGCACATCTGGGGTGCAGCGTTGGTGAACGGTACATCGGGAGATGACCGGTGGCAACGTGCAGCTGACGACGTCTCGTGGGCGCATCATCCAGCCCGAGCGCCCTCGCGACGACATACCCTCGACAAGCAAGTGCCTCGAGTTCGTGAAGTTGACCGCCATGTTTTCCCAACGTACACAATGTCGTCGCCCACAAGTGCCGGATCGCGCAGAACAAAGGCGCAAGTGTGTTGTTGTGTTCCACGTTAGTAGCAGGGGAGCTAACGCTACGGCCCGCCACCTGGCGACTTCCAGAGTGCCGGGCCATCCATCCCCTCTGCCTTGAGTGTGAGATGTCGCTCATGGAAGAAAAAAGAGTTGGCCGGTCCATGGTGTCGCTCCGCGAGTAATTGGACAGAGCGACAGGCATGTATGCCGGCCACAATGATGGCGTGTCAGCGGCCAAGCAGGGACCGCCGCCCATGACCAGAAATGGGTTCAGGGCTGCGTGTTCGCCGCAGTGGATCTGGTAGCAGGATGCGGATAGAATCATCTAACTAATACAAGCACACGAACCAGGTGTGCTCAAGGGCGCAGCAACTGCAGAGGGTGATAGTTTTCTGATTGGCGAGGGGCCAGAGCGGCCAATGAAGCAGGCAGCGAACCATGACGCCTCACAGCTGTCTTGCCGTCGTTCATGGCTCTGTGCTAGAAAGTATTGAAACCTTGGGTCAGCTCGGGCGGGCGCCTGGGTCCAATCTCTCTCGCGCAGTCGGGCCTCTACTCAGGAGCGTGCGCACGTGTGCAGCCGTCTCCCCGCGCCGTTAGTGGGCTTCAGCGAGACTTTTGCAACCCAAGCGTCGCCCTCTCTCGGAGTGCCTCCCTCGTCCCAAATAACACTACCCACCTCTCCGTCGCGTCCACGGGTCCTAGGCGATATTGAACCCTTCTGACGTCTGCTAGCCTGTTGTTCGCGGCCCACCCAAACGTGCGGCTCGAAAGGGGACAGTAGAGCTGGGTCCGCCTGGCATCCCTGATTATTGCCCATCACCAGCCAGCCCTCGACCACGGCTGCTCGACCCTCATCTTCCCCCTTTTCCATCCCGACGACAGCCTGGGACCTGTTCGCGACCGTCGCCTTCCGCTCATTTCACGACACCCAGAGCTTGGACCACCTACTCTTACCTCCGGCCTAATTTTCTGCTGCACCTGCATCTCAAACCTCACAACACGTCCTCTTTAACGACCCGACCCCCCCTAATCCTCACCGCATATAATGTACTCGTCGGGGTACGACCAGAGCACGTCGCGGTCCCCCATTGCCCAACGAAACCAGCCCCAAGCAGGCTCTCTCCACCGCATGCCTTCGCGCCAGTTCGACGCCTACGGCCAAGTCACCCAGCCCAACATGTACCAGCAGGACGACCACCAGCGCGCCTATGACCAGCCTCGCAACTACGAGCGCCTGAACCAGACCATGCACGCCGGCGCCTACGGCTACGACATGGGCCAACAGGCCGGCTGGAATACGAATGCCTTTTCGCAGAACCAGGGCCTGGGCTCGCTCGGAGGTGCCGCCGCCGCCCGAATCAAGTCGCAGCAGCGCGGCGGAGGAGGAGGAGGACGCAGCGCACTGCCATCGGTAAGGCACTCTGCGATGCCGCGTGGCTGACACGATACTGACGTCCGATATAGGGATGGATGGACCAGCAGCAGCCCCAGGGTCTGCCCAGCTTTGCCCTCGGCAACGGCAATCTCAACACCATGCAGAACAGCAGCTACGGGCATGACGTGGATGAGGAACTCATTCCTACCGCCATCGTTATCAAGAACATTCCCTTTGCCGTCAAGAAGGAGCAGCTTGTTTCGCTCATGACGGAGCTCCGCCTGCCCCTTCCCTACGCCTTCAACTACCACTTCGACAATGGCGTCTTCAGGGGCTTGGCCTTTGCCAACTTCACGACTGCCGAAGAGACTGCTGCCGTCATTGAATCCATGAACCACTTTGAGCTCAACGGCAGGAAGCTGCGCGTCGAGTACAAGAAAATGCTCCCACTCGCGGAGCGCGAGCGCATCGAGCGAGAGAAGCGTGAGCGACGAGGCCAGCTTGAGGAGCAACACCGGCCCCTCGGTGGCGGTCTCCAGTCCCAGGCCTCGTTCGGCTCTCTCGCCTCTCACATGCCCGCCACATCTCCCTCGCCCGTTTCCGCCATGAGGGGCAGTGGACAAAAGACTGTTGGTATGTATACATGTTCCGAAACTCCATCACGCTGCTAACAGCCATCTAGACGTCGACTTGAACGACCCTGCATCTCTACAATTCTACACCCAGCTTCTCCTGTTCAAGGAGGCCAAGGAGCGTGACAGCATGACTTTCCCCGCCACCCTGGCCCCTCTGCAGCGCCGCGTTGTTCACACCTTGGCCCATCAACTAGGCCTTGCGCACGTCTCCAAGGGCACTGGTGAGCAGCGACAAGTCCACATCTTCAAGCCGTATGACAACCAGGGCCTTAGCCCCCCTATGCCGCAGATGCCCAGCAACCCCATGGAGCAGCCACGCCGCAACCTCAACCGCGCAGCGACTACCGATTTCAGCGATGTGCGCGCCGAGGGTGGTTTCTACAACGCCTTCAACAGACAGCCATCAGGCCTTCTCGGATTCCCCGATTCGCCTGGCGGTCTGAACGCAGTACCCAATCTTCGCGGCGCCAAGTCTTACGCAGACCTTAGGTCGTACACGCCCTCGCCTGCGCCGTCGACTGCTAGCCACCCCATTGGTCGACCAGGCGGCATCTCGCTAGAAGGTCTCGGCTACAGTGGAAGCTCGACCAACCCGAATGGCACTCCTACCACGGGCTCCATGTCGCAGCGTGATGACAGCATGCTGGAAAGGGAAATGAACCGGATGCAACTTTCTTCCGGCTTCCCGCAGAACAACAGCCCCCGTTCCCTCCGACAGATGACGTCTTGGGACGCGCCAGGCCCGATTGGAGGCCACCGCAACTTCAGCTCCAACTACGACGACCGTCCATCGAGACAACCTCGTGGACCCCTTCCTGAGCGAGGCCAAGGCTTCAGCCGGCCGCGACAGAACGGACATCAGAACCGCAACAGCGACGAACTATCATCGCAATCCAATGTGGAGATTCTTGTAGGCCAGTAGTATGTCAGCACCCAAACGCACGAAACGAAAGTCGTCGCACGTATCATCCCTCCTTCAACGACACGTGCGATGGCGCCCCATGAACGAAAACCGATGACGAACGTTTTTTAACGGCCTATACCAACAACAAACTTTGGCCTCGCTACTTACACTGGATTGACTTTTACGATGCATACGAAGAGAATGATGCCCACGATGGTAGAGACATTTACATCCAGAACTTAAATTCGGGCCCGCGCCCCCACCCCTCCCCTCATACCACCCCACCAATCTCGCATTTCACCTTTGGATACAGTAAAAAAAGCATTTATGAACATATGGGATATGTTGTTACAAATTTTCTATATTGAGTCGTACGGCCGCCGACGATGTTGTTGTTGTACTGAGTTTTAGTTGAGAGAGAAAGAGGGTCGGAAGTTGTTGCATTTGGCATGGATTTGGACGTTGTAGGTTTTCTTGTCTTTCACTTGTTGTTGTTGTTGTTGTTGTTGTTGTTGTAGTTATTGTTTCCTTGTCCCCTTTCCCTCAGAGTTCGATATTACTATATAAGTTTTAGGTTCCGGTGCTGGGTGCCTGGTGTGCGAACAAGTACGATAATGGGAAGGCGAATGAAGTTTGAGAACCTAGCTCCCACACACCACTCCAACCTTTTTTCCCCTCTTGCAGAATGAGACTGAAAATAGTTCTTGATCGTTATTCTTCCTGCTGTGCTAGCTAGCTCTTTGTTTTCTTTGGTGGTGTGCTTTGCGGTGAATCAATCTTGCTTGGGGGTAGTGTTCGTGAGATGTTTAACTGTAAGGTTTTTTTCATCATGTTATGGCATTGTGCGAGCTTTCAACAGAAGCTTGCGATGGAGCGAGACGCATAGAGAGTGGCTGAGGGGTTTATGAAGCGTTTGGCCGTGGTGCTTGATAGGTAGTTGGCTTGGATGTGCTACTGGGAGCGAGACGCATACAGAACGGCTTAAGGGTCTATAAAGCGTGTAGCTATACTCCGAGATATAGTCCTTAATAAGTAGTCGGCTTAGATATGCCACTAGGAGCGAGACGCATACAGAAAGGCCGAGGGGTTTATGAAGCGTCTGGCCATAGTCCTCGACAAGTAGTCGGCTTGGATGTGCCCCCAGGATCTCAACCTTGGCCGTGGATCGTAAGATTTAATACTTGCGTGGCCCATTTCTGGAACATGTCTCCGATCACAGCATGCAAGACCCCGGCATCTCGACCAGGTCCTCGTGCATGTGACTGCTAGCCGTATCGGAATTTGGGCAGAACATCTATCGGATTTGGGGCATTTCCCATCATTCCACCTGTGGCCGGGCCGATTAGAAAGTTATGCAATCAGCTCATATGGTTTGTGTGGCTCATGTCTGGACCGGACGAGTTGGCCGCCCGGAAACGTTCGCCTTGCGTTTTGTATGTGTCAAGATGATTGAGTCGCAAGTGTATTCAACAGGATGCAAATGCGGACGTTGGCACTATACGGGACTGACAGGTGCAGGGCAGAGAGAGCGAGTCATGCTAGCGTGTACTAAGCGAATGACGCTGGCAGCGGTGGTGCGGTGAAGTTGATCTCATCGTTGCGAGCATACAACGCGCGACAACGCCGAAAGCTACCTTGCGCCCACCCCCCAGCTTCCGACCCAAGACTGAGAGTTGTTGCATCCGGACACGTTGCGCGTATTTACAGCAGACACACTGAATCTTTCCTCCCATTAGCATTGCTTCACACGACCCGGTTTCTGCGCCAAAAGTTCAACGGTCGGACTCACCTTTGCTCCGCTCCATGCCTGTCCTCCAACAACGCCCTTCGTCTCCGCCCACCCGCCTGCTACTGCCTTCCAAAATCGCCTTTTAAGAGGATTGTCTATTTGCGCCCTTTGTTACCCTTCCACCATCCAACCCTTTGTGCGAGTCAACGAACGGCTGCCTGTTTGAGAACAATCACCCGGTGGATTAGTAAAACTGCAACAACGAAACAACAATCTGCGCATTGCAAGGCCTACATAATCGTGACGAAAGCGCGCGAAACTGGGGAGTTGGATTACCAGCAAAAGGCCAGCCGCTAAACCCAGCGTCGGTAACAAACGCGCCCGCCGACGACGACTTTTGCGATTGGGTACGCATTTTGCGAGGCTGATATCCGGTCGACGCCCACGAAGAAATCTTTCCACCACGGCTCGGGTGCATCGGATACTGTCCCAGTCAACCACACAAGGCGCGCGAGCCCTCATGTCGAACCGCAAGCGACGCGCGCCCGGCGCATCCCCGCAGCCACCGACGCAGACGTACCAGCACGATATCCCCGCGCCGACCGACCAGTACATGAACTGGACCGACCCCACGGTGGGTGGCGAGATGAATTTCAACGATCCGCCACTATACGGCGATTACACGGCGAGCATGGGAGGAGGTGGGGGAGGCCACAATCGCGTCGTGTCGCTGGACGGGTACAACGACGGTGCCGCAGAGATGTCTGGGCAATTGGTGCGACGGAATACCAACCAGCAACTTGCGCCTGCCCCGCGCCGGAATCAATGGGATGGATTTGCGAGTCCGCAGCAGCAGTGGGAGACGGTGGATGATGATGAAGAGTTGGAGCAAAAGGCGGCGATTGCGAAGAAGGATGCACAGGCGAAGCGGAAGCAGATTCCGCCGTTTGTCCAGAAGCTGAGCAGGTAAGACGATCCCTCCTCTGGCTGTACAGAACAGTCGCTAATCAGGACAGTTTCCTTGATAACAACAAGAACGAAAACCTCATTCGATGGTCCGACGATGGCAACAGCTTCATTGTGCTGGATGAGGACGAGTTTGCGCGCACCCTGATTCCCGAACTGTTCAAACACAACAACTACGCCTCCTTTGTACGCCAACTGAACATGTACGGCTTCCACAAAAAGGTCGGGCTGTCGGACAACTCCATGAAGGCCAGCGAGACCAAGGCGAAAGCACCCAGCGAGTACTACAACAAGTACTTCAAGCGTGGGCGGCAAGAGCTGCTCTGGCTGATTCAGAAGCCTAAGAACCCCCCGACTGGGCCTAAGCGGAAACGCGACGAGGAAAACAAGGGCGATAGCGATGAAGACCGCAAGTACATTCAAGACACTGGAGGCGGAGGCTATGTCGAGGAGGTGGCTGTCCGAGGAAACGAGCAAATGGCCATGATCCCGCGGTCGGAATACAACAGTTTGCGGGTTGAAGTTAGGGAACTCCAACAGCAGCAGAAACTCATCTCCAACGTTTTGACACAAATCAAGCGCCAGAACGAGGAGCTGTATTCGCGGGCAACATCCTTCCAAGCGCTGCATGACCGGCACGAGAATTCGATAAACGCCATCCTAACTTTCCTCGCTACCTTTTACAATAGGAGTCTTGAAGGTAACGCGAACGGCATGAATCTTGCAGACATGTTTCCCGCGGCGCGGCAGCAACCGCACGGCAATGTTGTCGACGTAGATGACTACCCCATGCAAGAAGCACACAAGTCTCCGCAGCTACAAAGAAGCAAGAAGCCACTTGCCATCCTACCGGCGCCTGTTCCAAACCATCAAGACTATCTCGCGCCGACAACCACAGGCCGCGCTACCACAGTGAGCCCGACCACCAGGCCGATTGGGAGCCCCATTCCACGGCCAGGCAGTCGACAGCAAGTATTCCGGCCCTCGCTGCCCCTCAACCGACAATCCTCCCAATCCTCCTTCCCCTCCTCCCACACCAGAGACAGTCTCTCCGCGTCCGCACCCCCCGTAAAAGCCGAATCCCCTTCCACCATAACGCCCCTCCCCGAAAACGACGCCATAATGTCAGCAATCCAATCCGCCAACGCCACCGCCGCCGCAGGCCAACACGCCCCCTCCTCGTCCTCCTCCGCCCCCACAGACTTCGACTACGCAGCCGCCCTCTCAAACTACCAAACCCAAGACGGCGCCATCCCCCTCACCCAACAACAGCGCAACGACGTCCTCTCCCAAATCGTGCACAACACCGCCGCCCAAAACACAAATAACGCACTTACCAACCCTAACCCCCCGGAAGTCGCGCGTCTACTTGATGACCTCGCGCAGTACCAGGCGACGCAGCAACAGCTCGAGATGCTGCAAAAACTGTCTGATCAGCAGAATTCTAAAATTCAACATATCCACGACCGGATTTTGCCGTTGAGCCCGACGGGTCAGATTGAGGGCTTGGCCGAGGGCGGCGGCGGCCAAAATGGCTATTTCGATGCGAGTGCGCTGGGGGAGCCCGGGCAGTATGATCTTAATATGGATAATTTTGTTCATGATGAGGATTTTTTTACGGATGCGGGGCACACGCAGGGGCAGGGGCAGAATGGCGATGGTGGTGGTGGCGCACAGCAGCAGGGGAATGGGGTTAATGGCGGGAATGATGCTGTACTCCCGGATTTCAACTTCGATCCTACGGAGGGGTTTGATGAGGGGGGTGATGCATTTACGTTTCCTGAAGAGGTGAATGGCGGTGGTAGCGGAGTGGGTGGGATGGGTTTAGGTGGGGATAGAGGCATGGGTGCTGAGGATCCTGGTCATCTGGGCGTTGGTGGTGCCGCAGGAAGTGGAAGTGGGAATCCAGATCACAACACCAACAACAACAGCACACGCCTCGAAAGCGTAGCAAGTAGCAACGCAACGAGTCCTGCTGCTACGGTTGAAGAGGTGGAAGATGAGACGCGGAAACGGAGTCCGAAGAGGAGGAAGAAATGAGATGTTTCCCCCCCTCACTCCCACGCGTAGTGGTGCTAGTGGAGAGTGTGGTGGAGTCTTTTTTTTCCCTCCCTTTCTTTCCGTCTTTCTTGTTCTTTTAGAAGTCGGCTGTTTTTCGAGGCGCTTCTTTTCTCTCCTGTTCTAAGACTGGTGCTGGTGCCGGTGTTGTGGTAGACACATCCACACATACAAGACGCGAAAGAGTAAACGCGCGAGAAATACCCAGAATGCTTCGCTCAAGACATATATTAAAAGCTAGTAACGACCTGTTATGAACAAGGCGGTGTTTTTCTTCTTTAATTTACATTACAGATGGAGTATCTTTGGCTCTTTATTTTCTTGGTTTTATTCCCACTCGCTTGTCTTGCACATTTACTCTACTCCTCTTTAGTAAATTTAGCATAGTCACTTCGATTTCACTTAGATGGGTAAGAAAAGCGATATGTAGTGTGAGATAAAGAATGTCATTGGATACCCCACTTTAATTTTATCCTACCCTGCTCTGATCTCCTCGTTGCAAATTTACATCTGGCGGATACATTGATGTGCCTTCACACGGCGAAATGTCGAGCTAGGATATGTAGTCGCCAACGTCAGCCACGGCATTGGTGGTCAGTGATGCAAACAAGTATGTATGCGAACAAGGTATGGTATGGCATTCGGTCTCATGCACTATATACTCCACCATCACTTCCGCCCTCATTCCTACCAAGCCAGTTTACCCGCCTCACAAACTTCCATGCCCACGTCTGCAGCTGACGCACCAGTGAGATCAGACTTAGCTGGAGGCTATTCCTTGCGCGTCACCAGCGACACGCGAGCCACAGTCTGCTTGTTTTCCTGGGATTGCACCGCACGGAGATACCTACACGCAGTTCGAAGCCTCCTTCGTCCCTTTGGTACAACACAAAAGAAGTGATGAGAAATACTCGCGGAGGATACCGCCCGCTAGTTGCCTTCACCCTCCTTTCTCTCCCACTGAGTCCTCCTGACAAAATCTTCGCGGGTATTATGCACTCTTTACTCCACCATCACTTTTGCTCGACCTCACCTCCTACCAAATTGGGTCATCCTCCCCACAAACGTCCATGTCCGGCTCTTCAGCTGACTGTCCCTTGGGCCTCGTCTCCACGGACTCGCGAGCCTCAGCCTCCCTAGCTCGAGCCATGTACGCACGGGTGGCAGCCAGATTAACATGAAGCTCCTTACGCTCCTCGATTTTAGCCTCGATACTTGCCACCGCAGCAGCGGCATTCTCGTCGATGGCTTTGATGGCAGCGGCTTTGTCGGCAGTAGCCTTCGCCGCAATGGCCTTCTCGGCTCTCGGAAGTTTGTTGGCAGCAGCGATGTTGGCTTACATCTCTATTTCGTAGGCAGCGTTCTTTTCGGCAGTGACCCTCATGGCCTCGGCAAATCTGGTCTCCAGTGTCTGAATTCTGGTCTGGAGAACGGCATTCTGGGCTCGTGATTCGTGCACTTGGTCTTCGAGTGCATTGGTGGCAGCGTTTGCGGCAGCATCGACGGCAGTATTCCTGGTAATGCCCTCTGTGGCTGGTGCTGGGGCTAGGGCTGTAGCAGGCTGCCCATAAGCTCCTTCGGCAAGCGGGCTGCGATAGGCATCGGCATGCCCTCGAGGGGATGGTTCAGCATAAGAAAGGCCGCGGCCGCGGCCGCCAGCAGTATTTGAGGTACCTGGGCAAGGCCCCGTAGGTGAGTGATTGGCATGGCCACCGTAGTCGCCATGATGTTGACGAGGCAGTGTTGCAAAATGTGATGTAGACAACAAGAAGGAAGAAAACACGGAGGAAGATGCTATAAGGGGTATGTATCCAGAAGCTAAATACCCGAGAGACGTAGTTTACTGGTGGAAAGCGGAAATACTTGCCTTTTTGTCAGATCGTTCGGGAGAGCCGAAGACTCCACGGCCTGCTACCAACAAGTCCTTCTGGGATTTTATCAACGTCAAGAGCCTGGACGAGCAAAATCCCAGAAAACGACGTGATGCCATGGATCGAATGCAAGCCGACATCGATGTCGCCCTGATCAGTACACACTTTTCCGCTGGCAGGGTTTCCCAGCAGGACTCTCGTTGCTGCACTAAAGTCGACGGCCACGTCGACTTGCAAGGACCTAACGGCTACGTTAGCAACATCCCGCAGAAAGAATCAGCGATTGCGCGAGGCAATGTTAACGGTGATGTTGGCGACTTGCGTAGAGGACGAATCGAAGACTAGACTATCACGCGAGGGAAAGCTGACGGTTACGCCAGTAACTTGCGCGAAGGAGAGCCGACGGCTACACCGGTTCGGCAGCAACGCGAAATGACAGATACGTCGTTCGAAAAAAAAACTACCTCGAGAGATTGATCGAAGGCGAAGAAATGGGAGTTGGGGGATGGTTCTGGGGCAGATAGTAGATGATAGCGTATTGCCAATTGACACAATGGCTTTATCAATGAATGAAGTTGAAGAATACATACCTCCTTGATGCACAAGAGATTCACCCCAACACTTCCTCGAAGACTACCCAAGCGGGTCATGAGACTAAAAACTCAACATTCAAAATATATACAAAGCCTAACAACATCTAAAACCCCCCCTCCCCCCACTTCCCCCCCCATTTTCTCTATCACGCACAAAAGAAAAATCCCCCCACAAACGCCACCTCAAACCCCCCACAATTCACACCTACATACGCATACTCTCCGCAATAACCTTATACTCCTTCCTCTTCTTCTGCATGCCCCTCCCCCCAAACCGAACCTTGGCCACGCCAATCCACTTGCTCAGGCCGGGGAAAAGAATCCTTTCACACAGATACGCCATGGCGAAATTGCCCAAGCCCAGCGCAAGGATAAAGACCTTAAACGGGGTATCCAAAAACGTGAGTTCCATGGCGTGCATAACCCACTGCGCGGGGTCAAACAGCATATACAGCGTAATAGCCAGGGTAACAAAGATGGTGGTGATAAAGGGCAGGTTGCGGGACATGGGTTCGCGGTAAGGTTTGCCCACACTAAGGACGACAGCAGACAAGATATACTGGAAGCAGCTGGTAAGAAACAACGCCGTGTTCTGCGAATTGAGGCTGTTGCTATGGTTCCTGTCGACGACGGGGGGCAGGTACCATTCCTGCTTCTGGACCTGGTGGAACGCGAGGTACTGGACCAGGATACAAAGCACCATCTGGCCGAGAAGCGGCGTCAGGACTTTTCGTGACACGAGGTTGGCCGTGGGGCGTTTGCGGCTGAGGATCGGGTACGCGCCGGACCAGCCCATGAAGATTGCAATGGGCAGGATGAGGAGCAGGTCGATGAAGAGGAATTGGAAGTCGCCCAGGTTGCTGGCGCTGGCGTAGAGGAAGGATACGCTGCAGAATTGGATCGCGCTGTAGAGGCTCATGTACTTGAAGCAGCTGAAGCTTGTTACGAGGGCCGCGCGGCCTTCTTTGATGACTTGGGGCACGCAGCTGATGTCGAATTGGCGGGAGGTGAAGGGTGCGGCGACTGAGGCTTCGGCTTCTGAGAGGGAAATGCCTACGTCGGCGGCTTTGAGGGCGCCGCAGTCGTTGGCGCCGTCGCCGCAGAAACCGACGCAGTAGTCGATGGATTGCAGTTTTTCTACTAGTTCGTGCTTCTCGTCGGGAGACATGCGGGCAAAGACTTGGCCGCAGACGAGCATCTCGCGGAGAACGGATTCCGAGGCAAAATCGACGATCCAGCGGAAGACATCGCCACTTACAGCGAGGCTGTAGTTACGGAGGTTAGAGATATCATAGGGGAGGGAGACGTCAGCTTCAGGTGGCGGAGGCAGAGGCTTGAGAGTATTATCATCGAGCTTGAAGACTGGGTCATCAACACTTTCCCAGGTAAGCTTGGACAGTGCAGTACGGGAGTCGCCTTCTTCGAAATGGGGAACGAAGCAATGAGCTGTCTTGTTGATGAGACCGCATTCGCGAGCAACACTGATGGCAGTCAGGATGTTGTCACCAGTGCACATGACCTTGCGGATGTTTGCGCGCTCGAGCTCTTCAATGACTGGGGCAGTGCTGTCCTTGAGCTTGTTCTCAAAGATGATGAAACCCACAAAGTCAAGGTCGCTTTCGGCTTCTTCTCTCTTCATCTTCTGAGTCTTGAGCCAGTTCAGCTTTGGGATCGTCTTGGTAGCGCAAGCAATGACACGGAAACCACGGTGCGTGTAAAAGGCGAGGAGCTCCTCGTAGTCGGTAGGAAAGCTTCCGGGACGGCAGATCTCTTTCATGACTTCTGGTGCGCCCTTGACGTAGACCTGTCCGCTCTTTGATCCGAATTGACGTACGATGACACTTGCCCTGCGGAGTTGCGACACAAACTCAAATGATTTAATCACACCAAGTTCGACTTGTTTTCGGTTGGCCTCGTCGTCAACATCGTCAACGTCGTATTCGCGACCGGGTGGGGGACGAGCAACAGACGGTGACAGCTTCTGTTCGGGATCGTCATCGGAACCACCATTCTGCTCACCTTCTTCGTAGCTCCACCCAGTAAAGTCAAACATCTTGACGTCGAGTGGGTCGCCAACAAGCTCATCGTCAATCTTACGTAGTGAGTGACAAGTAGCCATGGTGTAGAGAATAGTCTTGTGTGCGAGGTACTCGACAGTTGGATCGCGGTCATGCTGAGACGCAGGTAGGATATCGTAGGAGTCTGGAAGGAGCTCGCTGAACCGATTTCTCGGTCGCTCGACTACACGAACTCCCAATACGTCCAGACCTTCTTCAGTGAGTGTGCCGGTCTTGTCGAAGCAGACAACATCAAGCTTGCCACCAACGTTGACTCGCTGGGGGCTGATGCAGAAGATTTGCTTTTGCTTTAACCGCGACAGTGCGAAGCTGGTGCCGATGGTGAGGGTGGCGGGAAGCGCAGGAGGAACGACAATAGTGATCAGGTCCAGAGCGCGCACAACGATCAAATGCCATGCAAGTCCAAGATGTACAAAGTTGATGAACGACGCGACGAAACCAATCATGGCAATAAAAGCCATGACGGAAATGTACCGGAAAGAGTCGCGGTAGAACTTGAAGCCAGAGGGTTTCGGGAAGAGCATCGATCGGACCAGCGCACCCTTGGTGGTGTTGAAACCGGTGCGAACAACCATGGCCAATGCAGCAGCCTCGTCGTCGACGTGGTCCTCGTGCGGCCTGCGAGCGCGGATAATCTTGGTTCCGCTGAACAACATGTGGCGCGCGACTTCAGGGTGTACTGCTGAAGCGCTGAGGTCCAGCATATCCAGGGAATGGTTCGAGACGGGAATCTTGGAAACGGGGATCGACTCGCCAGTCAGCATACTCTCATTGACGATGCAGTCTCCAGAAAGCAGCAGACTGTCGCAGGGGAATTGAGTAAGCGAGGGATCCGTGACTTCGTAGACGTCTCCAGGGACAAGCTCGGCGGAATCAACGTGGGTCCAGAAGCCGCTGCGCAAAACGCGTACGTCGCACTCGAACTTGGAGACTTCGCGCAGTCGCTTCATAGAGGCCTTGGTTTCGATCAGTGTGGTGACGATGCTGACTGCAGAGATGATGAAGATGGCGCATGCGTAGTAGTAGTACTCGTCGAGGGACCAGAGGATCAAACTGGCAATCTGGAAGACGTAAAAGGGATGAAAGACTTCATCAACCAGGAGCTGGCCAATGGTCTTTTCAGCAATGTCAATCACGTTCTTGCCAAAGACCAGCTCGCGATAGTCGCGTTCGTCGTTATCGAGACCCTCGCGGAGAGCCGCGACTTCGGTCCAACTAGGATCCTTCCAGGTATTGGCCAGTACGAATTTGTCCTTGATAGGGTGGTATACGAAGCGAATGTAGCGGTAGTCCAAGCACCTTAGCTCTCCAATGAGTGGATCATCCTCCTCATCCCATTCTCTCGGCCGGCCCTTTTCAGGGTCTCCGAAGACGGTGGACAACGAGCGTCCGTACGTCTGGCGGTTGACGTGCTGCACCGCAAACTCTCCCCATTGATTCTCGGTGACAATCCAGTCGCAATCTTTCAGTGGGGACGACTTCCCGACTATCGCGACCCTCCACCGTGGTAGCCACCTAAACATGAGCCAGGCGAGGCCCAGTGTCGCAGCGCACAGCAGCGCATAGAGTGTGTATCCGAAAGGCGATGTCTTGAAGCCCGCGATGACAATGGTAAGGTCTTCGGTCATGATGTAGATCTTCTGGTTCGATCTGCGCCCTCTCCAATCGATGCCGGAGCCTGCGCTGCCCGTCGACGAATGTCTCCTCAACAACGGCCTCTCGGAAGACTTTCTGCTACCGCCACTCGACTTTCTGCGCGACGGCGACGGGGACTGCGACGACTGCGACGATATGCCAGCCTCGAGGTCCTCAAGATCCTGCACAGTGTACCCATTGTACGCGCTCTCTTCATCCTCCAGAATCGCGCTATCCTCGTCCTCGGTACCCTCACCTGAATCCTGCTCCTCGTCATAGAATGCGAAACTCGTCAAGCTCGCGCTCGAATCGGCGCGCGACCGGCGGTGGCGGAATCCGGAGACGCTCGTGGGGACGCTTTCGCTCATGGGACCGGAGAAGACCTGGATTTTTGGCGTCAGCTGCTGGCCAGGCTTCCTACCACGAGGATTGTACGAGGGGCGGGGAGGAGGCATGGGCCCGAGTTCGTATACCTCATCTTGCGCCATTTCGACATCTTCCATGAAGCTTGCCCTGCGCCGTCTATTAGTCGCATGTTGCCGTGAGTAGGCTGTCGCGCACATACTCGCTGATATGGGAGCCGCGGCGGTACATGCCGCTTGTTCGCCGAGGCCGCCGCCTCTCTGGGCTCTCGTTGTCTGCCATGGTACTGTGTGAAGATTATGTGGAATTGGCTACCGGGCCATGGTGGATGTTGGAGAAACACGATGTTTTCTGGACGCGTTTTGGTTGGGTTGAGATAGGCCGTGCTTAGCTATGACGAAACACGGACTTTCGCTAGTCAGGGCTGGACTACCAGTACGTTCCCGACATCAACGACCATCTGGAAAACGAAATCATGGAAAGACCGACACAATATCATCGAGTTTGGCGACTGGTAATACTGTTCGTCCTCGCACAGCTACGAACGCCAATAATCGGTTAGTACTGTCGCTCAGCCTAGGGAAGCATCCACCGACACGTGAGAGTCAGACAACTACACATATCACTTTTTTTCACATCACATCTACGGGTTCTCATGTTTATGATGGATTAGATTTCATGTGGAAGGACCTAATACTAGCCTTGTTCCTACCCATGGCCGAGCTACAGTTGGCGACTACATGCAAATACCCTGTAAGTCTAACGTGCAGTGATAAAATACGTCCAGACAAATACGGTAGATACAAAGACTCATTCATCCATCCATTTTTTTTAGCGACACACCACGTCTGGTTAGCGCCTTTGACTACAGACTCCCGTCTGGCTCTTCTTGTCTACGCTCGTCATAGAGAGCTTTATTAAGCCTAGAGAAAATCAAGTTCGCTAGAGCCAGGCAACTACATCGATAATTCCGGGCTCTCCAACTTCCCCATCGCATCCATGTCACCACCTGAGATGTCTTTCACGCTGGCGTATGTACAAATTTCCAACGCAGTCATCGGCCAGCTGCTCAATAGCCTCCTCCTTCACCCACGCGTACTGCTTGACCACTTCCGTTCGTCCCAACCCCTCATCCTGCAGAATATACCTGCCCTAGACATCAGTCCAGTCTCTCATTTTTTTTCAAAAGCCCTGTCAATAGCATGCGCGATAGGGCCATGTATGAGGCCGTATTTTCTTCGCTCCCTGGACAGATCTTTGGAGTATGACTCTCCGCGACGTGAAAAGAAAACTAATCTTTTGAGATCAGCATCCTCGGGTTTGAGGTACCAGATTTTGACTGCTTCGAAATGCGCCACCGGAACATGGACCTCCATGGTTCTGCTGTCGGCAACAGGACAGGGGTCGTTGATCAGGCGGGAGCGGTGACGAGCTACCCATGGCTGGGGAGTGAAGTAGAGACCGCCTCCGCGGGCGAAATCTGTCGGACCATAGGTCTGAAGGTGACAGGGATGGAGCGAGCCATCTGCAGGAAGCAACCTGTTGATTTGATGAATTTGATTCTTTTGAAGAGGGCAATATGGCCATCTGGTAGCGGGGGAACGCGATCACCCCTCAAGTGAACAGAGCCTGGCTGTGCGCCGAGTTCAACAAGGATTGTCGTGGCCATGTGTTTCAAAGCGTCGAAGTTGGTCTGCATAATTTCCTCAATCCAGTGTGATAGCGGCTGAATGTAGCGTATCTTGTCATGACTGGGATCCATGATGGCTTGCTGGATGTCGTTGTTGATGCCAGCATCTCTCATAATTCTGATCAAGTCATCGCTCGAATCTTGTCCATTTATAAAGCTTGCCATGCTATATTCGATTGCCCATTTCTCAATGCCAATATTAATTGTGTAGAGATGTTCTCGCTGTGTTTTGTCCTGGTAGAGCTCTTGAGCTTTTGCGGTTGTGAAGCCTACAAATTCCAGAGTTTGTTCAGAGCCATACACCGTAGGAACGGTAATGTAGCGAGCTGCAACCGATACGGCGGAAGAATACAATGTGCCTTGGTATGCGTCAGGCGAGTTTCTGCTTAGAAGATCGAGAGGAACTTTTCTGGAGCCATCCTTTGCATCAGTGATGAGGGATGGGTCCTTGGCGCGGATTAGGCTGATGTTGGACTCCGGGAGGAGAGGTTCTGAGAAGTCTTCCATCTTTGCTAGTGCTTAGCAGGTAGGCGTGGGCATGAAGGTGCTTGCGGTAGTGGCAATGACGTCGAAACTCGTGGAAGCAAGGAAGCTACAAGCAAGTCCAGCAGCACCTTCAGATTCCGTAAAATGTATTGAAGGAAAGCCCGTTTAGCTTTATATCCTTCTCAGTACCAAGGTTGAGTTGACATACCATCTCATCTCCATTCCTACCCATTTCAACCTCTCACTCCTTACTTTTCGAACGCTCTTCGAGCTTTTCCCCATTCTCGCAACATCTACATCGGAGTCATCACCCAGCAGCACCTGCCCTCATCTAAGTGTACGCACCAATGAATCGGCAACCATTGCAGATCTTCACTTTTGAATGGCGGAATGCTCGCGATACTCATTGCTGCCTGTTCTAACCGTTGGATATACCGGACAACGGCATGGGGTTTGTGAGTATCATCGACGATCGTCTTGTGAGATTAAAGGCGCCGGCGGATGGTACCAGTTTGACTGTTCCCCCTAACCACGGGATCGAGGAGCATACAGCGCGGGAAAAAAAAGGTTACGAGCGAGCTAGATAGGCGGCTACCAAGGTACATACTGCGCTGACCAGCATTGTCACATGGAAGCACACTACTGCATTTGCAGATTGCAAATTCCTCTTGTACCCAACGGGTACATCGCATAGAATCAACCTAGCCAGGTTGCGATGTAGTTGCCAAGCTACTCTTTGAAACGGAACTCGTGTGTGCGAAATCAATCTTGAATATGGGGTTCCCGTTTGAGTGAGTTCCTGCATGACGGATAGCGGTAACGCGTCACCCAGGGATGGGCTAGACAAATACCATGGCGGCCTCTTCAAGTTTAAAACGAGTGACTCAACAACGCCTTTCGCAAAAACCGTCGGTATTGACTGCAGAGATACAGCAGTGAAGTCACGGAACTACGCACAATCACCACAACTAAAATGGGTTCGCAAACATCATTAAGCCGTGCCTTCCCCATACATAACAGCAAGCTCTACATCCAGTGTAGCGCTGCCACAGATTCCACCCGTGCACATCCCGCGCACAAGGCGTGAAGAAACGAAAAACGGGCTGTAAAAGCAAACCCCCTTCCTACGCCAGTCTTCTGTGGCAAGAAGATAAAGCTAGCGCTCATTACACACTTCAAAGAGGGCGTTTTTATCTTTACCTGTGCAAAAAAAAACCCCCCTACCACGAAACCTCAATTACGTTGCAAGTGTTCCACCTAGCTTCGTAAGCTTTGAGTGCTAGCCTACAAGCTACCTTGCGCGGCTTGCGGGTAAGTCGGCAATTGGAGTTGTTTCAACGGGATGTTGGGGGGGCGTGCGCGTTATTTTCTGATTGTTGTCAAGCCACAGAGCGTGTGGCTAATGCAGGATTGCAGGACAGCTGCAGCACTGGAGGAGACCACGTACCGAAATGGGCATGCAAGCGAACGGAGAACCAAAAAGCTTATGACACCTATAGGAAACCTACCCTGAGTCTTTGGTCCTAAGCCTGACTTTCAACAAGGAGACCGGATATTTCCATGGCGAAGAGGAGGTGCGATTCTTTTGCCTGGACTAACAATGTTCATGGAAGGCGATTGCTAGTGAAACCCTCATACTCACGGTGGGAAACAGAAGACCGGGCCATGCGCATGGAATCAAGTGGACATGTTTTGGATACTCTAGTCCCAGATGTGTAGCATACGCGGCCAAAACATGAATCGACGGCTAAAGTGAACTTCACAGTGTGCTGGTCACTGTACGGTTGAACGATATAATGCCGATGATGCTTCAGTATTAAACTTCGCGATGTGAGAAGGGTAATGCTCGATACCGTTTGTGCTGCAGATGGATTAGTCGCAAAAAGACCCAACGTAACCCTGTGATTACCATTGTACGCCAAACCCGGGTCTAGGTCGCGGAGACATTGCTGCTTGAGGAGCGCACCGTCAAAAATGTCGTGGGGTTTCAGGTGGTGTTTACTTGTGTGACTGTTCCCGATTCTATAAGCACCCAGACAATGCTCCCGTAGGTACAGCAGACGCACAGAGGCTCGGGGCATGAAACTGTTGAGGCCTGGCCTGGTAAAAGGGTGTGTTTTGACACCGAGACAAATACAAGGTGACATCTCATAGGGCTAATTCTGGTATGCGCCGCACAAGAAACAAGCAGCGGGATGCTGTGGGCTACCGTCCGACGGCGTGGAGGAGCATTGACTGATATGGCTGGGCCCTGATGGGTATAACGCGAGTAGTCTCAGTCTCTTGCTTTTGACACATTGGTGACATCCGTTCGGATAGCCACTGTTCAAATGGCAGGCACGCCCTCTAACTTGGGGGTTACCATTGTAGCGGGCTGCGGTACTTCTGCATCGACCCGAGTAAACACACGAGACTGGTGTGCTGAACCATCACGATGCAACCATGATGCTCGGTTGTAGCATGATCCGATCAATCATGACAGCTGCGAAAACGCACCATGAACACTCTGGCCGATGTCGGTAGCCAAACAAAGGCGGCGGTGCGACGGTTGCGCGCCCACGGTTGCTTCATTTATACCGCGTGAGGCAAATTCGTGGTGCGCAATGGCGTGCTGGTAGAGGGCGAAATCTCCGAGCGTTCAACCGCATATTGGGCTCGCCCACATATCTCGTCGAGACTAGCCGTGGGTGTAACATGGCTTGGTACTCCACAAGGCTGAGGTGCATATGCGTATCTTGCTCGAAGTTTGACGGGAGCACACATCGGCCTCTTGCGATGATCTTGCGGCTAAGTTTAGTGGGCGAATGATGGATCGCAACTGCTTGAGTCGACGTCCTGGATAGTCATTCGTGGAGAGCGGCCCGCCACCAGATCTGAGACAGAGCGGGAGGCTTGGTGGCACAAAGTCGTTGTGCACCGGTATGGCGCCCTGATTGATCAACTACCATTTCTCAACACTAGTACTTTTTCTCTGTTATCGGCGATTGCGGGTACAATCGAAAGCGAGACGTGCCATCTGGGTCCAAAAATGAAAGGGAAGGCTTGTAGTGTACAGAGGTTCTGGTCCAACAGTGGAAGTGGTAGCGGGTCTCGGTGTTTCTTCTGACGGTTCCGCAGTTGTCTGAAGCGGTTGGTAGCATGGTCCTGGGAAGGCTTCAGTCACATGATGGGAGCCAATAGGATGGGTCGCAATTCCGGGCGCGCGAAACGAGGATGCATGTTGACGTATGAGCGGCGAGTCGGGCATCGATGGAGGCGTAGCTCGCCTGCTAGCTTACCCACACAGCAAACGCCGAAATGCAAAAACTGTGGTGATTGTTTCAGCCGCGCTCCATGTGAGCGTGCTGCAGGTGCAGTTTGTACAGAGCATGCGTGAGGGTGGCTTCCGTTCATCTTGGAGAGGTAACTTTTGGCGGCACTGTAGACATGTTGCGGGCGCGATTTGCACGTGCCTTGCAGCACCAAGTGCGGGAAAGGCGAGGAGGGGAAACACAAGCGTCATGAATAGCCTGCAACGATGTCGGTTCCTGCAAGTCTCGCCCGTTTGGGCATAAAGGTGCAGAGGGAAGTTCAGCGTGTAACCCGCACCGAGCAGTCGTTCACACCGGCCAGTGGGCCCCTGGACATGCGAACAAAGCGGTGTCGTTGAGCGAGTCCGCTTGGTGCAGCTTGCCGGTCAAGTATCCAAGCTTGCACAGACAGTGGAGTAGGATATTCGCGAGACCAGAGAGGAATGGCTTAAAAAAAAACGCTGAGCGGCTGTGGGAGGGTATGCAGCACCAGAACACGCCATGCGTCTGGGACGCCCGGGCATTCGGCTGTAGACGAAGAGGGGCGCCAGGGCCAGGACCAGGGCGCGAGAGAACATCAGCTGGTCTACAAGTGGAGCTGCAGGCCACGAGGGCGGTGCTGGGGGGAAGCATCAGCAACAATGACGATGCAGAAGATGAGGCCACAGGCCCTGCCGCCGCCGGCGTGGATTTGCGATTGGCGATGCAGCAGGAGGCGATGCGCTGCCATGTCATGTCGTAGACTTGGACGTGACCATGGTGCTTCGTGTGGCTTTGGACGCGTCGGCAGCATTGATTGACGGGCTGTCGTGCAAACAAAGACAAGGTTGCAGTTGCTCCAAGTGCGTGCTGCATGAAATTGCTGCCGCCGGCGCTCAAGCAGCAAGCGTCGGCAACATGGAATTGGCTGACGTGCTGGTCCTTGACTGCTTGAGGGGGCGAGGGAGGCGAGGGAGCATTCGGTCGCTGAGTGTTGAGGCAAGGCTCGCTAAAGCGGGCACCTGGGCCCTAGATAGGGTTTTCCCTCAGGCCATGGTAACGGTCGCGTCTCCCGAGCAGACTGCTGCTGCTGCTGCTGCTGCTGCTACTGCTACTACTGCTACCACTACCACTACCGTTGTCGCATGTCAAACAGAAGATTCATAGGCAGGCTACTCACTAATGAGCATCCACGACCTATCGTTGGACAGGTATTCAGACGTGGTACTGCCAGGTTAGTATAAACATGGCAAGCTCACGCACTGATTGGAGTGCGTCTCAGCCACGCGCCAACGAGCAAGTGGATGCAGCTTATTTCAGGCGGCATGACGGCGTGCTGGGAAGAAATCTGATGCCTCACGTGCAGTCCGGCGTCGGCAGCTGCAGACGCAATGGTCATGATCAGTTCGGGTGGTGTGGCATGGTCAAGATGGCCCAGTATAGGTGGTAGATGACCCGTGGACGCCTGCGCTGTCGTGTGAAATGGTAAAAGGAAGGCCGCGACGGACCGCTGACGTCTGTTTCAAGACGGCTCCCAGCTCCCAGCTCCCAGCTCCCACTGCCCAGGCCTTGCTCCGGGCTCCTTGGTCCAGCACCTGGGCAGCCTCGTGCAGTGCTCCGCGACCATTTATCATCAGCGTCCCGCCTCTCTCCTGCAGGTCCATATTTCCTGCACCAGACTATAACTGTATGGTTCCTCGCGCTCAGACGCTCAGACGCTCAGACGCTCAGACGCCCGTCCACTGGTCGCCGCGCGCTGACAAGTAGGTGAATTGCAGGCCTTCTGATCACGTTGGCACCCAATTTCGCACTAGCAGTGCCCCGCCCTTAATCCCCAGCACTGCCGTCACTCAACCCCATCGTCGCCTTTCCTCGCTCCTTCACAAGCTGCATATCCGACAAGTCAATTATCCTTCAAGCCCCTCTGCCTCGCTGACCCTCTCCCCCTCGCCCATCATCATCATTCCCCCTCCCCCCCAGCCTCAGCACCGTTGCTTCGGGGACCACCTGCGCCTGCCTGCCTGCCCTGTTCGCTAGCTCCGTCAGCCACACCACCGTCACCTGGTACTGCACAGACGGCACGCGGGACCACGCCCTCTTGACAACTCCACCTCGCGCCTACAACCTCCAGCCCTCTTCCATCACGGCTCTCCTCGACCGCTCTCGGAATCCCTCACACACTCTGCTCAGCTCCAGCCCGCCCCACTCCCGATAGCAATCCGCGCAACGCTTGCGGACCCCCTCCCCTAAGCATATCACCAAACAATGAGCCAGAACCGGCCATCGGCCTTTTCCTCTCTAAGAATGGGTGGTGAGTCCCAGGTCCCCTTTACTCCTCGCCAATTGCTGCCGTGCTCACGATTTCGCAGAAGTTATCCGCGAAAAGGTCCAGGACGGCCTGACGGGCGACTACAAAGACCTCGCATACACGCAATGCAAGATTGTCGGCAACGGCTCCTTCGGTGTCGTCTTCCAGACGAAGCTGTCGCCCAGTGGTGAAGATGCAGCCATCAAGCGGGTACTCCAGGACAAGCGCTTCAAGGTGCGTTTTGCGCGTCACTGACCCCCTCGATTTGCGCGCTCCCGACTGACCCCCATCAGAACCGCGAACTCCAGATCATGCGCATTGTCCGCCATCCCAACATTGTCGAGCTCAAGGCCTTCTTCTACAACAATGGCGAACGGGTATGTGTCTGCAAGCAAGCGCGACTATACATTTCGTGTAGCTAACCGTTTCAGCCACAGAAGGACGAGGTGTACCTGAACCTTGTGCTTGAGTTCGTTCCCGAGACCGTCTACCGTGCGTCGCGCTACTTCAACAAGATGAAGTCGGTTATGCCCATTCTCGAAGTCAAGCTCTACATCTACCAGCTTTTCCGCTCGCTCGCCTACATCCATTCCCAGGGCATTTGCCATCGGGACATCAAGCCCCAGAACCTGCTGCTCGACCCGTCGACTGGTGTGCTGAAGCTGTGCGATTTCGGAAGTGCCAAGATCCTCGTAGAGAACGAGCCAAACGTATCGTACATTTGCTCCAGGTACTACCGTGCGCCTGAGCTGATTTTTGGAGCCACAAACTACACCACCAAGATTGGTATGTAACTGCGTCAACCTTGTAAATACAGTCTACTAACTCTGCACGCAGACGTCTGGTCCACAGGTTGCGTCATGGCAGAGCTCATGCTCGGACAGCCGCTTTTCCCAGGCGAGTCGGGCATTGATCAGCTTGTAGAGATCATCAAGGTGCTGGGAACTCCCACCCGCGATCAGATCCGCACCATGAACCCCAACTACATGGAGCACAAGTTCCCGCAGATCAAGCCCCATCCGTTCAGTAAGGTATGTTTAAGATTCTGCCTCTATTTGTGTCCTTCGTACTGACCCTTGCTCAGGTTTTCCGGAAGGCTGACCCCAATGCCATCGATTTGATCTCCAAGTTGCTCGAATACACCCCTACACAGCGTCTTTCAGCCATTGATGCCATGGTCCACCCCTTCTTCGACGAGTTGAGAGATCCCAACACCCGCCTGCCAGACTCGCGTCACCCCAACGGGGCTACCCGCGACCTGCCTGAGCTGTACAACTTCAACCATCATGGTACGTCTTCCAATGTGCACTAGACATACTGCAGCTAACCCATTCAGAACTTTCCATCGCCCCTCACCTCAACGCCCAGCTCGTACCGCAGCACCATCGTGCGACACTGGCTGCACGTGGCCTGGACTTCGAATCGCCGAGCTTCAAGCCATTAACCAGGGACCAGATGATAGCAAGGCTAGATTAAGCCTCGTCTACTATCATTCGAAACGATACCATTTATTCACGCGGCGGCTTCTGATCGTCTCCGCTCCTGAGCATGAAGCTGTTCCGTCCGGAGAGATGCAAAAAGGAGTCTCGAATGGGCGTCGGTTTTATCAGGTGTATACTACGAAGAGCGCACCCTTTTCTGCTTTATTGAGCGCGTCTGAAATGATACCGACATTCACGTTTACAAAGAATGACCTGGCTTGCTTTTCTTTCGGGGCTATCGGCCTCCCCGTTCACGCGAAATGACCATGGGCCGACACCGCAAATGATGTTCCTCGATTGCCTTTGGAAATGATGGGTGGGCGCAGAGGGTTGCACAACCAAAGGGATGAGGGACTGGCAAAATTCGGGATGTACTGAGTATGGGAAGCTGAGGAAGGGTCTCGCTTATCCGATTTCCGACTCTTCAGCATGGGTTACGATGCGTCACCTGGGTTGCATGCGGGTGTTTTTCCTTTTGTTCAAGATGTATCCGGCGGGCTGAACAGGGTGGTGAGGCTCATTTCGCGATTCGGACGATTTCATTCTGGCCGTCGAAATGGCCATCCAATCTGGGTAATGGTCCTGCACTGAGAGCACATGGACTGGCAAATGGACGACCGTCACTGGGACACTTTTAGAGCAAAGAATCGTACGTCTGCAGCGGAGCAGGATCCGGTTCGGCAATGACTAACCTGCTGTCTTACTTTCCCCTGCGCACACTTCCCGTGATGGATAGAAGTCTTCTTATATCTCATTTTCCTCCTAATCTTTGTATCATGTCAAGATTATTGCCTTTATGCATTTGCTAACAAGATATGGTTTACAGAACGGAGATGGGACCACCAACAAGAGGCTATCGGAGATTGCTGGTCTGTAGGTTGGAGCATGGTGAGTCTTGCTTGTAAATTCGAGGTGATTGGACTTTTGCCATCTCGTGATTAAAGTGCTTCGTAGCAGACCGCGAGCCTCCTTTCTGCATCTTCCTAGAGTTACCTAAGTAAAGTTTTGTTATGGCATAGGCGACCTCAAGTCGAGAAGGTTATGGAGTAGTATTGTGGTATACGCTAGACGCTGGATGCTAATGACGCGGTAGAAGGAAGATAATATGTCGTCTGGTTGGACTGATACTCCTCTTTTACTTAAGCCGCGAGGCCACCTCTACATGCTGGCTTATGATCATGGTGAGAGAAGCGGTAGGCGAATACAAAGTTACTTCGGTCACCCAGAACTTCTTGATTCATACCTGCTACTATTATTTTCTATAACATATATTTCAAGTCTATTTTTAGGAGGCACATTCTACAGGTCGTGTACTGAGTGACTTAATCGGCACTCAGCGATAGACATGGAATACATGTCACCAGATCGACAAGAGGTGCTTGCTAGGCCAGATGCTAGCTCTCAAGATCATACCGTCGACCACACGGCGCCGACCAATGATGTGTCCATGGAGGTCGACGTCGAAGGTGCGTGGGCGGAGCGCCAAGATCGGGGCTCAAACGACACTAACCCTATTGAATCACAAGCTCTCCCGGAAACTCCAAAGCGACTTCCGCGCATCAACCTTGACAATCCACCTTCGCGACCTATCCGTAAACATCGCAATCGAGCTTTTCGATCCCGCGACCGCATTTCCGACCACTGGCCCGGCGATTTCTACCGCTCACGCGAACCTTCGTACTACGACCGCGACGACTTACGCGCCA
Organism: Stemphylium vesicarium; assembly: GCA_004380135.1. Taxonomy (NCBI): domain Eukaryota; kingdom Fungi; phylum Ascomycota; class Dothideomycetes; order Pleosporales; family Pleosporaceae; genus Stemphylium; species Stemphylium vesicarium. The sequence continues at coordinate 88,071 of QXCR01000066.1, forward strand.
ACGGTAGTCCAAGACCGCGGCGCGAGAGGGAAAACTCCCCAGAAACGTTGAAGCAAAAGGCTCAGTCAGAGTTCATCGCAGCTATGGCGGACGTTGATTTCAAGGATGAGCGTGACGATAGGCGCGAGGATCGACGTGACGACAGGCGCGATCGCGGTGGTAATCGAGGGAACAACAAGCGCCGCCGTGATGGTGAGTTTGCATATTTTCCGGCCATACGACTGCATAGCTAGTATGGATTCGCTGGGTCGCCCCAAGACACTTGACGATTGCAAAGTGCATCGATCTGCATCATCGAGCAACCGGCCTCATTCTATGCCTGTGCAATCGCCTACAACTTTCACATAACAGTGCTAACGCAATGACCGCATAGACGATGGCGACAACTACTACCGGGGTGATGACCGCCGTGGTCCCCAGCGACGCCGCAACGACGATGGCCCCCCACGCCGCCGATACGAAGAGCCAGCTTTCCCTAAGCTACGAAGGCTGCTTCTGAATATCGCCAGCTCCACCAAGCTCCCGCAAGACGAGGCCATTGAGATTGCAAAGCTCTTTGGAGAGAACTACGAGGACGAGCGTCTCCGCTCTGACTTCTTGGATGTCTTTGTCCAGCTGTAAGCACTACCAATGCTCGCTTTCACGATCTCACTGACTGGTAACAGCATCGTCGAGCAACCCTTCAAGATTCCTTTCGTCGCAGCCGTCGCCTACTATGCGAACGATGTCAAGCCGGAAATGACCGCCGAGGCCATGAAGCGCGTTTCGGATAGGGCTCAAGAGGCGCTCAACGCTGGCGAGTGGAAAGAGTTCAAACTGCTTCTGAGGTTCTTCGCATGCCTGCAGTCGCTGTACGAGGAGGACGGCGTCTTCACTTTCCTTGGCCAGTTATTCGATACGGTTGTCGATCTCCAGAGCGCAAACGAGAACGATGTAAGGATCCCCGCAAGAAACGACTTCCTTCTAGCTAACGTGCCCAGGTCCTCGGTATCGAACTTGTCAAGATCATTCTTCTCACAATCCCCTACGCACTAGTTGCAGGTGGGGAGCGCTTCCACGAGCAGGCACAGCAGCTGTTGAAGAACACCGGCATTGTCGCTAGCAACATGGTTCCCATTGAGAGCCTCATCCACTCATATGTCGGCGATTTCGAGTCGAAGCCAGTAAACTACAACAGCGTCATCGGTCTCCTCCAAGCCCAGCTTTCAGTTGAGGCCGAGTCAGGATTTGAGCTCAAGTGCATTCCACGCATCGATCCCGAGGCTTTGCGTAGAATGAACGCCGAAGATGATGCTCTGCCTACAGCTCCTCAGACCCACGCCTTCCCCACATTCACCATCCCATCTCCCGTCAATCCTGGTCCTCGGCCTGTTTTCCCGGAAGCCTACTTCTCTCTCTTCGCCGATCAGGAGGTTGACACCGTCCCCAAGACCACTGACATTGCATCTTCGCTTGTTCGAGATGCTATCGTTGACACCATCAACCAGCTCGACTTCAACCGTGAAATGGTTGCCAAGTTCCTCGTCGACGTCGACTGCTACTGGTCAGTCGACATATTCGCTAAACGCGGTTCGCCCTTTGACAAGTTCCGAGAGCTGGTTGGTGACAAGATCCAGTACAAGTCTGAAGACATGATCATCGATGCCATCTTCTCTCAACTGTTCAAGTTGCCCAGCGCAGAGCACAAGCTCGTCTACTATCATGCACTTATCACACAGTGCTGCAAAGTTGCGCCAGCTGCCATCGCTCCCTCTCTTGGACGAGCTATCCGTACCATTTACAAGAACCTACCCATGATGGATCTCGAGCTTGGTTACCGGTTCTTGGACTGGTTCTCGCACCATCTCAGTAACTTTGAGTTCCGTTGGAGGTGGACTGAGTGGTAGGTCAACTGTCACGATTACTAGGGTTATGCTAATGTCACCACAGGCTTGAGGACCTCGAGCTTTCAAATCTACACCCGAAGAAGGCATTCATCCTCGCTACTCTGGATAAGGAGATCAGATTGTCATTTGCCAAGCGGATCCGGTCAACTTTGCCAGAGCCAATGCACTCGATGATTCCAGAGCGTCTCGATGCGGATAACAGCCCAGACTTCAAATATGACAACCAGGGTATGTTCATACTACGCGTTAGGAAGGAAACATGACTGACATTGCTTGCAGACACCCCCTACGCTGCTGAGGGTCAGACCTTGCTCAACCAGCTTAGGAAGAAGGCCACACCCGAAGAGGTGCAGGTCACAATCGACAGCATCCATGAGAAGGCTCTCGCTCAGGGCGTCGCTGAAGTCCTCGTACCTTCGACTGATGCATTTGTCACTGCCATCTGCCGGTTGGGTGCCAAGTCATTATCCCACGTCTTGTCGTGCATCGAGCGAGGCAAGGACCGTCTGCTAGAAATCTCACAGAATGAGATTGCACGCCGCCAAATCGTGGCAAGTGTCATCGAGTACTGGAGGGATCAGCCCGGTGTCGCAGTCCGCATCATCGACATCCTGCTCAACTACACCATTCTCGCGCCCATGACGGTTGTGCAATGGGTGTTTGGTAGCCACATGGGTGCCGGGGAGGCTTTGACTGAGAGCTGGGTCTTCGAGATGGTGTCCAACACAGTTGCCAAGGTCACTAACCGCAACCGCCAAATTGCCTCTGCTCGTCTTCAGAAGGGTCTTCCACAGGAGCAGATCGAGATGGTCGAAGCCACTCTTGCCAAGGACAGGGACAATGCCCGCGACCTCTTCAAGTACATTGAAGACTCTATGCGCGGTGTCGCTGAGGGCTCTGCTGATACCTTGGTTGAGAAGTCCTCCAGCGGCGCGCTCACCGAGGAAGAGGTCCAGCTGATCAAGGCTTGGGGCAAGCGCTGGCACACTGTCTTTATCCGCAAGGCCCAAGTTGAAGAGTCCGTGGTTGGCGAAGATGCTGTCGAGGCGAGGATCAGGCTCCTTGCTGCGGAGCCCGACAGTGTCGCTGAGAACATGGAGCAGGACGGCAACGGTGTAGCAGAGGCTACTGATGGCGAAGCGCAGATGTCGCTTGCTTAGAGCGCTCAAAAGCCAAAAAGAACGATACTGGAGGTAATCAAAAAGTATGCGTGGGACAACATTTGCATTTTAGGGCGTAACGGTGTGGTTCATGGGCACCGTGTTCAAGGTCGAAGCACGTGACGGCACATAGCGCGCGGATTATACGACATCGACATTGGACTTTTCCAGATAGTGTACATTATTGCTCGAAGTACTCACACGAAACTCGCCCATGCTACTATTGTCCCATACTTGAAAATAACTTGTAGCTTGTTGAGCAGGTAGATGTGTCTACATAGGTGGTGGCTGGGCGACAAGCTAGCGCAGTCTGACAGGCATCTCATGATGTGACGTTAAGAAATCTGACTCGAATTTATCATCCTCATCTTGTCTATGTTTTCCACGAGCTACTCATCTCCGTGGGATTCGTGCGAAGTACCAGAGTCGATGCAAGTCGTATGCACGGTGACGGCTAGCGCGGGACGACTGGTGCATTTGGAGCTTGGACCGCCTCATCGTCATGTGAAAGATGTCGGAGCAGAACCCTGCAATTTATCGCGGCAGACGGCACCAAAGCAATGCAGTGCACCGCCAACATTCGGACCGTAAACATCATGCCGCCTTGTATTTCATGCCTTTATAACCTCACATAATATCTGCACGCGTTGCTTCAGCGCTGTACATAATACACGACGTGCGACCCCACGGCCCGCTGTACCCTCGGTCGGTCCATCGCATCCCGCGTCCCCTGCTTGGGCGACTATCGACTCCACCGACGCAATGCATATACCCCCCAGCTACGTCGCTGCTGGCTCAGCGACAGCGACAGCGACACCCGCACCAGCATCAAATCTAATACCCTATAATGGCTTATCTTGGTTATCAAAAGAGAAGGGTGGCGGCGGAGGCGTCGGATACCCGGAGAACTGGAGCAGTCTTATCGGCATCATTACCGCGATAATAGGAAACGTGCTGATATCTTTTGCGCTGAACATGCAGAGATATGCGCACATCCGACTGGACAGGGAGTGGCAAGAGAAGGAGCGACAGAGGAAGAAGAGGAATGCCTCAAGCCTGAGCCTGAGCCGACTGAATGATGAAGTCACCAAGTTTGGTGGCCAAAAGAAAGACCGGCAAAGCGAGGATATGATTGAGCAGAGACAGGCACCAGACGCGAATATATTCGAAGCCAACGAGTCAGATCCGCTGATTCCGCGATCGCGATCCCAGACAAGACCTGGCGTTGAAAGGGAAGACAGCGCGGGTTCGGGGCTGGAGGAACAGGCCTACAAGCAACAGTCCTACCTCAAGTCGCCATACTGGTGGTTTGGCATAATTCTTATGACGGTCGGAGAGGCTGGGAATTTCCTCGCGTATGGATTTGCGCCCGCGTCCATTGTCTCGCCGCTTGGTGTTGTTGCGCTCATTTCGAACTGCATCATCGCGCCTTTCATGCTCAAAGAGCCGTTCCGCAAACGCGACGCACTCGGTGTCATAATTGCAGTCGGGGGTGCAGTCACGGTAGTACTTTCGGCGAATGACAACAATCCAAAGCTAGGTCCAGGAGAAGTCTGGGATCTCATCAGGAGATGGGAATTTGAGACGTATCTCGGCATCACTGTGGGAGTCATCATCCTCTTGATGGGTGCTAGCAACCGCTACGGAGATAAGAACATCTTGATCGATTTGGGGCTTGTGGGATTGTTCGGTATGTTATTCTCCAACCATCCCACTCATTTTGCAGTGAAACTAATTTCAATTATAGGTGGTTACACTGCGCTCTCAACCAAAGGTGTCGCATCTTTACTTTCGTATACCCTATGGCGTGCCATCACTTTCCCAGTATTCTACCTACTAGTCGCCATCCTTATCGGTACTGCAATCATGCAGATCAAGTACGTCAATCGTGCTCTCCAGCGCTTCGATGCCACACAGGTGATTCCGGTCCAATTCGTTCTTTTCACACTATCAGTCATCGGCGGATCCGCAGTGCTCTATCGCGATTTCGAAAGGACATCAGCACAAGACGCAGGAAAGTTTGTGGGTGGTTGCGCCCTTACTTTCTTTGGTGTCTGGTTGATCACAAGCGGCCGGCCTTCGCACGACGAAGAGGAAGAGGATCGCGAGCCCGAACCAGAAGACGCTATCCATCTGGCAGGTGAGCGATATACCGATGAAGTGGATGAACCAACCGTTGAGGCTGCTGCAAGTACCCGACGCTCATCGACAGCACGTGCCCTATCACCGCCCATCACCATCGATTCCCGCTACCGCCACAATGACACACGCCCATCCACCCCCAGTATCAGACTCATCCCAGATCCCGTAACCCCACAAAACCCCGCTCGACCAGCCACCGCCGACATCATGTCATCCCTTGTCGCAAACCCCTGGACCCAACCCAACGAACCCGAGCGCCGCACCCCACCCCTAAACCGCCACACATCCACGCCCGTGCTCCCCTCCGAAGCCGCACCGCCCCCCATGGCCTCCGCCTCAGCCCCAGTCCTCCAACCGCCCTTCACCCCCACCCGCGGGAAATCCCAAAACGAAATTCCAACTACTCCCGGCTCCCAGCTGCGCCGCTTGAAAACCGGTGACCGCACCCCCAGCGCCCGCAACAGCATCGCTGGACCTTTGATAGCCAGTCCCCTCAGCACAAGCCTCAGTACAATGGTCCAGGATCTCAAGCGCGGCAATAGCGTTCGTTACCGTGAACACGAGGATTCTGTTCGTAGACGCGGCAGTGTGCTTGGGCTTGGGGCGAGGGATGCTGAGGATGGTGTTATGGGGGCTGGGGAGTTGCTTGGTAGACGCCTGACTAGAGAGAGTTTGGGGCCTTCGGAAGGTGCGGTTACGCCGGGGGCGAGTGGTACGAGTGGTAGGACGGGGAGAGGGAGGAGTTTTAGTGCGTCGCTTAATGAACTGTGGAGGGGGATTAGTGGAAGGGGTAGTAGGGAGGATTTGAGGGAGGAAGGAGGGGAGGGGAGGGGAGGGCGTGAGTAGGGGTGTTTTGAATAGATCTTTTTTTTTTCTCTCTTTTTTTTTTCATGTTTTGGGGTTTGTGGTAGATGTTGAATTGTGGCGCTGATTTGTTTTGGGGGAGGGGGGTTTCCTTCTGTTTTGTGTGCGGTGTGAGATGGGATGGGATGAGATATACCCCCTATGATGTGTTTATGTTTATGTTGTTATGGAAATGATTTTCTGGTTGTTGGTGCTTTTGGGAGTTTTGTAGAGCATTGCTTTGCGTATCTGATGTGGGTATAGATAAAACAAAGTCTAGATTCTGACCTTCCTTGACTAAACGCCTCGTCTAGAGTTAAACTTGTGCATATAATGATGCGACCATGTTTTGGGTCCTTCAAGATGGAGAGATATTGATGGTATTATGGAAGCGATTTCACATAGCGCGTAGGCCTGAGACTCAGGTGTAAGGTGCCTTACCTTGCCTTTTTTCTGTACAAGTCATGCACTAGCCCAGCGAGGATGCGCATACTGGCTGCACTGCAATTCCTAGCGCGGGAAAAGTGTTGGTAACATAGTAGCCGTGGCAGCCTCGGGGAATCACGACGCTTTCGGCTGACTGCGGGTATTTTTTGCATTGCAATTTCTAGTGTGGAAGAGATGTCATTTGCATGTTGGCTGAGGGCTAGCCCCTGTAGGGCAAAGTGTCGCATTTTTTTACCTGCACCAGGTGGCCTCTCACGCTGCTGAACGGGTAATGGGATTTGCACTGCAATTTCTAGCGCGGGCGAGGTGTGTCTTGGGGAGCAGCGGGGGTTGTGTGCCTGTACAGGTCTGAACCTCAGGGCTTGAGGTGTGCCTCACTTCAACCTTTACTGCAATCTTTAAGGATAGACGTTCGATAAGTCGTGCTAGAGAATCAGTTGTACCTTTGTAGTAGTCTATCGCGTGGAGGATAAGTTTGGAGGGGTTCGCATTGTCTCTTCGTATGCGCCTGAATAGACTGTATGTGGGAAATATAGCTCGTCATGGTAGTGACGAACTGTGTTCGCCTCCCGCCGCGACCTGGGTAAATATCGATGGCTTGTCAGCGCTCGCCCGCGCTAGAAATTGCAGTGCAAATTTGAGATGCATGGTCGCGCTGCAGGATCTCTGTGCTATTGGTCGCCCCTTTGTTGAACTGGTCACTTTCTATGCAGAGATACCTCAATGTGGTGGTACTGGCACGCGGACTCCACATGGCGTATAACTAACCCTACGCTTTTGAGGCTCTGCGAAGACTGCACTGTAATCTTTAGCGCAGAAGAAGCCTTCTGCGTGAGATTGACTATCCGGTGGACTCACCGGTCTCATGTGGGCGCCAATGGTGAGGTACTTGTCAGGTGCACTGCAATTCCTAGCGTGGAAGAGCTGGTGAGCAGGGTCTGGCCACAGAGAAAGGCCCCACAATCTCGGTTGGACCTTAGATTAACCCGGGTATGGGGCTGCCATTTAATCTTACCCTGTTGCTAAGACTGTGCAGCAGTTCCTTGTGGGGAAAGGCTTTGACTCCGTTGTTGGCTGGGCATGTCTGATTGAACATCCACCGCATTACCACAATGATCACAAGATTGCTTCGAGTCCCTCCTCATCGGGATCGCTGCCTCCAGAACCACGTCTTATTGAATATGATCAGGACAGGGAAGTGCTCAGGCTACAAAAGCAGGCTGCATTGTAACGCTTTTAAATTCCTGTCGAGATTGGTACTGTAAGCAGCACTAGCAGGACCAGACAATCAAGATAGAAGATGCGTAGCCTGACGGCTTCGATGTGATTCTCAAGAGCAAGCGTACCTAGTCAAGAGGCTGTAGGTGAATACGCTGACAACCTGGCATTTGACCGGGGGCCACAATGAGCTCATGCCGGGTTCGCAATGATGTGCCGTTTTCATGCCCGTGTTGATTGTTGCGCTTGTGAACTCCATCATATACATACTTCACGGGAACGAATGTATGCAATTCTAACGCAATGGCACTTGATTCAAATGAAGTCACGCGCGAAAACAGAACAGGTCAATGGTATGGTGGGTTTCTCCATTTCGCAGTGCCGATCTGCTCGCAAGAGAGGCTAGCGCCAGGGTCTGACCCCGCATTACCTAGGTCGGGTAGCGGCTCAAGTCCACGGCGATTCATTTTGTTCTGCAACTACAACGTCTATTCCTTTGTCTGTCGCTATGAGATTCTGCGATTTAGCCTCACGGCATCCGCCGCAAGTATGTCCGGTCAGTCAACGACGAAGAGGCAGAAACACGTTACGACCGCCTGCCTGAACTGCCGCAAACGCAAGATCAAGTGTGACGCCTCCACTCCGTCATGCAGCAACTGCGTGCTATACACACAAGAGTGCGTCTATCAACATGGCCTTGATAAGCGCAAAATTCCGATGAAGGACCGACTGGCCGCTGCGGAGGCATACTCGAGTGAGCTTGAAACCTTGCTAGTAGCCAATGGTATTGCGTTGCCCGGTCAAGAGCGAGATATGCCGCCGAAAATTCCTAACGCGGCATACTTGAGATCAGATTTGCCAACTACAAGTACTTGTGGATACCTTGACCGGACCGCTATTCCGGAGCACCAGGAAGTCTCCAGATCGTCCGCAGTTGACACATACCCACCACCAATCGAAGGGTCATCTCCTTTGGTCGATCAGATTACTGGCAGCTTAGGCTCTTTGCAACTAGCGGAAGATGGCCAACTTCGATTCTACGGTGCCACCTCGAATCTGCACATTTTGACGAAAGAAACCCATGTATCCGGCCAAAGGCACGGCCTCACGCTGCCAAACGAGGTAGACGGCATATTACGTGCGGCCGGCGTTGGCCATTCTGTGGATCCAGAACTGGAAGAACATCTCATCAAGCTTTATTTCTGCTGGGAAGACCCGAGCATTCACTTCGTGGAGCAGAATGTCTTTTACCGCGAAAGAATGCGATGCAAGGCAAATATCGGTACCAGCAAGCTATACTCAGAAGTGCTGGTCAACGCCATGTGCGCTGTGGGCGCTTCTTTCACGTCAAGACACTGTGTAGAGCTGCCAGAGCCACTCGTCGACTTCTTCGCGTCTCGGGCGAGAGCTCTACTTGATATCGAACTAGATTCCCCGACAATATCCACTGTCCAATCTCTTGGTATCCTGAGTGGAGTCGAGTCGATAAGGAAGCTAGACGCTAGGGGGTGGCTGTATAGCGGAATGGCAGTCCGTCTTGCTACCGACCTTGGTCTGCATCTCGACAGCCAGTTTTATGTGGACGCTGGTATTATCGACGAGGAAGAAGCGTTGCTGAGAAAGGTCGTGTTCTGGGGCGTTTTCATACATGAGCGGATGTGGTCCCTTTATCTCGGTCGCCCGGTGTCGCTTAACGAAAATGCGATCACTATTCCGCAGTATGTTGCAAGCCAGACAAATACGAGGTACTGGCAGCCATATATCGACGAAGATGACGACACTTCTTTTCCACCTCTTCTTGATCCCATCGAGAAGCTCCACAGATTCAACGCGTCCCTGTGCGCTAAGATGACGCGTGTTCGAGACACGCTATACTCAGACGCGCCCCTCGCTACATCTAGCCCCCAACAACTTCACGACTTCGCGTCAGATATGCGATCAGAGCTGCTTGATTGGCATGTCGCTCTACCAGAGGCTCTTTGCGTTGATCTCTCATCGATTGTAGCATTCTACGTGCCCCACGTGTTGCAGCTTCACATGCAATACCACACGCTGATGATCCTGGTCAATCGCCCATTCTTTGCGCAGAACACTCCACCCATGCCAAACATCACATTCTCCGACCCCAAAATAGGTCGGCCCGCATGTACCGAGTCTGCGCGGGCAATATCCAGGTTGTTGCAGATATATCGACGCTTGTTCAATTTCCGCCGTATCAACATACAGGCAGTTCACCTCATATTCACGGCTAGCCTCATTCACGCCCTCAACGCATGCCAGGCAACTACAGATCCTTCTTCGAGAAACTCTGCGTGGAATGACCTCGAGATATGCCAACAGGCTCTTTCCGAGATGAGCACAGGGTTTCAAAGTGCAGCCAGGGCTCTCCAAGTGGTCAACGGCATCAGGTCTGAGTTGCTGGCAGCTACCCGCAAAGGGGTGAAGCGGAGTGCGTATTCCGCAGCTACAACCAATGAAGGAGAGCTCAGCACAAAGCGACAACGCCCGGATGGCTTGGAACGCGGCGCAAGCACATTCCCCGAGAGTGTTGATACTGCACAAGATCAGTCGATTTTGGACCCTTCACTAAACCTGGTCGATTCAATATTCTGGTCGGAGATGATGAGTCTGGATTTCCCAAGGTTTTGAACACTGTTCTGTTGCTATCGGAAACACTCCATTCAATTTGCGATCCTCCCGCCGATCAATCCACCTGTGATTGGGATGTCTGCGCCCGTTGTGTACGCCGATGCATCGCTAAGCAGGTAGTTGACCGCGCCAGTTATATCTTCCGTCTCTCCAATCCTGCCTATTGGTGGCGCAGAGCTGAATACGGAATATAGCTCTGGTTGTTGGGTTGCGCAAAGCGCGGTCATATCTGTACGAATGAAGCCCGGAGAGATGGTATTGACCCGGATTCCCAAGGGCGCGAGCTCTACAGCCAACTGTGTCATCATCAAACGAACAGCTCCTTTGGTCGCTCCATACATGCTCAACCGTTGTAAGGGTAGAGCCATGTGCGAAGCAATCGAGGCAATCAGTACCAAGCTACCTCCAGTGTTCTGGTTTTGCATGGCTTTTGCTGCGAGTTGGGCGCAAAAGTACGTGCCGAGTACGTTGACCTTTAGGAGACGTTCGCATTCTTCCCACTTGTGGTCGAAGAATGGTTTATCCGCTACGATGCCGGCCGCCGTAACACTACATGATTAGCTAGGTCATCAAAACGAGCGGGGCGCCTACCAGCTATCGATGCGTCCAAAATCTTGCTGAACTTGCGCGAATGTGTTCTCCAGGAGGTCCATTTTCGTCACGTCAGTTCTTCCTGGTCAGCAATTTCTTTGGCTTGTGAGGCCTTCAGCTCACTGGTAGTACTCCGCCTTAACTCCGAGCCTCGAAAGATCATGCTGGGGCTTGTCTAGCACATCAAAGACGGCGATGTTGCTTCCTGCCTCCGCCACAGCCTTCACTAAAGATAGACCGATACCCCGAGCTCCACCTGTGACGATCGTTGTTCGACCTTTCAGACTCATGCGGTCAATCATCGGTCGTTGATCTTTGAAGTCGCGTCCCTGGTCGCGGTTTGCTGCCGTGCACCTACGCACCGACGTAGTGAAATGCTGTGATGAGATTCGGACATGATTGAGGGGGTTTGGCCTTGCGAAAGCCGTTGTTGACTTCGCGAAAATGATCATGTTGATTCTCAAAAGCCTATCGAACTCAAAGTCTCGTGAAAGGCCTCAAGAACTGCTCTCTCTCTGCGGCAATATCATCGATGTCATCTTGACCCCGCATGCTGTACTAGCGTAATGTGGGGTGATATTTCCGATATCCTACGTTGCGTCGCGGGCGCACAGTCCCGCGGGATTTGGATTCCGTCACGCAACCGAAGATACAATCACGTGATCATCGGTGGCACGCTCCCCGGGCGCGACAACTTCATCGTCCAATCGACAAACAAACATACCTTGGAGCCATTTTCTCTGCCTGATGCGTCGCACTACGTTCAAGCGTATCACACACATCCGTACATCAGTTCCGCGCGTACATGATCTTCAGCATCATCACAAAGGTCTTACTTTCATGATGTTCAGGACGTCATATTGTAGGTGCTTCTATCTCAACAAAGCCATCGGAATCAGATAACGCGGCCAGCGAAACTACTCGCACGATGGATCAAACTTCTTCCGAAATCGTGCAACATCTGCCAGTTACCCTGGTACCTTCTCCAGAGTCCTAATGCAATGACGATTGATCCAAGACCATAGGTCTGCCAACTCGTCGTTCTAATCCATCGACTCAGGCGCCTTATAAACCACCATTGAGAGCCACCTTGCTCATTGAAGATTCCCCATCGCGGGATACAAGTCTCTTTCCAGTACGTACTGGCGTACCCTGGCCAGCTTGCAGCATTGCGTCCATGCTCATTGATGTACCAATTTGAGCAACCGGCCTGGAAAACCGAACCTTGGAGCTGGGAATGTATATTATTCACCCATTGAGACTCGACAGTGCTCTTCACCTCCAGGGTAGAGGCTTTTTGGTCAATGAGCGGGGTAATCATGTTTCGGGCGACAAAATCGACCTGCACTTCGCATGTGAACAACGCGGAGTTGTGAGCCGGGAATGTGTTCGGTCCAAACCTGGTTATCCGTCAGCAATTGAGAGCGCGTAGGATGACTGAAGACGACTTACAGGATTGCAAAGTTCGGAAAGTTGTGCACGAAAGAACCCATATACGCCTGGGCGCCTCGATGCTCTTTCCACTGCTGATTGAGAGACTTCCCGTCTTTGCCCAGCACCTCCATTGGAGTGAGGAACTGTTGGACTTGGAAGCCGGTTCCCAGAACAATGACATCGAACTCGCCCTTACGGCCGTTTTCACTGACAATGCCGGTCTCGTCGATCTCTTTGATGCCTTCTGGTATGAGCTCGAAATTGGGTTCGTCCAAAGCATCCAGATAGTTCGGATCAAAGATTCGGCGCTTGCAGCCTACAGAATCTCATTAGTGTTATCGAATATTGGAAACGTCTCGTTCACTCACCTAGGGGGAAGTCTGGGACCAGATAGTCGTGGTACTTCTCGGGCGCTCTCGAGTAGATGTACTTCTTCGCGCTGTCTTCTACGGCGGCTCTCTTGATGCTTGCTTTCACCCCAGGCATATATGTTGCGACGAGATCGTCATTCTCGATGAACAGCTGCAACCTCTTCCATCTCTCCCAGAACGGTATATAGCGGAATGCCCAAGTCTCTGCCTTGGTGAAGTAGCGGTTCGGGCGCTCATGGTACCATTGTCGGGAGCGCGCGTACTGCGTGACTGAAGCTACGTCCTTGATCACTGCCGGTACAACTTGGGCTGCTGAGCACCCGTTTCCAATGACAGCCATACGCTTCCCTTTGTAGTCGTACGAGTGATCCCATCGCGCGGTGTGGAATATGGCACCTTGGAAGTTATCCATGCCTGGAAATTTGACGTCTCGTGGGTACGAGATACCGCCTACTGCCGAGATGAACATCGAGGCGCTCCGTACAAATTCGATTTTCGTCTTCTGGTCTTTGAATTCGACGTCCCATTTTGCAGTCGCAGGATTCCAGCTTGCACCGAGACATTCGGCGGAGAAGCACATGTGCTTGCGCAAATCGAACTTGTCAACCGTGGATTCGATGTATTCGAGGATTTCGTTGCCTTCGCAAAGCTCCTTGCTCCAATTTGGATTGATGTTGAAATGAAAGGAGTAAAGTATGGTAGGCACATCGCAGCCGATTCCAGGATACGTGTTGGTGCGCCATGTTCCTCCCACTCCATCGAGCTTCTCGTAGATGGTGAAATCACGGAAGCCAAGTTTGTGGCGGAGAGTGTAGGCCATGGAGATACCGGACGGCCCAGCACCGATGACAATTACATCTGGAGAAGCCATGGTTGGGCCAAGTAAGAGATCAAGGAGTTGTTGGATTGAGAGTCAGCGAGGCTTGGTAGGCGCGTCGAACATGTGGTATATCCCCGCCATATTTTGGCTGATGACGCACCGCATATTGCGCGTCGGAAATGCCATCATACACCACGACTCAATTCCCGCGAATCCGTGGGATTTGAATCCCGTGGTAAGAATGCGGGGTGCATTAGACCGCGTCCTAGTTGCAGAGCGCGGGGGATGCGCTAAACCCAATTAAGATGTGCACGCTGAGGTGCAAAAGGTCGGCAAGACTAATCAGAACAAACGCAAACATAAAAGACAGCTAAAAATCTGGTGTTCGAAAGATATATTGAATCACATCAAATTTCTTACAGTGGTTCTAATAGCCATCATGTTCGGCTCCGTTAAAGGTCGCCTACTGTACCGCATGATGCGCTTGAGCTGCGGAGTGGTAAGCATGAGAAACCTGTCGCTATTGGGAAGATACTAACAGGATTAAGTCTTTCATGCTCTATGGGTGAGTTGGTTCATTGAATGAAAGCCTAGAGTGGCGAGTCCTTACTTCGTCAGCTACGATGCCGGCGTCCTTGGAGGGGTGCAGACCACAGAACCCTTCCTTTTCGCCATGGGGGTATGCTCTTCGCTCTTCTTCGCAGGCCGAAGCAACCCTATTCTGACTATATGTAGCACCCTACCGGCGGATACGTCATCCCAATGATAGCCTCCTCATACACTCTCGCCGCAACCGTATGCTCCCTCTTCGTCTCGGTAGTCGGCATGCCGCTCGGTCGTCGCAACATCATACTCCTTGGAAACCTCTGCGTCATCGTTGGGGCTTCTCTCCAAGCTAGCGCATGGGGCGTTCCGCACATGATCGTCGGACGCCTGATTTGTGGCTTCGGCATCGGCTTCATATCGTGTACCGTGCCGACATACATGGCAGAGATGTCGATAGAAGCTGCTCAAAGGGGTCCAGAGGTAGCGTTCACTTGCTGTCTGCTCATAAGTGGCATCCCGATTGCATACTGGATAGACTTTGGCTTCACGCGCATGACGAATCAGGTATCGTGGCGGTTTCCGATCGGCTTCCAGGCTTTCTTTGCTATCATTTCTGGTACTGTCATGCTGTTCCTTCCTGATACGCCGAGATGGTACTACGCAAAGGGAAGAGAGGTGGAAGGAGATGATGTGCTTCGCAAGCTACACGACAAGGATCTCAACCACCCCAATGTACAGGCTATGAAAGCGGAGATCATGAACACGATCAGGCTGGAGTCGGAAAAAGAGAACGAGTTCAACATCTGGGGCTTATTCTGGGACAACAGCGATCTGAAGGTTGGTCGAAGAATTCGAATCTCTTTCCTCGTTCTGTCGCTGCAGCAGATGATGGGTAAGGACATCCACTCACGTTCTGGTTGATCATCTACTGACTATGTGCAAAGGCATCAACCTATCCGTCTACTACTCCACCGTCATCTTCAAGAACATCGGTCTCTCCGATTTCTTGTCTCAGCTTCTCGCTGCCGTCATGAACACCATGTTCGCAATCGGAACATACCCGCTTCCTCCTACTATCGAGCGTTTTGGCCGTCGGCGCATCATGCTGTACTCCGCATTTGTCTGCGCACTCCTCATGACAGTGTTTGTTGTTCTAATCGGCATACCGAGCCCAACGATTGGCATGCAGTGGGGTGCGGCTGTAGTCATCTGTATCTGGAACATGGTCTTCGGATATGGTTGGATCGGTGTACCTTGGCTATATGGACCTGAAGTAAGATTTTCGCTCAAATGTTGTTAGATATGCGCGATAGTGGCTCCATTCTTTTGCCATTCCTACTGACGCCGTTAGATCGCACCCCTCAAGCACCGTCACGTTGGCGGTGCAGCCGGTGCATTCGGAGAGTGGCTTTTAAGTTTCATCACTGTATTTGCCGGAGGTATCGCACTCGACAACATCGGCTGGAAGATCTGGATCTGGATGTTGTTGAGTAACTGGGTTGCGATGCCTTTTGTGTGGCTCATGTGTCCCGAAACGACGGGAAAGAGCCTCGAGGAGATTGACCTCCTGTTTGCAAAGGAACACGTGAGAGAGAGCATATTAGCAGAAAGAGTGACAGGGAGTAGTGCAGAAAGCAAAGAAGTGGACAGTGTGAGGATTGAGAAGGTAGCATAGATGTGGATTGCAAGCTGCATCATAAGCCAGTCTTAGAGGCTTTCGCTAACGCAATTGGGAAATCTTTTTCCAATAACATCTGGAGATAGATGGCCGAGAGACACATTCCCCTTGATTACTCCTCGACGTTGTTGTCCTGGTTGTCCTCCTCCTGCTCGAGACCAAGATCGTCCATCAACTTCTCGACTAGTTGCAGGTATGCTTCAAGGTTCTTTGTTGTGCTGCCGTTGCATGTTGCTGCCAGTTCCTTTGCCAAAAAGCGTGTGGCTTGGATGAGTTGTTTGGCGCTGTCGGTATCTGGTGAAGCTGCCACAGCCTCCCACAGTTCGTGGAGGTTGTTGGCGCAGATGGCTGTTCCATGTGCGTTGATGAACGCATCTGTGGAGTCGTGGTGAGCTTTAATGATCACTTTCATCGCGCGACGATGGTCCCCAAGCCAAATCTAGAGGTCGGACGAGATTTGCTGGAACTTTGGCGGCGGGGCTCGGGGTTCTTCTGACATGAAGCCTGAGCGAGCCTCCATCCAATGCGCACACGTTTCGTGGTTATAGGCCTTATCTGTTCCGTCGTCCAGTTCTGCGGATTCGTTGATGTCATGGTATAGCAGGTACAGACTCAATTTGGATCGAAGAGAGCCAAATGTAGCGTGCATCTTCGTCTTGCGTAAAAAAGAGGCAAATTGAAGTAATGAACCGGGTGTGAGAGTGGCGGCCTTGGCTAGCTTTAGATACGTTCCTTATGACTGTTAACGTGGGATGCAAGGTTCATCGTTGCTGTAACGTACCTTGAAGAAGGCATGAGCCTTGTCGGCATCATTTGTAGCTGCGTGAGCAGTGTCGGGTTGGAGGCTGTGGATCAACTATTGTATTGCTCTTTGTTATCATATTGTGATGTTCGTGTACAGGAGCTCTCAGCTCAGAGGTAAGTGCACTTGCCCACAGGGCAGTGCCTGCTACAATAGAATATCATGTGACTCTAGTCACGTGGTTACATCATTCCTGCTGAAGTGGACGTCGAAGTTGAGTAGGCGACTTATGGCAGAAACTTTGACCATCTCATCGCTTGCCCATATCTTCTGCTGTCTCTTGACAGACTTCTCGATGTCATCAAGTTGCCATTCTGCCCCAGCGACTGCGCACTGGTTGATAGTTCCCAGAATGTCCAGCGTACGGCTTACCTTTGTGGGGAACTCGATGCGTGCAGTGTCCTTCACTGGTCTGAACCCTCCAGCACTGAGCGCCTTATTCATCTGCTCGGCGAGGTAGGTCTTGATCAGCTGTGACCATCTGGACTGTCGGTCTCGTGCGGCGGTGGAGCCGTCATTGCGGAAAGGATGAAAGAAAAAGACATCTTCGGTCATTAAAGGAATGGCGGTACAAAGTTGGAACCAGTGAGTCATGTTTTTTGTGATGCATCAAGTAAGAAAAATACCTTCGTCTTCGGGTCTCGGTTGACTAGTTCGTAAAAGGTTAATCTGTCAGAGTGCTGGACGTTGAATCGCACCACGACCTTTGACATGTTCTCCACTAGTGGCCATATCGATAGCTCTGGTAGGGCAAGTAGGGTATCGGTAGAAGAGTTCACTTTGATCTTTATCTTCTCGATGCGCTGATAAGCAGTCTGCACATCGGGGTTGGTGGCGTCGACTGGAGCGGGTTTGGTCGAACTCAGGATATCTGCATTCGACGGACGCAGTCCCACCTACAGAGCCCTGTCTTTACTGTCCTTCTTGTTGATCTCAGTTGACGACTCCTCCGGCGAGGTGACGTTGTCAACACGTCGCTCAACTAGCATAGAGGCGGTGCTGGTCCGGTTGTTAACTTGCAAGAGAACATGATCCTCTTTGACTGGAGCTTCGACACAGTATAGCGCGTGGCTAAAGGCGTATCCTCGTTTCTGGCTAATGACCGGTGGCATGATGAGGTTTGTTGTTGTTGTTGTTGTTACGGAGAGGAGAAATGAAACGATGAACAGAATAAAGGCAGTATGATAGTCAAGGTTGTGGATATGAGGATAGGACGTGGTTTTCAGAAAGCTCAGGATCGGCCTGAGTACCTATACGCTAGCGTGCCGACGGGTGACCGCCCTTGGTTCAATTTCCCAGACTCACCTTCGCCTTGGATTACGCCAGCCGGGCAGTGACTATATTTCTTACACTTTGGCTGTTTGTTCTCAAATATCCTCTCACTTTTGACATCTTCAGCACAAACTTCATCCTCATCATCCTCATCATTTTCTATCGCTCCAACGATGCCCCCAGGCCGAAACCATAGCGAAAGGCCGGCAGCCGGCCCGCAGCGCCGAGCGACCCGGTTACAGCGCAGTGTCTCGCGGCCATCAAAGCCGCCAGGCTCGCCACATAGACCGTGAGTGATGCTGAGGAGGACGACCTGGATCTCGAGGACAAACTAAAGAGCATGGCAGACGCTCAATACGTTGTCGTCACCAAAGCAACTGAGTCCGCTCACCTAGAAGCGCTGTCTGACCCCGTTCCCGATGAAGGATCGGATGAAGAGATGGATATTCAAGAAATAAAAATGATTTGCATCATAGACGATATTCGCGCTGCACAGGATCCAGAGCGTAAAGCAGCTTGCATCCGAGAACTACAACGAGCTGGTGAGGAGCTCGTACGGATCGCTACGAAAGATTTTGGCGCTCAAATGTCGAAGGCATGGGCTCCATCAGCCAAAATGGACGAAGCAGGCCAGAAGAAGTGTAAGCTACCATGACATTGAATTTGCTATGTCAAGATGGATGCTAATATGAGTCTGGTGATGGATGAAGAAATCAAGCTTTGGGAAGATGACAAGCAGAATCAACCACCGGAGGATGCCTTCGCTCCTGACATCAAGCCTGGATTATCACTTAATGAATATATTTGCGAGGATGATACAGTCCACTACATCGACCCGCACTCCGGAAGACGGGTGGGGGAGCCGATCTATCGCGACGGGAAAAAGTCTATTGGGAGAAAATATCATATAGGGAAATGCAAGCTGCAAATAATCGAATAGTGTGGGGATTGTGCAATTAGGCAGCATAAATGCCAACATTGGAATTCACCACGACTCAGTCTGACTGGCTTTCACGGATACAATCGAGAGCTTCTTGCCAGAAGAAGAACGCTGCATCCTGCAGAGGCTACTACAATGCGATCGTGGTGCTTTCAACATCTCTTCCAAAAAAAAAGACCGGCGTATTTGTTTAGCTTTGTCGCTGAACTGAACAACGACAAGCATGAAAAGTGTTGCTGTGAGGCCTCACCCCGAGCTGTGTGGCTAGCGGCTGTGACTGCAATGCAACCTTTGGCACCGACACGCAGTGAGAAAACAAGATGTTGGCGCTGCAAACCTAAATCAACCCCCAAATGCCGTCACAGTTAGACCCAAGACTGTGCTGACACGAACGGATACTTCAACCAGAATGATACATAGTGTAACACGAGTGTAGTTTTCCTGTCTTGTTTTGGGAGTCTGAGACGATGGCATTTTGTCCACCCGTAGTCATCAGGCTAACAACAAGCCCTGATCATGCGCTCGTGCGACTACGCTGCAATTTTCTTCACACTCGGCCACACTTTGGAACGTCAATATTCACCAGTGCACTCAGATACCGACTGCGTATAAAGCCACAGCTGTGATTGATTGTATAGTCTGTCGCTTGGATCCTGAAAAATGAGGAAAAAAGAATGTATCGCAAGTCGTCAAAGATAGATTGCGATGCAAAACTAAGCGCAGGCGTGCATCCTATGCTCATTTGATCGTTCACCTCTCTTTGACTAACTTGGCCCGTGGCCCCATTGCTCTAGAGAGAGGAACCGTTTCAATCTAAGTCTCCTTTCGTACCATAATACTCCTACGCTCCCAAGGAGTCATCATCTCCTCAGCCTGGTAGTTGGTAGCGTTGAAGATAAGCTCCGAGTACTCGAAGAGAGTGTCAGTGCCGATTTCAATGGTAGGTGTCTTCCAACCCAGGTTGGTCGGCAAGCGCTCATTTTCTGTCATTTCGTCAGTCCAATCTCTCCATTGTAGGTTCTACAAGACTCACCGAACAGAAACTCGACCTGGTCCCTCCTGGCTGTCTTGTTTTCGCGGTCGCCAAAGACCATGAGGTATGCTGCACCTTCACCAGCGCTGAACTGACCGGCGAGCTCGGAAAGGGCAAACTGCGGGTTGAACTTGACGGAATCAAGCATGCGAGCAAGGCGGGCGTTGGCAGCCATCTGAACGTTGATCCATGGGGCAGTCCAGAAGGCGCGGGTTCGGTCAAAGACGGTTTGATTGAAGGAGGTCGAGTCGTTGCCGAAAGCGTTGTCTGCACGACTGAACGATCATCAAAGTCAGCCCAAAGCTCCGAATCATCGTTCTAGGGGCAAAGAGAAGTGAGTGCGTACCTTAAGCTAGCATCATGCTCCAGAATATTGTGGTTGCTCAACGTGTCCAGGCCCCAGGTCGAGGCATTCTTGTCCGGGTTTGTAGTGAGAGCAAAGTCGTTCAGAAACTTTCCAAACTCGTCGGTGAAGTTCAAGGCCGTCTTAAGCGCATATTTGACTTGCTCGAGCGTGAAGTCGCGGCCGTTATGGGGGAGATATTCGTGGTTCGCGAGGGTGTTGAGCATGGGACAGGGACCACGAGCTGTGATGGTTAGACTTAAGTTTACAAACACCTTCAACACCATTGTCACTTACAGTCTCCACTTCCGGCTGGGTGCCAGCTTGACATAGAGCCCTGGGCGTCGACGAGGCCGACAGCCGCAAGGGCAACTAAGGTCATGGACGGAAAGCGCATGTTGTTGACTGGGATATGGTCCTGTAAAAGCCTGTGAAAGATTATGTTTTCGTCTGCTGGAATGAGTTGCGCTGGTTGAGATAGTGTTCAAGTGCTGCCTGGAGTGTCTTATACTTCACTGTCGGACAACAAACAAACGCCACCGCAGTGCTATCCACGCGTACCAGGCGGCCTTGCGTCAACTGAGACTGACTTCCAAGATCTAGCGAGATTTCGGAAGCATCCATATTGTTCATTACGAGCGGACTACTTGGCCGATGCCTTGTTTGGGTCGTGTTGCGAACCCTAGCCCTTAGGCCCGACCAACGGTCAGTAGTCCAGCTCGTCTAAGACCCATTCTCCCGTAATTCAACATGGCAAACAGCTGCCAGCACCCCAATTGTGCGGGGCAGCCTAGGATGATTCGCAATTACTTTTCGTTCAGTGGCTGAGCTCGGCAAGGATGTTTCTACTCGGGTTCGCAAGGCATAATATCCGAGGAAACCACCCGCCACAAGTTATCCTGTCGTATCCATGGCATGCTGATCCTGCATAAACAGCATCATCTCCTACTTCGCTAAGCGAGCATATGACTCGGTTTTGACGTCAAGAACGCGTCTCCTGTACACTTGGCCTCATAGTTCTTTGCCAAGTACGACAGTTCGCTTGCCCAAACTAGGCAAAAACGCGAGTGTAGTACAACAGTGGCTGAGTGATTACTGTAGCACACGCACCGGAATGAGGAAGAAAATGGGATATCTCGCTGTAAGAAGCCTCCCCTGTTTCATGAAGAAAGCTGGTAATCTTCGGGTAAGGTTTCGTACTATCTCTTCACCACGCCATGTTGTGCGCTTCTACAGCGGGATCCGCGCGACCAGGTGATCCTCGGGCCGAAACTTTTAGATCTGGGGCACCTACTCTACGCTAACAACGCCCCATAATCGGAGTATATAGACAGCCGAAAGCGAGTCGTGTCGCAGGTCGGCGCTGCGAAGTAGACGCTGACAAAAAGGACAAGGGTAAATTGCGACAGCTGATATAGGCAGGACCTGCCTTTGCATAGCGCGTGTGAGATGTTTGTAGGTTACTGACTGTTCTCGTCTGGTTCTCATGTTGGACGAGCTTGATCGCCATTTTCCATCGTGAACATGTCGAACAAACCCGTGATGATACTTCAACCCCTGTTGCTTGACTGAAGCCGAGATAGTTTCCCGCTATCACGTCTTGCACAGACACCGCGATATCCAAGGGAGGGTCACATCGTATAGAGTACAGCCTAGAGGGACCTCTTCAAAGTAACTAAAAATGACGGCCACCATCGCATTGCCGAGCAGCCTTATTAGCCTGTCAACATGGTGCGCTTGAGTGTGAGGCGTCTACCCGCGACAGCCACCGGATTCTCATCGGCCGCGGGAGCTAGCGCAAAGCGCTACAGCCACCAAAGGATCGCCAAGGCTCCCGTCCCCGACACATAATCCGAATCCCAGGGCATGTCATTGGTACAATGTTGAAATCGTCAACTACCGAATGGCATGTCGGCTTCATCGGAGGACTTCAGCAACTTCTAGCTTCCCTTTATGATCGGCAATTTGCTTTGCGGTGGAGCCTTTAGAAGCACCGCCAGTTGTGCGCATGTCCTTGTTGACACCGTTGGTCAACAGAAATTTAACGGCGTCGACTTGACCCGTTTCTGCAGCTAGGTGCAGCGCTGTCCATCCATTTTTGATAGTCGACTCGTTCATATCCTGGCCCTTGGCCTTCAGAGCTTCTAACACTTTCACGTGACCTTTGGCGGCCGCCAATAAGAAGGCTGTTCGGTTTTTGTTGTCCCGGACTTGCAGGAGCCGACGGTCCCATCCAAGTAAGACCTTGACTGCTCCGACCCGATTATTTAGAGCAGCGATATGTAAGGCAGTACGTCCATCGACATTCTTGATCATAATGTCGATACCAGAAACCGATCGGAGGAGTCTCAGTATCGTAGTATCGCCATGCTCTGCGGCCAAGTGCGCTGCGGTCCATCGTTTTGGTGTAAGCGCATTGATCGGGCACTCGTTGGTCGACACGATTTCACCGATCCTAGTATACAGCTTGTCTGCCACGGCCCAGTGTAAGGCATTACGTGGACCTGGGCCAGTTGGCGCTTCTGGTTCTGCTGTTGGAGCCGGCCCTAAGGTTATACGCCACATCATTTCGGCACAACACCTTTCGCATGCCTTGTAGCGATTGTTGAGCTCTTCGAGTTGCTCGTTCCAATTATAGAGCCTCATCGTGTTCTTGAACCACTGCTTTGCTGGGAAGTCGTCGCACAGGAAATTCGCTAGCTGGGCTGAAGCGAACATGATTGCTGTGTACAAATCAATATATATACCGCGGAGCTTTTGACGAAGCTGGCGCATATCTTCGTCGTCCTCAGGTCTGATCTCGGTACGTTCGTGGCCCTTTGCTGTAAGGACGTAGTAGTCGGAGGTACATTCTGCCAGCTCCAACATGGCGTTTTTCTCTGATGTATAGATCTCTTCAATCTATAGAGTCAGCATCATTGTGTGTTATCCGAGATACAGTGTAGTGCAGCATACTGAGAAAACCATGAACAGAGCAGCTGCAGGTATGGCCATGTAGGGGCCACCAACAGCCGCGCCGGCCCCGAACAGATCTTTAATAACCAGCATGTTGTGCGCCACCTTGCTGAACCTCTCCGGGCGCTTTTTCGCTTCAATTTTGCTCCCCTGCTTGCTAATGAAAGATAGCAACACCTTGTGTCCGGCATCGGTTCTCAAATCAAGGTCCGGTTGGTTGAGTCGCTTTTTTAGTTTCGCCTGGAGCTTTTGCATGTGCTCTTTGTTCTCGCTATCTTCGAAGAGGTTTTTGTAGGCTGCTCTCCACAAATTCGGGCTTTTCTTGGTGGGGGATTTGAGTTTCGGCATACTGAGATGGTTTCTGCAAATACGGCGATAGAAGACGTCAATGCGGAAGACAGTGAAAAGTTTGGGAAATCAAGCTATTCATATTGCGGATGCCTGATATTCTCGTCGTAGTCGTCTTGGCTTATGCACACAGCCCCGGCCCTCAGCTGCGGCTGATGCGGGGTCAGCATTGAGCCGATGAGGCATCCCACCCTCATCGTCTGACAAACTGGTTACGCGATAACGCAAGTGATATCATATCAACCATGAAGAGCATCGGATGGAGGGACCTGTACTTGCTCAGCCTCAGGCGCAGATGCAGACGGCGGAGCACAGCCCGCCCTCAGTGGGGCACTGCATTCAACCAATCACATTAAAGCCGTGACAAGCTCAGGGGCTTTCTCCGAAGCGCGACGAACAAGCAAAAGGAGGAGAAGGCGCCTGGCGTATACGTATGTGATTGCATTGAGTGTAGGCGCATTCACTGAGTTGCTATTTTCTCTCGTGTATCTTCTGATGACGCTTGAGGTCGTTGAGCCTTGTGAAAGCCTTTCCACACTCTGCGCACTCGTGCGGCCGTTCTCCGCGATGGCTAAGCTCATGATTTTTGCGATGAAAGTTACGCGTGAATACCTTTCCACACTGTGTGCAAGCGTGGGTCGTCTTTCCGGGCTTGATCGCGGCGGTTTTGAACCTTTCCGCCAGGTCACTCCTCTCGGGATGGTACGCGCGCACATGCTTCTCAAGATCCTTGACGTTTGTAAAACCTTCAGCCCCCAGGCAGTCGTTGACTTCACACTGGAAAGGGCGATTATGAAGATTCACATGTCGCTTGCGTGCAGTTTCATCCTTGAACCCTTCGGAAAAGTATCTGCAAGTGATTCTCGTGCACTTGTATCGTTTCTCGTCGTCGTAAAACTTGCTGAACATCATTTTCTCGTCGGAAGTCGGATTGGTTTGCGGAAATTCCTCCAGAATCTTCCGGTTGCGTTCAAGGGCTTTCCCGAGACTTGCTATGCTGATAGCATGTCGCGCTTCGAAGCGTTTTTGTTGAACCTTGTAAATATGGCTAGTGACCTGCACCAGATGCTCGTGCAACGTGTGACATTCGAACACACTACAAATCTTCTTGCAGTCCTCTACTGTCTCCGTCGTCCAATCGATCTCGCTGTAACATGACATGAATTCCTCCATTGCCTCAAACATGCCTTCTAGCTGGGCTGGTTGATTAAGTGCTTCGTCCAGAAATGTTGTCCCGCTATCGACCCATGCATTAATGTGGTGCATCCATTTGGCCATAGCGTAGTCTTGAAAAGCAAATTGGCCTTCTAATGCCAGTAGCCGGAGCTTTTGAGCATCTTCGGAACCATCAATCTCAAAGCAAGGAAACGTAAGGTACCGTAGAAGAGGGTTGCTAATTCGCATTCGATGGAAGGCTCGTGTATGTCCTCGGTGATTTTGGTGATGTACCTGGCATGGTCAATGAGGAGTCCAGAGATATTCTCGCAATGGCAACATCCGTTTTGGCCGTGCTATTAACCAGCGAAACTCGGTCTCCCATGACGAGCACTAGCGAGTTGCAGCTTTTATACATCTGATGGCGTAGGCTTCGGTTGACGTGATCAATGCATTCGTTTTCCACATCGATGGACAATGCCACCTGTATCTCTTTCCACGTGAGTCGGCGCTTAACCACGCACAACCATCCGAGAAGCTTCTTAGCACTTTTCCAGCCTCTTTCATCCATCGTAGATCTGATACCTTCTAGAACACGCGCGTATCTATCTTCAATTTAGTAATTCTTCGAGACATTGAATGCGTTCTTAAGTTATCGCCCATCCTAATATACTAGGACTTACGCGTCGCCAAGTTCCTTCGGGAAGTTTTCGCGTTTAATGGCGTCTGCAACGTCCGCTCTTGTTGGGCTCGCAAGAAGATTAACGAGAACTAGCCTGGCGTAGAGGAACATCCCTAGCTTAACCTCAGCGAGATTCTACGAATCATCTGATCAAGATTGAAATACCTTTTGCCCTCTCCACTGTAAGATTTTCGAGATACTCGCTAATATCAGTGGTGAAATCGAAGCGCGTCGCGATACGTTTCACCCACACCTTGGCATACGCCCGGATGTCGCCTTCGTTATCTGTATAGTTTATCTCCAGAATCTCAGGGACTACGCCGGTCGTGGCAGAGCTTTGGAGCCGCTTTCGAATATCACCGTAGTTTTGACTGACAACTAGCACGCGGAGTTTGCCCTGTTCCGTCACATCGTGTTTCCCTATCAACCCCATTAGGACGTTTATGGTCTGGCTTCTCTCGGTCTTCTCGCATTCGTCTAAGCCATCGATAATAATGAACAATTTGGGGATAACGGAGCAGAAATCCTCCAACAGCCTCCTTGCTTGACTCAATGACCGAAGCGATGGCTCCCCGCTATTACTGCGCTTGGTATAGCAAGGCGCTAGCATGTCGGGGTGGTGGTCAAGGAGCTGTTCAATCAGTCCCCTCAGTACTCCGGCGGCAGAGCTGGTAGACGGGTCATCGTAATGGCAATAGAAGTAGCATGTGAAGAAATCTGCTTGTTTTGCGCAATCGTCGATGATAGCGGAAGCTAGTATGGTTTTACCTATCCTGAATCAACATCGAACGCACGTCAGATGTCTAGCAAAGGATCTTACCTGCACCTGGTATGCCGTGCATCCACAACATAGGGGATTCTGGGACATCCGAGTCCCTCCAATGTTTAATGGCTCCGTGTCGCAGTACCCACTGTGCCGTCAAAGCGTTCTCTTTCCGAGTTTCACGGTGCTCTTCGTGTTTGATTTGAGGCTGGCTCCCCACAGCGAGCCATTCTTTCACAGCCCGTAACTTCTTCTCGTGCTCATTCGCTAACGTTTCATCCAGCTTTCGTTTCATATCTGCTATATCTGCCTGATACAAGCGGTTCTGTGCCAGCGTTTCATCTAGCTTTCGTGTCATATCTGCTGTATCTACCTGATACAAGCGGTACTGCGCGATAGTGGCGTTGGCTTCTACAAAGCTTTTGTGGCGACTCACGCTTTTCAGGATTCCTGAGAATTTAGAATCGAAATTTTTCCACCTTCAGGTTGGTAAGTAAATCGGTATGCTTCATGCACATCATTCCAAGGGAGGTCGCTCACATGGACTTGAAGAACTGTGACCACTCTTTGTCGCTAGAGTCAGTTAAAGTCTGCAAAGTGAGCATGGAAGCCTTACGGTTTCCCGAAAATAATTTCATGGCTTGTTGATGGAAGTCCAGAATATCAATGTACATCAACTCCAACGCAGGTATCATGTGCGGGCAGTTGTGGAAAAGCGGCTCATAGTGGACGAGTAGCGGAAGCTCTTCTCCAATTTGCTTGTAGGCCTCTAGGAGCTTCTCGAACGAATCTGCATATGTTCTCGCTGTCTAGTAGATTTGTTAGTGCAATCTAGAATTGCAAATTTGTTTACACGCACTAAGAGTAGAAATTTCATTGGCCCCCAAAAAAACGCAACGGCTTCTGCAACGTTCAAGAATATCTCAATGACCTTTCCAAACTGGTTCATGGCTTCGAGAAAGGATTGAATGCGCGAGAAATTCATCGCAGTTCCGCGATGCTCTTGTTCTCGTTAGATCCCGAGGATTTCTCTGCAGAGCTGGCGATACGTGGTGTTCTTGAAGGTAACCAGATCGTGACCCGTGAGATGAGCACGAAACTTCGTGATTGCCTGCGTGAAAGCTACTCCTGGAGCATGAGATGGAGGGGTATTATGTCCAACGAGCGTTGGCTGCTGAGAGATCACGCCAGTTAACGCATGACTGGTCTGCTGAGATGCTATCGGACTCGTCATGGTATTGCGCAAGGTCGTAAAGCAAGGGCGACAATCGCTAGGTGATGGATGGATTTCTAATGATCAAGATGTTTATAAGGTAAGGCGCTGCGGAACCAGCATCTATTGAGAGTGACTGAATCGGAAGGAAACGCGCATGTGTTTTCAATCTATTCGGCGAGACGATCAGGCAACTAGGCAACTACAACGGTGGCGGAGCAAGGCTGAAGATGCGCGTGTGACTTGTTGTGCATCCGGATGCGAGCACAGCCCCGAGCGTGCGCCGGCAGAAAATGGCCTTCATCGCCAGTACCTCTCACCCCAAGACTCATACGGTCGGTCGACGCACTACCTACCCAAAAGTCGAGAATATCACAGTGACAGAGAAGTTGGGGTTGCCATTAGCGTGTATGCCAAGCCGCCAACCCCCACATGTTACATCATCCCCTGCTACCATGTCGCTCAAACATCTTCTGAATGAAGAAGACATCAGCGGTATATCTCGAAACGATTGTCAGAGCGTAGACTGCAATGTAAAGGGGTTTCACAATGAGTATGCTTCGCCCAGTGAATAGCCTTGTCGAACGACGCTGAAGCCTCTAGACTCGAGATCGATCCAATCTTACCGGTTCAGTGCTGGGATCAATATGTCGGAGAGCTTCTTGGAACAGATGTCATGCAACTTGGTTCTTCACAAGAGAATCATGACCCTAACATGTTTCCGTCTCTCCAGGAAACCAATCAAGACATCGAGCAATGGGTGGCTGGGGATGAATTTAGTCGTGATTTGAATGATGAGTCCCATCATGGGAAGGCTAACATATGCTATGGAACGGTCAGTTGACTCACACGGATGCTTTCTTGCATAAATCAATTATGCTATATGTGGAGGATTACGAGCTGGAAACAGTAGGTTCAGGTGATCATATTGTTGGATAACTGCTCAAGTCACTTCGGATGAGAGCAGTAGAATATATATCCCCATGCGCGTGAGACACTAGTACAAAAGAAATGAGCACGTGATCGTACCTAGAGGTGCTCGAACTCTAGGTGTACTTCGTTGCGACACTATATATTTCATGTCTAACAACTCCCAGATTTTGAGGGCCAAGATACGTCTCAGTGGGAGCATGATAGAGCTAAATCACAGACTGAACTCGATCGAAACAACGCCGATCAATGGCCACATCAGATTGGTCGTCCTCAAACCTGAAACCCAGTTCGTTGTTGCCTTTCCCGATGGCACTGTCGTTCGTGAGGTCAATGCGCAGGCTGATGAGGCATTTGCAAACATCGAGGAGCAAGGTCATCAGCTAGACTTGGACGTGTACGCTCCTATTCGATCTATACAAGAGATCATACAAAGAGTTACCAAGGGAAAAGAAGCCGAACTGAGTGTACAAATCAATGTCTACGGCCCACGAACAGGCGCTAAGGAAATTGGGAATGGACTCTCGGATCAAAAGCTTTACTTACAGCGGCCCACACACAGACGACACGGCAGCGAATACGAAAATTGTTGGAAGGCTCACTAGTGATGAAAGGAAATAACTATAAATGCATGCTGTCTTGGTAATAGGTTCGATTGTCGTGTTCTCTCTTCAAAGCTGTCTCTGCTATATAGGTTGTCGGATCCCCACGAACGTTGCTCGGCCTGGTTCGTACCAACCACGGTACACAGCTCTGTCCGTACCAGCGACGGTACACATCTCTGGCTGTGACAATTCCCACAAAAATCCTCATATTCTTCAGATCCCGGGCTTCGAATCTCTTGATTCTGGAGCCATGATTCCGCTGGAAGAGAATGTCCCTCAGAAGGCCACGTCGAAAAATTTGAAGAGCGTTGTTGACGACGTTTACTCGACATTAACACGGAATAACGACTTGCGGGGATTAGAGGGAGATACAAGACTCAACACTCCTCTCTTACAGTATGCGATATATCTTTTCCTTGGTCTACTTGCCCCCCTTACTCACTTGGACAACTACATATGAACGCGTGGAGCTGATTTGTATAGACATCAGAAGACCGCGCTGGCCTTCATGAATCAGCGTGAGGATGGACCAATTCCTGAAAAATACAAGCTGTGGGAGCTGAGTGAGTTCGAGGGTGTCCAATGGTATGTATCTATGTATTTTCGAGGCGCAGTTGCTCTGACTGACACATGAAACAGCTACCGCCACGTCGTTACGAGGGGACGATGTGAGCTTTTTCAGATTTTAAATGATGTCCCAGTACCATATTTCTAATGCTCCCAGATATGTTCGATCCCATTGAGACAGGCGGAGGCATTCTTTCGGACGAGATGGGCATGGGGAAATCGTTATCTATCCTTGCTCTTATTTTCAGGACGCTAGACGCTGCTCAAATTTGGGCTTCACAATATGCGGTCTCGAGCGATGAGCCGTTGGAATCATGGCGACCAAAGACCCGTGTTAGGGCCAGTTTGATTGTTGCATCTTCCGGTCGTATGTGACGGTCCTTTTATAGTGATAATCGATGACTGATATTGTAGTCATGATCAACGAATGGTTCCAGGA
This sequence comes from Stemphylium vesicarium, assembly GCA_004380135.1. Taxonomy (NCBI): domain Eukaryota; kingdom Fungi; phylum Ascomycota; class Dothideomycetes; order Pleosporales; family Pleosporaceae; genus Stemphylium; species Stemphylium vesicarium. The sequence goes on from QXCR01000066.1 coordinate 117,903, forward strand.
ATTAGAGAGGTGAGTGGCCGCGCTGGCTTCACGAGTAGTCTTGACGCGTGACAGCTGACTGAATCAGACACTTCGATGAGCCTACACGGCAAGCGTTAAGCACAATCAAATACCATGGTTTCAATCGGAACGCCTCAATCGACAAAATCGCAGAAGCAGACATCGTCATTACTACATACCACACCCTTGCTTCCGAATTCACGGGCGCGAAGAGTACATTAAGAAATATAAATTGGTACAGACTGGTACTAGATGAAGGTTCGCCTGTTGCAAAATTTGCATGTGAGCAGCGCTGATGGATAACAGCACACATAATAAGAAGACAGTCCACCGTGCTGTACAGGACAGTAGCCGAAATGCAGGCGAGATCAAGATGGTGCCTGACCGGTACACCCATTCAAAACAGGCTTGAGGATATTGGCTCTCTTTTCGCCTTCCTGAGAATCGATCCATTCCATAGCCTGTCCAACTTCCGAAAGCACATCTCTCTTCCTTTCGATGAAGGAGGTAAACGACGTGCCGTCGCGACCGAACGTTTCGCACGACTTTTGGACTCCTTGTGTCTCCGCCGAACGAAGGAACTGTTGCATCTACCAGACGAGGAACGTCGTGCCAGGAGGATACATCTATCACCAGAAGAACGCAAGCAATATGAACACACCCAGGAGATTATGTTCCGGGCAGTTCGTAATCAGAACGGTGTGTTCGATCAGAAGAGTACTCTGGGGATGTTCCAGGTACAGCTACAGCTAAGAATAATTTGTAATCACGGCACTTGGCAGCAACCGTTTTCCTGGAGTCGCCGCAAGTTACATCTCCTCGACGAGAGAGAGGCTCTGGAAGCTTCCCTTGGACAAGATGGTGAGGTAACGTGCTCAGCGTGCCGGCAGATCATGCCTCTTTTCATTGGCTCGATGTTCCATTGCTACACAGAACATTGTCGTCATGTGCTTTGCTCGGAATTCATGCAGCAAGGAATTTTAAGCGATCAGGAGAAACTGCCAATTCAATGTCCGCTCTGCGCGCCGTTGTGGACTCCGTCGCATGGGTCTCAAGAAGATACCTACTTCCGGGAATCGGGTCGCTCTTCGAAGATGGACGCGTTAATGAATGACGTGCTTCCCAATGTGCAAAGCACCAAGAGGTAACTAGTCTCATGTTTCGCGGTTTTCTTCTCGGACTAACAAGTGTGCAGCATTATCTTCACCTGTTGGACGCGGACCTTGCAGTTACTCCAAGACTACCTCGCCAAAGCTTCGCGCGGCGCTTGGAAAGTCCAGCGCATCGATGGAGAATGTCCGACAGCGAAAAGGGAGTGTATACTGCACGATTTCACGCACGACGATCAGCTGCGAGTGCTGATTATGACCACTGGTACTGGCGCTATTGGGTAAGTATCCCAAGAATACTGGATTACCCTTGTTAATGGCAAGCAACCTCAACCTCGCAACGGCAAATCGCGTGTTCATCGTCGAGCCCCAATGGAACCCCTCGGTCAAAAGCAGCCGGTATTGGTCACACGTTATGGTAAGTTTCGGACGCGGTAATTGGGTGTGAGACAAATACACTGACTTCGTTCTCTTACGCCTGCAGCCGTCGAACAAACTGTGGAGCAGTTCAGTACTCTGGAATGCAGTCACCATGTATCATGCGTCATGCTAATCTTGGTAGGACATGCGAGCCTTGCAGGACAAAAAGCTGGAGAGAGCTAACCTCATCAAGAAGCATTCCGCCTCGCCAATGCATCTTTGGGTACCAACCAATGAGGTACATCGATGAACAGATAATCGTCGATAATTACAATTCGTGGTGTTCTGAGTTCGCAACCCTGCTTTACGCCATCGCCGTGACCTCAATGCATGTACAGCGCAGCACAACGCGACCTGCGCATTGCTTTTGATGCGATCATCAAACTTAACAAGCCTCAGAACCCCTCAAATGCGGGCTGCATCTCCGGTATCATAGTCCACACGTACAGCCACATTCCCGGTTCATGGGAAGGATGCAGGCAGTACACCAGGCTGACGGACGCCACTATTGCTTAGGTTAACCGGCGAACGCCTCGGGTAACGCCGCCAGTGCTGATACTCACCGAAAGACGCGCAACCAGCCCTGGATTGAGAAGTGCTCCCAAACCTTTGCGAGAAGCAAAGCTCCATTTGGCTACGCGACCTGAGTATACTTATGTGTGGTCTTGCCATATTACCTGCACCGGCTTGCCCGCACCCGTCGCCGTACTCACTGAGCAACTACAAGCAGTTCGTGTTGTCGATGGAATTTCCCTTGACAGGCTGATTCCCTCTGCAGCTTTAGAAATCGCAGCGCTGTGCCTGTAGAAAATGGTATACAAGTCACGACCCCCTAGTGCGCACTACTCGGCACGCGGTTGATACCCCACACCATCGCGATTTGTATGCAGCACCACCAAAACAACATGTAATATCACATTTTTGGGCTTAAATTAAAGCGTGAAGCTATACAAATGTATAAAAAAGCTATATATAGGTTTTCTTAGTGTTATAGGCTGAATAGATTATCCAGGGGTTGTTTTCACCTATTTTCTTTGGTACCTAGTCATTCTACCCTCCATATCCATGCATTCTTGCAACCTTTCAAGCATTGAATTAGTCCGATCGTTAATGAAACTTTGTGAGATGTTCTGCAAGTCCTCTAGGGCTAATTCCCTCGTCTCAAACTCGTCACAATGTGGATACTTTTTAAGATATTCCTTCATTACTTGCCAGCAGTTTTCTATAGGTGAAAGATCAAGACTATTAGGTGAATTAAAGTAGAAATCCAGATTGTTATCCCGTTTCCAACGAGCTACAAGGTTCCCTTGACTGCCTCCGCCATGGCTGTTATCGTTGTCTTCTTCCAGGATGAAGGGGGGGTCGTTTTGGAGACATTTCTTCACCACAGGCTCGAGGATTTGGTCCCTGTAAGTACTCAATGAGAGCTTGCCATTGCGGTTGCCAGCGAACTTGTAAAAGATAAGGTTTGACTTGAAGTTGTAGCCACAAGCTCCCCAAATGTGGCAGGTTTCCCAATCTTTCTCGTCATCCCGATTGAGTTGTTCTTGAATACAATCGCCACAATAGCGTTCACCAGGCCTTCGAATAATGCGGAGCTTCCCCTGAGGACCTACACAGCAGTTTATCTCGTCAGAAAAGCGTACGTGATGCCAGTCCTAAGGCTTAGGCTTTAGTGAAAGAAGCGTTTCGGCGTGCTTCACCCAAACTTTTGCACATCTTTGAGATACCCAGAGTTGGCAACAATCAATCAAATCAATCAAGTTTGCTTGACACAGACCACCGTCTGATCTGTGCCAAGTGTGCACGGACACTAGGATGGTCTGTCTCAAGCAAACTTGATTGATTTGATTGATTGTTGCCAACTCTGGAGATACCCACCCCTTAGTACAAGCCACACATTTGTGATAGTTAAGAGAGCCAAGAGCACGTTGTAGGGTTCTTTCAGACACTCCAAAACCGAGTTCTTGAGCAAGTTGTGCCCAAGAAAGTACTCTTGCATCCCATCCAACATCTTGAAGGAATCTGTCAGCTTCCCAGAGCTGCGCAGGGCTCAAAAGGAGCTTCCTGCCTCTTCTTTCTGGAGAAGTTTGACGATTGTGATGCCTTCGAGTGCTTTCAGCGTCTTTGTCCTTTAATATTGCCCATCCGTGTTGCTTGCTGACGCTGTAGAAGCTCAACAAGTCGGTGTGAAAGTATGGGATGCCCTTTGCGTCATGTACTCCGCCGCACCTCTTATCTTCGCCTCTCTTGGGGTGTTGAGGTCAGGAACTGCGCTTCTGGGCATGACGAAGAAGGTGCGCGCAAAAAAAAATTGAGGTATGTAGTGTGGTTGTTGAGTTATTGGGCGTCGCGATAGTTGAGTTTCTGAGATCGTCATCTCGATGTGGTGGGGCCCTCGGGGAGCCTCTCGCGTGCGTTTCCGCAAGGCAAGTGGGGCAGATACGCATACGCATACGCTCCGTATGTAGTGGAGCCGACTAGACCCAAAACGGCTCCTAGTGGCGCAGTCTACGTTGAGAGCGGCCATAACTACCCCGATTGTTCGAGGCGGCGCCGAAAAGTAAAGAACGAGCTTCACGAAAGATACGCATACGCACTTGGGACCATGGCAATAAAAGGCGTGGCTGGCGCACGTACGCGTGGAGCTATGGATACTTGCCGCATACATAGGTAGCTGATTAAATCTACATTCCTGACCTTCAGTGTAAATAAGACTACCTATTCTTCCTGAGTCCTTCTTCCGCGACGGGGAATTTCCTTGGACTACTAAGATAACACAATCTCGATTTCCGGGACCATGGCCGGGGACAGTGTCGACTTCAAGCTCTACCGCTACAACCCCTCGCTAGCAGCGGCGATCATCTTCATCGTCCTGTTCTTCACCGTGACAGCCCTGCACTTCTACCAAATATTGCGCACTCGGACCTGGATCTTTATTCCGTTCGTCGTTGGAGGTGTCTGTACGTACTCAGCTTCATCGAGTATTGAGCAACAACGATCTAACAAGGTTGCGCAGTTGAAGTCATTGGATACATAGGCGTAAGTATTGCCGAACACACTGCGACTAGAACACGAGTGCTAATTTATTCCTAGCGAGCGATATCAGCCCAAGAGTCACCATACTGGTCCGTCCCGGTGTACTCAGTACAAACCATCTTGATCCTTATCGCCCCTGCTCTCTTCGCTGCGAGTATCTACATGATGCTTGGCCGTATCATCCTCATCACGGACGGAGAATCGCATTCGGTCATCTCTAAGAAGTGGCTTACCAAAATATTCGTGACGGGAGATGTCATATCCTTCATGATGCAGGGTGCTGGTGAGCCTCAACTCCGTCCTAGCTCGTATCCTGAAACTGTCGGCTGACGCATACATACAGGTGGTGGAATCATGGCCAGCGGTACGATCGACGCGATGCACACGGGAGAAAATATCATAATCGCGGGCCTCGTAGTGCAGCTTCTCTTCTTCGGCTTCTTCATCATCACAGGAATCCTTTTCCACGCTCGCCTCATCCGCACGCCGACGCAGAAACTATACTCAAACGATCTGCCATGGGAGAGGCAACTGTACACCCTCTATGGCGCTAGCTTGCTGATATTGATTCGTTGTGTTTTTCGGCTCATCGAATATGCGCAGGGCAATGACGGATACCTGATATCGCACGAAGTTTTCCTATACATCTTCGATTCGCTAATCATGATGGCCATGATGGCGCTCATGGCTTGGATACATCCAAGTGAGATTACGGCGCTGCTCAAAGATAACAAGAGGCGGGTAATACATAGAGGTGTTTCCGTTTATTCACTCCGTTGAATCGCGATGGATGGTTCAGCTGAACAAGGATTGTCATGAGTTATGACAGAAGGGCCCGCGAAAGCTGGGGTGCTTTTCGATGCAATTAAGGAATGCGCTTGTTATGCCAGTTCGTTTGTCCTATGTGTCTGTAGTATACAGCCTCTTCCAACATGATTTATAGTGTACGTACCAAATGTTGTTTTCCGTTCTTCTACTGCACAATTCTTCGACCCCATCTGCGTGCCTTCCTCGCAGCAGCCACAGCCCCGCACGACACAGCGTCAACTCAACACTTAGCTTCCTTACAGATACCTTTCGCATCTATAACCCGACCACATATTGATACTCCGGGCGACGTGTCGATCTGCTCATTGCATCAGAAGCCATGGCAAAGCGCATGTCGAAGCGCAGCTGCACATTTCTGGTTACCTGCTGCTTCCCCTGGTATGCGCTACGCTTAGTGGTTGCTACGTGTGGTTGGTTGGTTCTTTCCTCCCGCAGTTAAGCCGCGAGATGGAGGCAAGCACAGGGCTTGCGAGTCTGGGTGTTTAACGTACACAAAGTATACTCGCCAGAACAGAACCGATGTGAGGTATAAACTACGGGGTTACGCATCTTGATCAATTAACGAACCAAAATACCTCAATACACACGATGACGAACCTGCTGGTTGATGGCAAACTGGCCTCGCTTGCTGGAAGCACATTCTATCCCTGATCGTTGTTGGCTTCAAGGCCGGAGGCTAAAGCCTTTCTTACTCGCAGTGGAGTTGCGCTGAGGTCAAGTTGGAAGGGAACAGATGTATAGATAGACTGGTTCAAGGAATGCATCAAAGCAAAGGCTGAAGGATTGATAGGTGGTTGACAAATCGTCAAATAATGTATTAAGATATGTGTACATTTCCATCATGGGACTCCCCTTCATATCAGAACACCGACCTTTTATTGGGCATTCAAAAATCCTCCTCTGCTATCTATCTGACATTGTGTTGATTGGATATACGCTCATAATCGTAAAGAGGATTGGCTTTTTACAACAGACCAAGGGCGGCGATACCGAAGGCACCGAGACCAAGAGCGGCACCGGCAGTCTTCATGGGAGCAGCAGGGTTACTGGTGTTGCTGTCGTCATCGTTGTCGTTGTCATCGCCGGTGGGCATAACGGTGGCGGTGCTGACGACGGTGTCAGTGTTGGTGTTGGTAACAGTGTTGGTGTCAGTGTTGGTGACGGTGTTGGTGTCGGTGACGCTGACGGTCTCAGTTGCGAGAGAGGGGTTGTAGGTGGTGGTGACGTAGTTGCAGTCAGTCAACAGGCGGTAGGAGTCGTCGTTGTCGGAGTCATTGTCGTTGTTATTGCCGTTGTATTGCCTGACGCAGGCCTGGCAATTCGGGATGAGGACATTGGCCCTGTTGGCAGTGCAGATGCACTGGAGGACTTCAGAAGAGTCGTCGTCTAAAGAATATTAAGATGTGATCTTTCCAAGTCACACGGTTCAACTTACTGCTGTCGTTCTTGCAGCCGTTGGTGATGGATCCAACCTGGGCGCATACATCGGTGCACTCAGCGGGGATGTTGCTGAAATCGAAGTCGGTGTCCTGGGCAGCAGCAATAGCCGCGAGGCCGGAGAGGAAAGCGATCTTGGAGAAAAGCATCTTGAGTAGTTAAACTTTTACTTCTTGGGAAAGTGAGTGTAGATGGGATTGAAGTGATTGTTGATGTGGAAAGTGTGGATTGGATGTGATGATGGACTTTCTAGATGTCGAGCACTGCGATTCTTATACAAAAACTTGCCCTTCACCATACCCGCCACGCCCCATCCATACTGACTGGACTGCGATCGTGTACCAAAACAAGCAGCCGTCGTATCCGGGTCCGCCCATGCACTTGCTCGAACGTGTATACACCGTCAGGTTTGGCGCTGCGGTTGCTTGTTCGGCCAAGCATATGACCACGCCCAGAGTGGAAAGGGCCGAATGAAAGCGTGACATCACATCGCCTACGCGCCCTCCCATTATATAGATTGGATACCAGCCATGAACGTACCTGACGGGTGCCAAGAACGATAAACTAGGTTGAGACTTGCTAGAGCGAAAGTTGAAGCAACGGAAAGTACCCGAGCTACTGTCATTGGTGCTTGGCGCCAGCCATGGAGCGAGCCGAACAACCGAGCGACCATGACGATCCAAGAGCTTATTTGGCATGCTCCAGAACGTGCCGACCGGTAGTGCGGAGAAAAAAACTGGGGAAGTTCCGTTATGCAATTCACAAATTGCTATCAGGCGATGCAATGGCAAAATTCGGCAGCTCCGTACCGTTGATGTTCATATTCGCGCTCTGACGTAGCCGTAGATGCACGTTCGGCACACTGCGTGATGGAAGAATGCGTTGTCTCGGTACCATTCAATCGTCAAAAGAAGGAGTGCGCGGCCTGGCTGTCGACGTCAAGCTCGTTGAGGAACCAGAAGTCGTCAAACATCCACTCAGACGCGTCGCCGAGGTCGAAGGCATCAAGGCGCAACCCAGCGTTGGCAAAGGTCTCCGATGATAGGAGCGTAGTGGAAAGATCTGGCTGGCCATCGACTTGCTTGGCCGCCAGAGGCGAATCTTCAAGCAGAACCTGGTCCATGTGTAAATATGACAGCACGCTGTGAGCCGCGGTTGACAAACCTCATTGGCGGTAGCTTCTCTACTGGTATCTCGGAGTGACAGCATCTTGTACAGCAAGCGGGAGACACGATCAATCGCTTGAAGTTTAATGGCATCATGTTGTGAAGGTTCGAATTGCAGGTCGACTAGCCCCACTGCTGCACCTAGACGTCACGGATGAGCGTTGCCGAAGAAGGAAGTCTAACATGAGCACGGCTTACTTAGAACCCAATGCTGCTGGCCTCCACGGCCAGCTAGCAGTACTCTTTCTTCCTGTAGGCTAATTGCTTGATGTAAACAACCATCGAAAGTCGCTTTAGCGATCTGGGCCATCATAGCGTCTGCGGCCTGGTTAGCTACATACACCAGGGGCGATGGACAGCGTGCCTTGGTTCCGACTGGCGTAATAAGCGACATGACAAACGAGCAAGGCGGCTCGGTAGTAGTCGCTACGCGAACAGCATAGCGCAAGATTGGACGTTGCCGTCAGAGCCGTATGTAAATTTACAGTGGCCGCTGCATTCTCGAGTAGAGAAATGATCGCATACCGGCGCTCTGAACTGGTCCCGGGTCTCGTTTCGATCGCGCTCGCGGCATTTAAAATAATGATCAACTGTCTCAATTGAAGGTCGAGAAGGGTGCGGGCTTGCAAAGCCCTGGGATGACTCCAGTCCGGTGTACTTTCCAGGCACTTTTGAAGCGCATTGGAATACACCAAATTGTCCGCAAAGCTCAAATTCGTCCGCGAACTGTTCGCCAAAGCACAAACTTTTGCCCGCAACTCGAGTGATCGCATCGAAGCAAAGAGGAACGAAGCGTCGGTGAAGACGATGCTTGGCCGCCACTGCGGGAGGTCGTCCATATCGCGTCGTAAATCTATATCGTCGACATTCTGGGGTGCCGCACAATCAGACTCAATACTGGATACGATCGAAGCAGTACCTGCCATCATGTTAGATTGCCCCCTTATCTTTGTCTTGAGTTCATGTCACCTTTGTCTACCGATGCCTGTAGCTCTATTTCTACCTGTATATTGTTTTGCTGATTAGCATGGGACGTGAAGGGCCTCTCGACGGGATCTACTGACAGATGTTGCCCACAGTCTCCGTCGCATTTCGCCGTCGAAGACCGAGCATCTATCTCCAAAATGAACCGGGTCTCTGTGCATTCCACATGATATCATGAGGCTGATGTGTGCCCTCACTTCTTGAAAATAATCTTTCGCTTTGTGTGACGCTGTTGAAAGAGCCAGAAGGCGGAGACATCGGACCTGGAGCGACACAAGGGTCCTATGCTTACTGCTCTGACGTCTGAGCCAAGCCTCACAAGCTTTGATGTAGCGAACCGCGGTTTTGTGGAGAGTGGAGCCACTGTAGTCATACCGCGGGCTCTCCAGCGCGGAGGTGCAGATAGTGCACGCTAGGATGGCAAGCACCAAAGCGTCCATGTCAGTAACGTCAGAATTATCGAGATCCCAGTAGCGCTCGTAGGCTTGTTGGAAACTCGGTACGTGTACCACTCTGTATGTCGTTTCGAAGGTGTCGAGATACTTTCGTACGAGACGGTCGGTAGTCGATCGGTCGGGAAGCAAGCTCCTTAAAATTGTAATTTTCTGAACACGGCAACGTGATCGCATGGTCCTGGCCCGGTTTTCGACTTCCTGCATGTCTTGAGCTAGCCTTTGGGCAGTCGAGTGGTGGTAGACAGTCTTCATGAATGCTCGGAGCTCAGGAAACTGCTATAATCAGTCGATCTTTACAGATGAAGTGGATAGTCTAACGAGAGACGTCGGGAGACTCACATAAGCCATGATCGATGATGGCGAAGATGGCCCATAATAAAAGCTTCCGTAATGACGCCCCTTCAAGATCCCTTTCAAAATCACAGGGCTCGAATCTTCGATACCAAGCGGACGGCTTACGCGAGGAGCCTCTAGGTTAGCAGTCCTCTGGGCTAGCAACTGCTGGTGCAGTAAAGCTACCTGTCGCTCGAGATGCCTCACTCGATCCTCAGCCGTTACGTCTGACTTGGTGAAATCCGAGGCGTTAAACAGCTTAGGAACATCGATGTGGGATCGTGGCTCCTCATCAGTCATTGGTGGGCCCCGCCGGGCCGAAGGAGTTTTTTGTCTCTTTGCAGAATGCTCGCACAAAGGATCCGAAACAGATATCCGACTCTCGCCCTCGTAAGCGCATGATTCCGCTATGTTGCCTTTGATGCACCTATTGCACGGCAGCCCCCTATCGCATTTTAGTTTTCTCCGCCGGCAATCGTTGCAAGAAAGTACAGCGCGTTGTCTTCTTTGCTTTGCAGATTCCTCCATGCTGAAAGTGAAAAGTTGGAGAGAGAGATAGGTGAAATTGGGGGAAGGAAGAATATCCGCTGCCTAGGTACCTCGGAGATGGTTGTCGGAGATCGTCACTTAACGCCGAGAGTGAGTCGGTGCAGATTCGCATAGCGCACGTTTCAGTTAGTAGACGACAAGAGAGACTATTCATGCTCTTCCTGTAAATCAGCGAAGGCTTCTAGCAGTAGGTAAGCTAGAATGAGGATTTCGTTGCATCTGCATACGGAGGTACGCCGAAATACCCTCATCATATGCTCCTCATTCGCGGAAAGCGCGTTTGAGACAACAAGAGCAAGAGTCCCAAGGCGTAGATGCTCTCCCAGTCGCGATATTATAGTAGGCGAGATGGCGCCAAAAATTTCATGGATCTGATCTCCGACGGAGCTGATGCAGATTCCTACAGACGGCAGCCTCAACCTTGGTGTTCAGTTCGCAACTAACACCTAATCGAGCACTAGCGTCTGGGCACACAGCCCAGGGGTCCCGACTTCGCGACAGGATGACTACGCACCCAAATACCTCCGCAGAACTACTCCACCATGTGACGTTCACTTCAAACCCCATTCGACTAGCTACAACAGAAGGTTAATATCAGCTGACTTACCGTCGTCCCGCCGACTTCCGCTTCTGGTCATGCCACTGCGTAGACCCCACAGCAAGTCCAAACTAGGCTGTATCCCTTGTAAAAAGAGGCATATCAAGGTAAGTGGAGAGATAATCTAGAATTACGGAAGCTATATACCGGCTGACATGAGAAACAGTGCGGCGAAGAGACTCCAACATGTCAGAATTGCAATTTCCGACAAGTTTCTTGCGTGTACGGACCGACTACCACAGCTACTCCACGCAGCGCTTCAAAAGCTCCAAGTTGGGAAGATGTTGGCTCTTCTCGTAGTAAATCATACGAAAGATCACCCCAGCCTCCGACGTCTCAGGCACCAAGCTCAGTACCTCGAGAAGTTGAGCTGAAACTATTAATCCATTACATGACCAAGACGAGCCACACGTTAGCACAAGACACTGAAGATCTTCCCATATGGACAGAGGTCATTCCTGGAGAAGCTCTGCATCACAGCTTTATCATGGACGGGCTTTTAGCGACTGCCTCATTGCATTTCGCCTACCAGCACCCCCATTCAAGGCCGCAATACATAGCGCACGCAATTCATTATCAGAATTCCGGTTTACAGAGATACAACGACGCTTTGGGAGACATCAACGAACACAACTCTTCCGCACTCTTCGCATATTCGGTCATGCTGAATATGATGGCAATTGCTTTCCCAAATGCAGATCCAAAATCGCCGCCTTCGGCCCACACGGCAGGCATAATCACCATGATTGATCTGGTTCGAGGTATAAGCCTTGTTAAGTCTAGCGTCATTCCGCTAATCCGCCACAACAATTTTGCGCCTTTCTTTCGGCCAGTACCCACATGTCCCAGACCAGATCACGAAGCAGAGGCTGCCATGGAAGGTCTTCGTAAACGAGCCGATGGACTCTTGGCCTCTGAATCAGTCGATAATGAGCGTCATGCAGCTTATCATGCTGGAATCAATATCCTGGAGAACGTTTTCGCATCTACCACAGTGTCAAGCCGTATTGCACCTATCATCGCGTGGCCTGCCCTACTTTGGCCGGAAGAGCACCGTCAACAGCTCATGAGGCTTTTCAAGCAGGGCGACGTGATGGCTCAAGCTATATTCATGCACTATGGGGTCTTGTTACTTCATATAAGGCATCGTTGGTGGGGTGAAAATACCGGCTTCAGCCTCATCGAAGAGCTTTCAACTAGTGTGCGTGCTGCAGGCCCGACGTGGGCTTCCGAGGCAGATTGGCCAAGGAAAGTTGCTCGGCGTATTCTCGAGGCAAATCAAGCCGTCGAAAATTCACACAGCAGCTTTTCGGGCAATCCAGGATAAAGCGATTTTGATACAAAGATGAAACCCACTCGGTACTCAACAAGCAAAACATTGGGTGATGTTCTAATTGAAGGATACAGAACCTCTGAGCACAATACACGAAATATAGACAAGACTCATGAGCTGTCATATCAGGCAAAAGTCAACGTCCACAAGGCAAAATGAGGCAGAAAATTATGTGAATGGCAAAATATCCATGCATTGGAGCTGAAGCCGGACCAGTCACTAGGAAAGGTCATTCGCGGCTAGCCAAGTATCTAGAAGAGTACAAGCCTGGTCATCACGAACAAGAAAAGAAGCGAATCAAGCATCACGCCGAGAAACAAATATCATCCTATCCAATCATCAAGATAAAAAACCACCACATCATGAAATGTCAACAACCCAACCCACCCCCCGGCAAACCCGTTCATCTAAGCAAAGTTGCTACCAGCAGTCTTGGTAGTGGTAGGTGCAATGCTAACGCCCTTGACCACGATAGACTCGCCACCGTCACTGGTGACCTTGACGTCAACCGTGTCCGCGCCAAAGCCAGCCGGGTTCTCAAAGTAGTTGTACTCCTTCCTTGTGGTGCTCTTCCACGAGCTGCCGCCATCGGTCGAGACCTCGAGCTTGCTGACGGGCACGTTGGAGTTCATGACCTGCATGGAGAACCAGAACTTGCTAGTGCCCTCCTTGTTCTTGAGGACGATGGGGCTGGTGATGCCGCACGAGACAACATCCCAGGATACGTTGATGACGCCCTTGGAGGGCTCGGCGAGCTCGGCAAAGGCCTCCGGGTACAGGTCGAGGTGGTTGGGGCCGCAGCCGGGGCATTGGTCGACGACCATGGCCTTGATCTTGTTGCCGTCGGGACCGGTTACGCTGACGCAGACACCGCAGTTGGCGCCGTCGTCCCAGTTGGAGTCGGATAGCGCGGTGCCGAAGATGCCGCTGGGGATCGTGTAGCCGGTGAAGGAGCACATGCCGCCGGAGGTGTTACCACCGTAGAAGGTGGCCTCACCGCGCTTGGAACCCGCGGGGGAGGTAGCAGCCTCTGATGCGACTGGGGCGGCTGCAGCGTACGAGGAGGATGCGGCTGGTGCTGCCGACTTGGACGTGGGCTTTGCAGCTGCGCTGGAGGAGGCAGCAGCCTCGTAGGACTTCGCCGCTTCGCTTTGGGGCACTCCCGAGTAGACGAGCGAGGCGTAGTCTACTTTGGTGGTTGGGAGCACACTCATGGTAGGATAGGTCGCAGCAGATGACGACGCAAGGGAGGATACAACAGACGATGCGTCTGGTTTGAACATTGTAGCGGTTGTGGAGTTTCCAAAGTATCCGCCTGAGGGGCGGACGGTCACAGTGGTGTACATGTCGAGAGTGCTCGTAGACATTGACTCTTCGGCAGCCTCAGGAGTGGCAGCGGCATTGGGGGTGACAGTGACGTAGACCTTCTCAACGGTGGTGGTGGTGACGGTGCTTCTTGCGGAGCAGACACCAGGCTTGCTGCTCGTGACGTCTGCAACGTTTGCGGCTGAAGCAGTCTCGTAGATAGTCTCGTATGCGGTCGTGGTGACAGTTTGTTGTGTGCAGACGGACTCAGCAACGGCGAGACCCGCAATGGGGAGGAGGGAGAAGATGGTGGACCTCATGTTGTCTGACTTCTAGTCGACGGATTGCTTTTTGGTAATGAATGTAAGAGATCGTGTCAACGAGTCCGAGTAATGAACGATAGCAGCACAGCGGCTTAAAAAAGAGTGACTGAAGTTCGACTTTGCGATGAAGCAGACTAGAAGAATGAATGCTCTCGCAAAGGGCGTCCCCACCAAAGTACATAAACCCTTGGGCTGGGCTTACACCTCATTTCACTAACGCAGAACAGCGGCAAAGCCACCGGACAAACCCTCATGTGGAGATTTGCTGTCGGAAAGGAATGGAAATAAGCTCATCTCACGGGTGATGTTCCGTTGCTCGCCCGCCGAACACTGTGGAGGGTGGGTCGCAAAACCTGCGCATCGCGCACGTTGCGGGTCATCCCCTAGGGCCAAAACATGCTCTGACAGGCCGGTGTCTGGGACTGAAAGGTCCTAGAGTTGTTTCAGAACAAAGCTTGTGTAATGCTTGGTATCGTGAGTTGATGGGGTCGTGAGCGATGATGTGCTGGGATGAAGGATGCGCTAAGCGGAGATCAAACACCAGCGAAATGAAAAGGCGGGAACACAATGAGCGAATTTGAGATTTCTCTGCCGGCAACCGAGTTCCCAGCATGTAATCCAACAAGCGACGTTCTACAACTTGCAATGACATTTCATTGCGAGCAAGGCATTGACGTAGATGCGTGTAGAACGCTAGGGCCAAGCGACTGAATGATGTAAAGTGCACGGTCCGACGGGGGCGTTTCGAGGGAAATACTTTGCAACACTTCACGGCACTTTGTCGGCGCAGTAACACTATCGCATCGTTACTGCCGAAGAATCTAGAGCCTAGCTATTACACATGATTCCGGACATGGTCTGGTGGATATTTTCAATATAGGTAGTAGGTATCTTCGGCGACAATTTTGCCGTTTTAGTAGACCGTCAGCCTTGGTACCCAAGCAGCAATTCAATAACCGAGATTGCTGGCCTTGTCTCCTACTGTAGGCCCGATCTTTGAGTGATAGCTGTGTAAAGATCAAGATACCGGCGGTATTGTAGTGCCACCGCCTATTAAGACGGCGACAATTTCCAGGTCATTTTAAAGTAGCCTTGTCCGCTAACCAGACGAATGCTGTTCTTCTCATGTCTTGCATTGGTATCATGTTGCTTTGGACGGTATTCCTGACTTGGAATGATGACGGGTAAGGGTATCCGCGGTTGCTCGGGGATTTTCAAGCGCAGCAGCTATAGAGGCTTGTGTATCCCACTCTTGCATAGTTGTTGAATAACGATTTCCTGGCCGTAGATGATAGAGGTCCGCTCGTAGTCTCAGGCCTCATTCCACAACGATGCAGAAATTGTTCATGCCCGGCCCATCTCTTATCTTTCTCTTCTCGGTCTTCTTATCCGTAGGCTGTTGTGTCCAAATGAACATGTAGTAACATAACTTAGACGTGTTCTTGCTGTACGTCATGGTGAAGCCGAGGTCGCCCATAATGCGCAAGAGGAGCTGTTTGTCAAGATAGCGCGAATTGTCGACACAAGGGAGTGGTAGAACAAAGAACAACGCTGGTAGCGCAGGCGGACTATTTTCTGCTTTTGCCGTATCCTTCCGCAGGAATTCGGTGATGCGCTTCAGCATCTCCCCTCGCCCAGGGGCATCCGGTACGTAGTTGAGAACAAGCGACAGCGAGATAATGTCGAAACGTTCGTTATCGGTCGCCGGAAGCGGTCGCTCCATAAAGTCTTGCTTTTCAATGCCCGAACCCTGGCTGTTCAGATCGATTCTTGTCATGCCGACGACGCTGGAATATTTGGAGATTTCATTTTGTGTTGAAAGAGCCCCGACCTCCAAACACCTGAGTTTGATTCCGCCAGTAACGCTGCGACCTCGCGCTTTCGCGTCTAACACGTGCGATTCCTGCAGCCATTCGACCAAAACTTTGCTAGAATCGCCACCCCGGTCCTTTGCTTGGCCTTGCTTGCTCGCCGCTTGATACGTCTTGATGCCACCGTTCTCCTCAATGGCTCGTGCAATTTCTTCTGCAGACTTTAAGTCCCCCTTCTTTAGGGCTGCCGCATGCTCCTTCTGCAAGCGATGATGGGTGCGAATAATGGTCCTCGATCGCTCAGATGTCATGCGCTCTTTCGGTCGACTAGTAGGTGGTCGACCATGCGACAAAGTTTTTTGTCGCTTTTTCACTGCCATTGTATTGTTGGCGCAGTAAATCACATGGCTGTGGAAAGTATCGGAATGGATCTGTAGATGCCGAGAGCTGGAGATGCAGGATCTAGCACTAGCGCGAATTAACCGAGTTTTCGCACTGCCCCGTCCCGGGCCTCGCAAAATCATCCAGAACTTTACTTGCGACTCTCGACACTAACACCAGGACAATCACAACCGCCAAAATGGGACCCAAGGCCGTATCCAAGAGTATGTTGAAGCCTACGCCGCAGCCGAAAGATCGAGGAAACCGCATGCACACCGCGAAGCAGCGCTGCATCATGGCAGCGCAGCCTTTATGAGAGGAACTTCACGGATGCGCCTCGATCAGCGACCCTTTATCTGTATTCATAGCTAACAATATCTGCAGCCCCTACCAAGACTGGCAAGCAGGCCAACGCTGCTGCCAAAGCGGCCCTCCGCGGCGTAAGCCTCCCTTGATCCTCTTGAGTCGTGTCAGAAACATACCTCTGACGGGCTGTACTTCTCGTGTGACGGGCACAATTAACGAGATGACAGTCGTATGCGAACAAGAAGCGCGCGATCAGGAAGAACACCAGCTTTCACCGGTATGCTCTTGAAATTTATTGAAGAGAAAAAGAATGCCTGCTAACATTCCCTTCAGCCCCAAGACCCTCGAGTTGTCCCGCGCCGGAAAGTACCCTCGCAAGTCGGTCCCCCATGCCCCCCGCATGGACGCTGAGAAGGTTCTCATCCACCCTCTCAACACCGAGTCTGCCATGAAGAAGATTGAGGAGAACAACACCCTCGTCTTCATCTGCAACGTCAAGGCCAACAAGCGTCAAATCGGCGCTGCTCTCAAGAAGCAGTACGACGTCAGCTGCGTCAAGATCAACACCCTCATCCGCCCCGACGGCTCAAAGAAGGCTTTCTGCCGTCTCACCGCCGACGTCGACGCTCTCGACATTGCGGCTACCAAGCTCGCCATCGTTTAAAGAGGTGGTCTTTGTATAAGGAAAGGGCATGGTCATGATAGGGTCTGGTTATACCCAAAAAGCGATGTGTTATGCATGGCGGGCGTTCATGGGATAAACGTAGTCACGGTGACTCGAATGAATCAAATTCCGACATGGCGCCAAAACAAACTTGGTCCTGAAACAAGAAATTTACGTAATGCTGTAGTGACTTGTGATGTTGGTGAATTGAGAAGAAGGATATAGTTGTGATTTGCCACTTCCTGTCGCTCGATTTATCTGGACGCAGTATTGTTGATGGAATTGTGTTCATACATGTTCTTCCTAACAAGCTTTGACATGCATCTCAATTCGGCCATCCATGCGATATTGTACAGATTCATAATGCAACAACCCCGTCATATCGTACATGCCCCATCCATCCGCCTAATGCTCTCTCCATCTCAAGCTTTCACTTGAATGTTCGTAGGCAATCCATCACGGCCATGGCCACCCACAGATCCCAGTCTTCCTCTACATCTTCTTCCGCGTCATATATCGCGTCCAACCTCCATCCATCCACGCTCATCTATCCCATGCTCATACATGTATATATAATATCCCCTTAACCCCTCAGCCTCTCCAACTCCCTCAACACAACAATATTCGCGTCCAAAAACCTATCCACACATTGCTTCATGCATGGCTCCTCGTACTTGTCCAATTTACCCGCTTTGACGTTGCCCGCGGGGATGCATTTGCGGAAGCATGTGTCGGTGAGGGAGTGTATGGCTATTGGGTTATCATGTCAGCTAAATTTCTCTCTTTTCTACGAATCCTTTCAAAAGGCGGGAGGTTTGAGGTGCGAGGTGCTGGGACGGCGGCTATTGGGATGGGGATATGGGAAATACGGGCAGGACACGTACAAGATTGGATCCTAGCCTTTTGCCCTTCATTCATGGCGAATTGCTGCAGTTCCTGCTTGTCGCGGTCGGATAGCTTGGAGAGGTCGGCGCTGCCGAAGCCACTGCCGCCGAAGGAGTCCATCTCTTTCCTCTCGGTGTTTGTTTGGGATATCTGTGTGGTTTCGCGAGGGGAAGGCGTGTTGCGGCGAATTGGGTTCGGGAAGTGGTGGTGGTGGTTGTCGCGCTAGATGCTGTTTCTGTTGGTTTTAGAATTTCTTTGACGTACTTGATGGGGGTTTCTTGCCAGCCGTCGGAGGTTTCTGCGCTTCACGCCGATGGGGGGTGGTGGTTAGTCAGCAAATTGGCGGCGTGCTGTTTGATTAGGCAATTGTTGAGTTGGAATTGTGATCTCTAGAATTCGGTAAAGATTTGGGATTATGCTTAGGGGACTTAGTCTTCATTGCAATTCAGAGAGCTTAGTTTGACAATTCCAAAGGCGAACTGTTGTGATGGATTACATGCGCGCCCGGACAACATGCTCCCTAACCACATGTCTTCCATCTTTGCTCTTCTTGACAATCTTCGGTCCTTCGCCCGCATGCGCGATTGTTCTATCGTTGCCGCGCCGCTCCTTAGTAGTCGCCTCAGGCCCTTCGACGTAAAACAAAAAGTATGGCCAACTTCCCTCCTTCTCGCTCATGAACACTCTCACCTTGGAAATGTACTTGTTTCCCCCAAGCTGCCTCTTATGCTGCATCAAGAAGTATCCAGTCCACCTTCCGACAGGAGATCCAAGTAGCGTCTTTCCAGCATCCGTGTCCATGCCAAAATCATGACCTGGCCATCTATCTGCTTCTTCTTTTTGCGGCGACAAGGTACCCAGAGCGCGTTTGACATGTTGGTTCGTCTCTATGTTGATGATCGTAGCGACGAAGAGGTATTCGATATTTTCCAGGCCACCATTCGGATGCGCGCGGTTCCAAAAAGCCCATGCAATGTCGGAGACGCTCCGTATAGCCGGAAGTTCTTCAGTCAAAGGCGCTCTTTTCCAAAGTCTGCGCGCTGCTTTGGCGGCAGAGGAAAGTTGCATGGCATATACGGCTCCAGCTTCCGCGTTGATACCGATTGTATGCTCGGCGTTCGCAACCCTGTATTCTTTCTCGCAGAGCTCGTATCACTGGTCGGCTTTTGCTGACATATTTCCGTCGGCTCCTAATTTGACGGCCGGACCTACAGCGGAAAACAGATCAGTAGATCGATTCCGTATGGTTTCTCAATGTGGACGACTCACCATTGAAGTGCTCAATCAAGAAGCACTAATTCGGCCCCCCTTAATC
This sequence comes from Stemphylium vesicarium, assembly GCA_004380135.1. NCBI lineage: Eukaryota > Fungi > Ascomycota > Dothideomycetes > Pleosporales > Pleosporaceae > Stemphylium > Stemphylium vesicarium. The sequence continues at coordinate 137,144 of QXCR01000066.1, forward strand.
CTTGCTCTTGGTCTCGATGCCCAAATCTCCAAAGGCCTTCTTGAGCATATGCCCATCGCGACTATCAAAGTTGCACTCGGTCTGCTTGCTTGGCAAGGGCATCATTGTTATCATTGTATCCCCATTCCCTCAACTTGTCGATAAGATCGCCATCAAAAGGTGATTCAGCAGTGGTGTCCAGTCCATAGAGGGTTGCAGCTTCCGCATCGCTGCCTCTCATTCCTTGCAGCAACTTTGCGCCTCGGGCGACAGAAAGCGACCATGGATCGTCATCGGCTGCCTTGACCGGCCAAAGCCAGTCTTCGACTAGACCATTGCGCGCCAATGTGTTGTTGAAGGCGCCATCTGCCGTGGGGTTGGAAGCGGCGTCTGGGACAACGAGGGTGTGTGCGAAAGTCGCGCATGTGGCGAGCCAGATGGCGGATGAGAGTTTCATGGAAGGCGGCGTGCGAGCGAGTTGCAAGTACGGATCCGTAACGATGGAAGGCGCGGGTTCCAATCACACTGGAATGGTAGACCAAAAGAGTAAGCACAAAGTACCCCGGCGGCAGGTGAGAGCCCTAGGGCAATCCGGAGCACCCGAGCTTGCAAGTGAAAAGGATGTCAAGAAAACCCAAGTTGATCCCAAAATGGATATTGTAAATTGCGGCATGTTTAGATGATGCCAAAGAAAACCAACCAAATGCTACAAAAACGCCGAATATTTTGTCCCGGATATCGAGCTTCATACAAACTGATAAAACATTACCACATATACACTTTTCATTCTCCAACCACGTAGATCTCGCCAATCTAAGCTCCAAGCAGTTCTTTGGGCACACAGGCAAATGCCGTGCTGACGATGGCCATGATGGTGCTCACGATGATCAACACCCAATTCATAATCTTCTCTCTTCTAGATATCTCCTTTCCGAACAGCTTCAAATGGAACATCAATGGCAGAATGATGCAAATGCTGAAGCAAGCGACACTTCCGAGGAGTGTCATGATGCGGTCGAACGACGGGAAAACGATTGCGATAACAACAAAGACGACGATGGTGATGACGCGCAGGAAGATCTTGAGAGCTCCCCTGGTGAGACCGTCCATGCCGTCAATCGACGATGACATTGCAAGAGAGCGCGTGTCCAGGCCGAAGAGAACCTCCAGCGTACTAACAATGGGCCTGGCGTTCAGCGGAATCTTTGTCAACGGGATGATGGCAATGCAGATGGCGATGAAGACGGATATGCCCTTGGGAAACCCCTCGGTGAGGAAGATGTTGCTCGTGACTTCCTCCCTGACGCCGTCGCCGAACATGAGGATTCCCGCGCATGCCATTCCAACGTCGATTATGTAGGTGAAGATGTAGGTGACGTTTACGGCCTTTCGGTACTTGTATGGGTGTCGCATGTCGCGGTAGATGTTGGGGAAAACAGAGTGGCCGCCCCATGGAGACATGAGCAGGCCAATGGAGAGCGGGACCGTCATCCAGTTATCGGGGAACAGGTACTGGGTCATGGGCTGGCGTATTGAGCCGGGGGCGTCGGGTTTCGCAAGGCCATCTACCCAAATGGCAAGGGTAACTAGATTGTGTTAACAGACAAAGGTACTGCGTGCATAGATGTCAACTCACTTCCGAAACAAGACATTACGCCTAAGATGGATGTAAACGACAAGAAGCGCAGCGGCAAGAAACTCAATGGTATCAGTATCACACCGCATACGAGCTTCCACTGGAAGACATCCCAGCCAGGGATCAGCGCGTCCATGCTATCAGCAAACAGCACCACCAGGGCAACGCAAGCTGCTAGCAACTCCAAAGAGAACAAAATGCTGACCGCTACTCGAGCCTTTGAGCCGTAAGAAACATATGCCAAGTCGGCAAAGGTGATCAAAGAGCCATCGACATCCAGGCACTTGGCGAGCAGCTTCGCAGTGTAACCTGTCACGACAGCTGACCAGGCCAAGAAAACCATGCCAATCAGCCACCCAGAGTACTTCAGGGCCAGCGGGAGGGTGAGCAGCCCCACGCCAACCAGCACATTGACCGAGTTGAAGATGGTCTGGGGCAGGGTAGATTGGCCCACGACGACATTGATAAGATGACCGTCCTCTTCGACCTGCTTGACTAGGAGTGGCTCTCGCTCTTGCTCCGGCTCTGCAACGCCCTTCATCTGCTGTTCGGTAAACAGTCGTCCCGCATGGCGCATCGAGGACTCGTTGACGCGCGAGCTTAGACTGCCGTATCCTGTGCCATAGCTGGCTCCGAACGGCGACGATAGCGAAGGCTCGATTTGGAAGATGCTCGATCCCCTTCCTCTCAAGCGCTGCTCGACTGCGTTGGGCAGCAGTTGTGTCTGCTCGGTCGCGCCTTGCTCTTCATCTGCCACGGCGTTATCTGACGCGCGCCTTCCTCCATTCTGCAAGGCCTGTCGCAGAGCTGATCGCTGGTCTGGCACGGGAGTTGGGAGGCCGCTGCGCCCAAAATCGGATCCGTCCGTCTCGCCGTCTTGCTCGTCGCCGTAGCCGTCGCCGTCGCCGTCTCCATCGTGCTCGACACGGAAGGAGGGTCGCACCGGGGTGATTTCGAAGAAGCCTGCTGCACGCTGCCACGACCGCGCAAAGTTGTTGATGCTGTTGACGCCGCCAGCGTCGCCCAAGGCGCTGATCTGCTGCCCTACCGAGGATCTAGAGCTTTATGTTAGCTTCGTGATGCCCTATCTACCTAGGCATGCCCGATGGCACCTACTCACCTCCGTCGCCGCAGCTCACCGGCTGCTCCAGTCCACCTTCCTCCTGCAGTGACGTTGCTCTCGCCGCTGGGCCTCCGCTCGAGCTGGTCCCATTGCACGCGGCTTCCCGTGTCGGAGCCGACTGAGCTTGCTCGTGTCGCGCCGTCATACGCGTCCCAGGTGGAGGGCTGCTTTCCTCTAATGTCCATGTTGAGCACCGGCTATCACGGCAATGTGCAAGACGCGACCAGAAGAATCACAAAAAGCGGGAGCGTGGATATATAAAACTCGTTCGATTCAACCCTGCAGGGAGGCGGGAGCTACTTGAATCGATAGCTGGCTATCGTCGGGTTGAGATTGCGCCTTGTGGATGCGGACGATAGCCGCAAACCATGACGGTTGGGATTATATAAAGAAGCGCCGACCAAGGCATTCTAGCATAGAAAGACGGAGAAGGGCAGCATCCATGGATAGTTTATCACGAGGGAGCCCAGGGGCCCCGCAGGCCTGCCGTCATAGGAGCCCGTACCGGGAGCTATGATTGATAACGGGTGACCGCAGCCTCACGCCCGCCGCCTGCTGAGTGGTTGGCCAAGCGAGCCGACAGTCAGCGACCGTGGCATCGCTGGTAGCCTTGAGCACTGAGCAGTTCAGCCAGCAGAAATAGTCAAATAACTACACATAAGCCAGCTGGCTGAGCGTCTTCACTATCGCTCCGCTGTCTGTATACGGCCATTGCGCGCGTGTGCAGTCCCACCTAACACCCGCCGCCTGTCGGCTACCTCGTCGCTTGCTTGCCCCTCGCTGGTCAAGAAAATCTCTCGACCCCACCAACTTTGCAACCTCACTCCCACACCCACACCGCGACCATGTCCGGGAAGAACGAGCAGCCCAACGAGGCTGAGAAGAACATCGAGATCTGGAAGGTCAAGAAGCTCATCAAGCGTCTTGAAGCCGCCCGTGGAAATGGCACATCCATGATTTCGCTCATTATCCGTATGTGAAGCCTGCCGCAGCAAACAAGGGGCGCCCGACTGACAATGCAAAGCGCCCAAGGACCAGGTCTCGCGCGCCGCGAAGATGTTGGCAGAAGAGTTTGTGCGTCTGCAAAACTTGCGCCACCTACCCGCCATTGCCCAAGACTAACGCGCCCAGGGTACTGCCTCCAACATCAAGTCCCGTGTCAACCGTCTCTCCGTCCTTTCGGCCATTACCTCGACCCAGCAGCGTCTTAAGCTCTACTCAAAGGTCCCGCCCAATGGCCTCGTTGTCTACTGTGGTGAAATCATCACCTCCGAGGGCAAGGAGCGCAAGATCAACATCGACTTTGAGCCCTTCAAGCCCATCAACACCTCGCTATACCTCTGTGACAACAAGTTCCACACTGAGGCCCTGAGCGAGCTGCTCGAGTCTGACCAGAAGTTTGGTTTCATCATCATGGACGGAAACGGTGCCCTCTTCGGCACCCTGTCCGGAAACACGCGCGAGATTGTCCACAAGTGAGTGCGACCAACCATGTTCGTCATACTCAACACTAACAACTCCAGGTTCTCCGTCGATCTGCCCAAGAAGCACGGTCGTGGTGGTCAGTCCGCCCTGCGTTTCGCCCGTCTGCGTGAAGAAAAGCGCCACAACTACGTCCGCAAGGTCGCCGAATTGGCCGTCCAAAACTTCATCACCGCCGACAAGGTCAACGTCGCCGGTATCATTCTCGCCGGTAGTGCCGACTTCAAGAACGATCTCAACCAGTCCGACCTGTTCGACAACCGTCTGCAGTCCAAGGTCATCAAGGTCGTCGACGTTTCCTACGGAGGCGAGAACGGTTTTAACCAGGCCATCGAGCTGGCTGGCGAGACTCTTAGCAACGTCAAGTTCATCCAGGAGAAGAAGCTCATCAACGAGTACTTTGACCACATCTCCAAGGACTCTGGCAAGGTCTGCTACGGTATCGACGACACACTCAAGGCTCTGGAGGCTGGTGCTGCCGAGACGCTGATTGTCTTTGAGAACTTGGAAATCACTCGCTGGGTCCTCAAGACGTCTGCCGGTGCCGAAGTCATCCTGCACACTACCAAGTCCCAAGAGGAGGACCGAAGCCTCTTCATGGACAAGGAGACTGGACAGGAGATGGAAGTCATCGACCAGGGCTCTATGCTCGAATGGCTCGCCGAAAAGTACCGCGACTTTGGTGCCAACCTCGAGTTCGTCTCCGACCGTTCCTCTGAGGGCAACCAGTTCGTCAAGGGCTTTGGTGGTATCGGCGCCATCCTCCGCTACGCTCTCAACTTTGAGCAACTCCAAGAGGTCGATGATGACGAAGACGAGTTCTACGATGATTGACGGTTGTGCGCCCTCGCTGACTGCGAGGTAGCGTCCCCACTCGCGTCGAGTGAAGGAACGTCCGCTACCCGCGCGAAAAGTCAAAACGACGTGTCCGGAATCAAGGCCGGAGTAGTCGAAGTCACGACGCTTCGCCTCTCCAGATTGTAAGATGGGAGTGCCTACGGAGGGTTTGCAATGTATGTTGAATTGACAAATATTGCTGGCTATCTTGCTAATTGCTATCTAGGTCGACGAACACCCATTCTTACCACGACCCGCTCTCGCTTGCATGGAGAGGCAGCCGCCTTGGTGAAAGGCTTAGCCTCTTCAAGAAAAAATTAATCTCGGTCCGAGAACAAAAAGCTCTATCTTAGCTGTAGTCGGGACTAGAAAGCAATTGGGATCCTGAATGGATGGCTAATTTTGTCTTTGGTTGGCTGCAAACTTCTCTCCAGAAAGTGGTCCTTTAAAAAAGGGAGAGGGTGGGGGAACAGGGAAGGAGAAAAAGCCAGATTGCATTCGCCCGCATATGCGTCAGCTTGTCGCTCGCTCAAAATCTAAGCTGAATCAAAAAAATTGATCTTCCAAGAAACTGACTTTGTGGACTTTGTGATATACCTGGGCTTTGTCTGAATTAGGCAATGTGTGATTCAATGCATCCTAGTTTTGCGCCCTACATGTTCTGGGAGGGTGGGTGCCTCTCACCAGTTTTTTTATATCGACGCCCTACATGTACAACTTTCTTGGGGGAGGGGGTTTTCTTGTTCTATAACACTTCGCAACGTAAGCCCCAATGTACCTTTCCTAGCGCCGATACCGGGTTCTTCCGACGTCATTCCGAAGATCTCTAGTTTACCTTTTTTGTGTGAGTGATGCAACTTTCCCCCAGTTCTTTCACATCTCGGGGTATCTACACTACGCGACAAACGGAAAAGGAAGGACTATGGCGGAAAACGAGAAGCCCGTTGTTGCTTACCTGGGTCCTGAGGGCAGTTATACGCATCAGGTGAGTTCATTCATGTTCTTTTTCTTCTTGTCACAGGGGTTCATATGTATTTCCCGCCATGCTTCTCGCGTTTTGATTGTGATGGTATTCACATGTATTTTTGTATTTACTATTCTGCAACTCAACTGGATGCAATCACAAGTGTCAAGCAAACGCGCGTTTTACTTTTTTCCTTATACATATCCTTATATCTCTCCATCCCACCTCCTTCCCATTCTGCCCTCCCCTCCCATCCTCTCCCCTCTCACAACCCCCAACTCACCCACCCGCAAAGGCCGCCCAAACCGCCTTCCCCCCGGCCAAAACCTCAGCAACACTCACGCCCGTCCCCACAATCGACGCAGTCTTCTCCGCCGTGCAATCCGGCCTCGCACACCGCGGCGTCGTGCCCTTTGAAAACAGCTCAAACGGTAGCGTAGTCTTTACGCTCGACCTATTCGCCGACCTACAAGGCCGGTACCCTGGGATCTTGGTCTGCGACGAGGCGTATGTGAGTGTGCGGCATTGTTTGTTGGGGTATGCTTCGCCGGCATCACCATCTTCCTCTTCTCAACCGGGAGGGGAAGCCGGAGACGGAAAAGATGGAAATGTGGAGGATGGGAAGCCGCTGCATGATCTAAAACACATCCGTACCCTCTACTCGCACCCCCAGGCCTGGGGCCAATGCAAGACTTTTCTTTCAAAGTACCTGGCTCACGCAGAGCGCCACGACGCAAGCAGCACATCGCGCGCTGCTGAAATCGCAGCAAGTGATAAGAGCGGAAGCACGGCTGCGCTGTCTAGTCCCATTGCGGCGGACCTGTTTGGGCTCGATGTGCTGGCGCGGAGTGTGAATGATGCTGTGGGGAATATGACGAGGTTTTTGGTTCTACGACGCGTTGGCGAGGATGAAGCTGCGACGACGGCGACGGCGGGAGAAGAAGAAGAAGAAGAAGAAGAAGAAGAAGAAGAAGAAGACCAGAGAACCGAAAAAGAGGGAGATGCTGGGGATGAGCAGGACAAGTTCAAATCCCTAATCACCTTCACAGTCGAGCACTCCAACCCCGGTGCCCTCGCCGCCTGTCTGACCGTCTTCTCCCGCAACGGCATCAATCTCACGAGTATCAATACGAGGCCGAGTGGGGTAGAAAGATGGAATTACATCTTCTTTGTTGAGTTTAAAGGGTGGAGGAGACGTGAAGATGACTGCGGCGACGGTGGTGGTGGTGGTGGTGTGGTGAATAAGGCGTTGAAGGAGCTGGAGGGCGTGTGTAAGGGGTATAGATGGCTGGGGAGTTGGGAAAATAGGCTTTTGGAGTGAGTGAGTAAGTAAGTAAGTGTGTAAAGGCTGTGGTTTATGAATGTATCATGCATGCATGCATGCATGAGAGAGTTATATGTTCAAGAATCAGAGCTCACGTGCAAACATCCTCGTAGATTGAACCATCAATCACTCTCTGATGCAAATTCTGGCAACGAGGACCTAAAGGTATGGTATGGGCAAGCATGAACTCTACAGCCCCCTTTTTGCAATCTCTGCACGTGAAACGACCCATCTCACTCAACAACAGCCCCCCAACTCTACTTTGTCCGGTCTGGAAGCGGCTTATCATCCTTGGGCGCCTTCCACTCCTTGACAAAAGGCAAAAACTCAGGCTGACCAGGGATGTATTTCCTCAACACCTCGGGCACAGTGAAGCCCTCGGGGGTCTGGTAGTTTTCAAGGATACAGCAGAGTGTTCGCTCTGTGGCGCAGACTAGATCATTTTGCCATTAGCACAACCATCATCTTTCGTAACCAAACGTAGACCAGAGAGGGAAAAACTTACGAGTGCCGTTAAGCGCATGAACATACTCCTTCCTCGTCGCATTCAGCTTCTTAACTCCATGTCTAATCTCCAGCTCGCGCGTCTGGTAGTCGGTGCAGTTTGAAATGGAAACAAGCTCCTTGTACTCTCCACCACCAGTGACAGGGAACCAGGCCTCGAGGTCGCGCTTCATGGACGCTGCGTTGTTCAGCGCTCCGGAAACGATGGCGACGACTTGGTATGGGAGGCCGAGGCTCTGGTAGAACTCTTCCGAGTTGGCAAGCATCTCATCGAAGGCTTCCCAGGACTTTTCCGGGTGTGTGAGGAGGAACTGCTCGACCTTTTCGAACTGGTGTATCCGGAAGATGCCCCATGCGTCCTTGCCGTGCGATCCGGCTTCTTTTCGGAAGTTTGTCGAGTATCCGGCGTACTTGATGGGTAGTTGGTCGCTGTGTAGCCACTCCTCTGAGTGGAGGGCTGAGATGGGCTGTTCCGAGGTGGCGATGAGGTACTTGTCTGTCTCTGGCTTGTCCTTGCTCTCGGTGACCTTGTATAGCTCTTCGTCAAAGTCGGAGAGTTGCGCCGTCTTGGCCATCTGGTCGCGGAGCATGAAGAAGGGCGGCTGGTTGGGTGTAAAGCCTTTGCTGAACTGTGAGATGACTGTCAGTGTTATTCGTCAGTGTCGTTTTCCAAAACTTACCAAGAACTCAAGACCGTAGTTGATCAGGGCTTGGTTGAGGAAGACACCATAGCCAGTCAGGCAGTATCCCCTATGACCAACAATCTTGGTGCCTCGCTCTGGGTCGTAGCCGTTCAGCCTAGCCAACACGCCGTGATGCGGTATGCCGTCTTGCTTGAACTCAGCTTTCCGTGTCTCAGGAGCCCATGTCTTCAGAACGGCGTTATTGTCCTCATTGTCGCTAACCGGAACGTCCTTGTAGACATAGTTTCCAACCGTCTTAGCCTTGGCCTGCAGCTTGAGGAGCTTTGCAGCGGCCTCGGCTTCCTGCTTCTTCTTGGACTCCTCGAGCTGCTTCTTCTCCTCCAGCAGGTCATCGGCGCTCTCTTTGGCCTTCTTCTTGGCTCCGATTTGCTTTTGTACGGCGTTGATCTTGGAGCCCATCTGGGTTGCGTCATATTGCGTGCGGCGGTGGTCTTCAAAGTCGGCAATGACTTCGTCCACAATTTCTACGGGGGCGCATCGCTTCTTCTGGGACTCGCGGATTTTCTGTAAACGTGGGATATTAGCGAGACTGATAGCAAATCGGGCGAATTTGGAAAAGAAAAAAGGAATAGCCTACTTCCGGGTCGCCGCCGCGCTCCTTGATGAAGTCGTTGCTGTAAAGAAAGCATTGTTAGCCATTTAACCCCTCCAAGCCCTAAATCTCCCAGGCGCATGTCTAGACGCGCAACCAGTCATAACCCCCGCAAAAGTAGAAAACAGACGTACATATCGAGCATCTTGTCTCAACGTCTCTGAGTATGGTACGGTGGGGAGAACAAGACCAGTCGCGCGTTGTCGTGTATTCAGTGTCAAAAGTTGCCCAAACCGAGACTCATCACTTGTCCCGCACCCACACACAGCCCATCCAAGTTGCAGGGATGCCCGCACTAGACCTCAAACTGGCCAAGCGCTCAGGAACAGCTGCGCTAACCGCAAATACACCGGGGAGTCCTTTGAAGTCAAAACACTGCAATCCACGCCTTTTTGCATTACCTACCTGATGCGGAAATCTTTCTGTTTCTCTCTCCGTGTGCGTGACGTAGCTAATCACTGCGATTAGACCACCTCCCGAGATTCGCACTACATCAAGAAGCGGTGACCGGATGGCTGAGGGAAAAGACGACGCTGGTGTCGGCACATGACAGGGAGCCGCACAGATGCTCAGCTTGGGCAAACTACCCAATCTAGTAGGCGCTCTCCAAAAGACTGTGGAAAACGGTGGCTTTTCTGTCAAAGCTTCAGAGCTGCCTAAACGAGCCTCTGTGGGTTGGACGTGCTTGGAGGGGGGTGGTCGGTGCATGGAGCAAGGCAAGCCAGGCATGTGGGCGATGTGGAGCTAAACTGTCCAAGAACGCAGGGTCGAGAGGTGGCTGGCGGGTTGCGCCCAACTAAAAAAACAAAAGGTCTTGTTCGCATGCCCGAGGTCAGCTGGGAAACATTTGATATCGTCTAATTGTTGAAAGTAACGTAGAGTAGCAGTTCCTGGTTCAGCTGTTAAGCGTCGTAACGGAGAAATACGCATCATCCGAATACCAAATACAACGCCGATTACACCTCCGCTCGCACCATTACGCCATTACGGAAAAATATCATAACCGCCCAATAAACCGTCTATACCGTCTAGACCAAGTGAAATGGCACAATCCCCTCCTAACCCCCCTTCTTCTTGAGCGCATTCATCAAATGGTCGATCGGATGCTTCAACCTGTCGATCCTGTTCTCTTGCTTCGCCTGCTCGGCCTCGCGCTCTAACTGGAGCAGTATGTACTTGTGCACCCCGACGCCTTGTGTAGCGCGCTCATGTCAGTCAAGAATCTTGATTACATGACTGTACATTTGCTGCCGCCTGCAGGCTCACCAGGATTCTGAGATCTCTCCACCTCAGCAATCATGAGCTCGAAAGCCTTTTGTACGTTCTCGTTGTAGCGTGCGCTAGCTTCCGTCCACGCGCACTTGAATTCACTGGCGAGAGCGCGACCGTCTTCGGGCGTAACTTGACGTTGTTCGGGACGGAGGTCGGATTTGTTGCCGACTATAACGAGAGGGACCCATTCGACAGCCTGGTGCGGGACGTCGTCAGTGTGCTGCTTCGTGTAGACAGCCTGCGTAAACACGGTTGAGCTAGGGGGGTCACATATAAAACCTCAACTTACGAGATGGTTGAGAATCTTATCGCGAATGATGCGAGCCATTTCGAAGCTCTGCTTGCTGGCGACCGAGTAGACAATAATGTACCCATGGATACCGATAAAGTGCTTCGAATTAAGGATACTATATTCATCCTAAGGAACGGTACCCGAGTCAGCGGATTCTTTACACAGGCATCGTGATAGTGGGGTGTGGAGCTGGGCTGGGCTTCGCGACGCGGGGGGAAAAGAAAACCTCTGGTACCTGTCCCGCCGTATCGATAATCTCAGTCGCATACTCTTGGTTCTTATACTTGATCATCTTGCTGAAAGTATTCTCAATCGTCGGATAGTAGCTGTCTACGAAATGACCATCGACGAATTGCACCGTCATACTCGACTTGCCTGGACACAAACGGGCGTCAGCATGCTGCTTTGCTTGCTTGCTACTTTGCATGTGAAGCTTGCGCAAGCCACGCGTAACAACAACGTACCAACGGCCCTGCTGCCTACGATGGCAACCTTTCTCTGCTTGGGTGGAGCCATATTGCTGCTGTGTTTCTGAGGGGGTCGTGAAGATGCTGAACGACTCGCCAGGTTTGAGGTTTAATCGTCTCAGTCCACCGACGGGAGGGAGCTGCCTAAGTTGCGTTTTGGTTGTTCGGGCCTGCCGATTACCTGGAACAGCTAGCTTCGGGATGACGCCGTCGAGCTGCAGGTCATGCGTGTGGGACAAACGAGCTGGATCACTGGGCCCAAGCGTAGTCACTTGGTTCCACGTCTTGAGGGTAGAGATTTCGAGATGCAAAGCTTCACAAGAAGATGAGACGGCATATTATGGGACGAGGACGTGGCCCATAAAAAAGTCCCCGACCGCGTGCTGATGCCGTCATGTTTCCCGGCTGATTTCTCCATATAGCAGCAGCGACTGACGGCCGCATGTCAATGTTGGGCAACCATGGTAAAATCGCTTTGGGTTTGGCACCGCGCTGCTGGGATTGGGTCTGGCCGTCGAAACGCATGCATCAGTGCTCCTATTGACCGACGAATCTCCGTCTTCTCGAAGCTTTCATTTACGTATTGTCAATCGCCTCGGGTCTAGCGCACACCGCAGCAGCACACCAACTCGTCTTGAAATCCATCCACCGCCAGCCATTCGAGCCCGCGAGCTTTGAAATCTACAAGAAAACAATGGCGAACACTCCCGAGGCCCCGACACACTAATTACCTAGGTAGCCGGCTTACGCTTGTCTGAATCAAGACGAAACAATCACATGCAACAGACTAGACTCGCGCACATGGCTTTTTTTTTGATTGTGATATCTCACGCCCGCTGCAAGGAAGTCTCGCAGAAGGAATCATGTAAATTGTTCCGACGGCAAAAGCTCTCCACATACCGCCTGTTGCGTCACTTCAACCGGTTTCTTGGGACGGGTGCGCAGCCTTACAGACGCGTGCGAGGTGACAAGCCCCCCCATTTAGCCTCTACTGCATACGCGAGCTGAACACGAGCGCACGGCAGCCACCGGTAGACGACAAATTACTCGATTAGTGAAAAATTGTATATAGCCGTTTTCTATCCAGTCCTCCGCCCAAGGGTATCAAGGTCCTGCCTAAGCTGTGCAAGTGATTTCCTTCCCATGTTGGTTGCATACTCGTGAATTAGGGTATCATGCCATGAATATCAAAAGCCCCGGCCAACAAGGGTCCGCTGCCTGTGATGAAAGGAACAAAATCGCTAACCATTACCCATTTCCATCCAACCTGGTGAGGCAGCCAACTAAGCACTTAAGTCGTTCACATCAATATGACCCCCTGGTCATGCCAAAACGCCCCATCATGCTGCACTCTGCAACCTCTCTACAACATGCATGAGGCGCGCAGTGTAATTCTGCGAAGCCTCTTGGCCTTCTGTGCCCTCTAGATCGTGCGCCTTCCGATCAACGTGCTCATGCACACGAACGAACTCTTTAATGCTGTCGATGAGCACGGTCAATCGCTGATCCGGTAGCAGGATGCGAATCTGGGTCCTAATAGAGTCGCTGAGACATAGGTTACCAAGAAGAACAGCAAGGTACCCAATGGCTACGCCAGAGTGAGACTCTTCGACGGATTTGGCCTAGAAAACAGTTAGTCTGGATCAAGTTGAAACAGTAGTCTGCACCTACCTGCGATGCACGCTCCGAGCCCTCGAGAAAGATTCCGACCAGTGTTTCTACCGTTGACTCATGATCGTCGACATTGAGCCTCATCTGCTCGCTGAACTCGGCAAGATTGATTGTGGCGCCCAAGCTCAAGATCAGGCTCTCCAACGTCTCGGTCCGTTTCTCTGGTGCTGATCCTGAGTTGAGTGACTGGAATCGCTCGATGATGGAAAGCACGAGCGGCTGCACAAAGGTCTTCGCCGAAAACGGTTGGCAAGCTTTGGGCTTGTTGTTGGTGATGTTCATACAAAGCTTGACGGCTAGCATAGTCGAAGCGGCGGCATCAGCCTCGAAAAATCTAGGTAAGAAGTCCGCGATGCGCTGGAGCACGCCGACAGACCATGTTGCTTGTCTCTGCCTCGTAGCTGAAACCGATTCTAATGTTGAAAGAACCATTGCTAGGATCGTGCCATCTTCCGACTCCCCCCCATTGGTACTCAAGCGTTCGTCAGATGCAGCGGCGATGACAACCAGCTGCGAAACCATTGGCTGATCAAGCAGTGTCTCAGCATTACCAGCCTTGCGGAGTCCTATGACTAGCAGTTCCACTGCCTTCATAGACACAAGCTGCGGGGATACCTTGCTGATCGCTGCAGGCGACCAGACGGAGGACTGGAGAACTAAGGTACGAAATGCCATTACCGCATCTTTAGCTATCTTCGAGAGGTTTGTCTTGCGATCCTTTGCAATTTTCTGGATATCCAACTCTTTGCCAACGAGCTTGGACATGTTAATGAGAATACCAGTTTCATAGAGTTGGTCCAAGATGGTGTAGCTTGGATTGGTCCGTAGGACGAAGACGGTGGCAACAGCAGTCGCAAACTCAAAGATGACTTCGCCGCCGACAGAAATGTTTAGGAAGAATTGCTGAGCCAAAGGCGAGTCGAGGAGCTGACTGCAGAATGACTCGTCAGCCATCTTGGTGCATAGCTCAATCATGGCACTTCGTCGGATGCTGCTGGTGGTCGTGCTGGAAATATCATCAATCATTGTCTGTGCCTCCTGCTGAAAGACGTAGTTGCGCCCTCGGCTCTTGAGCTCATGATGAGCTTGTGCTTGACTTGCGGGATCAGGGTCGTCTTCAGAAATAGAAACAGTATCTTTGTTTTGTGATTGGGAGCCGAAATCGTCATCTAAGTCCATGGTGATCATGAGATCATCTTCGGGGTTGGTCTCCCGCAAGTATGATCGCGACATGGCATATGTAAGCTTCGGACGCATACCAAAGGCAGATGTGGCTTGTGATGTTTGCGAGTCCGCGTTAGCTTGGACGTCAACATCCATGTCGTCGGAGGGGAGGTTGGTTGGTGCCTGTTCACCGTGGGGCTCCTGAGAAGGCTTCGATGTAGCCCGAGTGGTGGCAGGACGTTCATCCGGTTCATGTGTGCCCTCGCTGCTGCTCTCCTCGTCCTCTGAACTGCTCTCGACCGGTTTGAGCGTGTCAATCAGCCTAGTCTTCCGGGCTTGAGCACTGTGAGAGACATCGGACTTTGATCTAGACAAGCTTCCGATAAGGGACTTTGGTTTCCGGTCCGTCAGCTGCAGATTGGAGAGACTCGGCATTGGTGTGCTCATTGACGGTGACTCCCCAAGCAAGCCGCCGAAAAGGTTTCTTTGTCGTGGAGTTGTAGAGCCAGGCACAGCAGCCTTCGGAGCACGAACAGGTGTAGCTAGCGGGTCTGGGATATCGTACATGGTCTGATCCTCCGCCCCGGCAAATTCTTCGCTTTCGGCTACAGGAGATGGCTTATCTGGCTGACGGCTGGAGATCATACCTGTCAGGGTAGCCGGTGAAGACTGGCCTTTGGTCGCTTTCGGTGGTCCCAGCACCGGCACAGTACGTTGTCTTGTTCTTCTCGGTTTGTTGATCGCTGGTGCGTTGGGCTGTACTGCTGCAGACGGTGCCTCCCGGTTTGCCCTCGCATTCGCATTCGCCAATGATGTATGGCCCGGTGAATCAGCATCTTCCTTCTTCTGGGACTTGCGACTCTTCTGTGGAGCTGAGCTCTCTAGCTTCCGTCTTGAGGCTGGCTTCGCGACGGTGGCGGTAGAAGAGACGGATCCTTTGCGCCTCCGCTTCCTGGATGAACTGGAATCATCGGACTCCATGGACTCTTTGTGGGTAACATCGAGTGCGGGTGGCGGCACCGTTGTCTGCTCGTTCTTCTTCCTTGCTTGAGCCTGGCGCGGCGCTTTCTTGACCGTCACCGGTGCTTCATCCTCTGAAGATGGCACATCGAACACATTCAAGTCTTGGGCTGGTTTGGTTGCAGGCCTTGCTGGTAGCTTCTTCGCGGGAAGTGCCGAGCTTGTCTTTGCGTTCTTCTGAGCCTTGGTAGCATGTGATGGAACGGAAGTAGCTGCTTGTGAGGCCGCTCTGGCTTTTGGTGCCGTCGGTTTCGCCAAGACCGCACTCTTCACGGTCTGTTTCGCTATCTCTGCAGGTTGAGGTGTCTTTGCGCATAACGGCCGGGGTGCGACGGCATCGGAGGAAGAGGGTGGCGGTGCTTGCGAGGGCTTCGGTAACTGCGCAGGCTTCTGCGGCTTCTTTGCTACTGCATTGGGTTTCGCGGCTTCGGGCTTGGGCAACGGTCGCGTCGGTTTGGCCAACTTCTTCGGCTCATCAGCACCTTCCTCGTGCGTCCGGGGCTTCGCCGCCAATTTCTTCGTAGGCTTCAGGCGCGCGACGAACTCGTCCTCGGACGGTACGTCGAAGATGTCAACATGGTCGCTTTTTGCGCGCGTGTTTCCTAAGCTGTTCCCAATCTTGAGCGCGCCTCCTGCTTTCTTCAACGACCCATTAGAGGCCGTGGTATGTTTTCGCGGTCGCTCCGGAGATGGAGGCGCATCGTCGCTCGAGGCAGGTGCGGGTGGCGGAACCCCAGACAGACGCGAGGATTTGCCGTAGACGACTTTCTTGCGGCGATCGGACGAGGTGAAGCCGGCAAGCATGGTCGTCGCCATGGTCGGGGGCGGTCGTGGGAAGTCGTGTTATGGTGACGCTCCAAAAAGTTGGCTTAGACGCGCATCCTGTACGTGCTCCGCTGAACCGTAGACGACTGCGCGGATCTTCACCGTCACATTTCACCAGCAGGCGCGTGCATGCATCTTCATCTCAAAGCTATTAATAAAGCCACAAATAATACAATCACGGTGAAGAGGAGGCTGGCTTAATGCCGACGTTTGCCAGGGCGTGCAGCAATGACGATGCCGGCCGTCGGAGTGGCTGCGACTGTCGACAGGGACCCGCTATCAGATCTCGCCAACCGAAGCCACACTAGTCCAGGACAGCGGGGCAAGGGTCGCTCCTTCCAAACCCAGTGAAGGAGTTCGCCGACGGTCACGAGCCTAGACTATTAGCATCCTTGTGCCTCTTTTCCTCTTCTCCTCTTCTTATCTTGACGCTGTATCTATCAATTCATCTTTTCTCTGTCGTTTGGTCCATCTTTCGAACCACTTTCGCCTACATAACCCCCACCAATTTCACATTGCATTTCACTGGGGCAAGCTCCAGTCGAAGACGCATCCTTGGGTATGTCCTGCCTGTGTTCACATCTACTTCTGGCACTCGGTCTTTATGGATAATCATATCCTATTCAGACGCACATGTACTAGCCGTGAAGTTCAAAATTTCAACTGATCATTCTACAGCCTCATCCACCTCAGCTCACTTGGCATCACCAGACCACAATATGTCTTCCGAGTCACAAACCACCGCCCCTTCGCAATGCGTTGGCCCTGAATACCGGCCGTCATCTCTTAAGCCAACTGCAACCGTTTCCACTCCCCTCAAACAGGCCAATGTCCACATCCTCCAGCAAACCCCTCAGCTGATAGCACTGCTCACGTAAGGCCCCTGCAAACCATGACCAATCTATTTAACACTCTACTAAAACACAAAAAGCATGATACGTGATCACAACACCGGCCGTGCAGACTTCATCTTCTACAGCAACCGAATCATCCGTCTCCTCGTCGAGGAAGGCCTCAACCACCTGCCTGTGGAGTCTCAGGAGATTAAGACGCCCGTAGGCCGCACCTACTCTGGCGTCAAGTTCGAAGGCAAGATCTGTGGTGTCTCGATCATGCGTGCGGGTGAGTCCATGGAGCAGGGTTTGAGGGATTGCTGTAGGAGTGTCCGTATCGGTAAGATTTTGATCCAACGGGATGAAGAGACCAGCAAGCCGAAGCTGTACTACGACAAGCTGCCCGAGGACATCAGTGACAGATGGGTCCTGTTGCTGGATCCCATGCTCGCTACTGGTGGTTCGGCGCTCATGGCTATTGACGTGCTCAAGTCCCGAGGTGTACCAGAGGAGCACATCCTCTTCCTCAACCTGATTGCCAGTCCAGAGGGTGCACAGAACCTTGCGGAACAATTCCCCAAGGTGCGAGTTGTCACGGCTTTTGTTGACGAAGGTTTGGATGAGAAGAAGTATACCTCCCCTTTTGCGCATTCCACCACATCGAGTGCTGACTCAATCTCTAGCTACATCATTCCCGGGTTGGGCGATTTCGGAGACCGCTTCTACACCATGTAACGAAATCCCATCTTGTTTCTTGGTCTCACGAGCATTGTTCGGGCGTAGGCTGGCTCATGATCTGCTTTGGCACCTGTTAGCATGAGGTTATTTGGATGAAAACACATTTTCCCGAGAGTCATAGGGGCTGTCTTGGCATGAAAGTTGCATTCTAAGAGCAACTGTGCTAGCAGTGCCTCAACTACCTGTGAAGCACATCAGCCTCGCGCTGAAGTGAAGTGAAGACGGAAACTCCGCTATGATTTTGCGGGCCCGTTTTATAACCCAAACGCCTTGCAAACCGTGAAATCGCACATCTCCGTATCTCCATGTGTTGTACAACCTCGATTCCTCTCAAACAGGTGTGGTGGCCTAATCCGCATATTCGCCCTCTGCGTCCGCCTCATCGTGCTCGATGAAGCCTCCATCTCCATCGTCGTCTTCCTGATTATGCGCCGTCGGCATCCTGCCCATGCGATGGGTACTCCGCGATGTCTCCGCATTGCCCTTGGCTGCCTGCTTCGCGACAGCATCACAGGCGTCGATCCAATCGGCGTAAACGTCGACAGGGGCGCTAAGATAATTGATGTTGGTCTGGAAGGTCTGGCCGCAGACTTTACATTGCAGGTTGCCGACACCGGACTTCTTTTCGATGGACACGCTGACGGAATTCTCGTGGTTGCAGAAGAGGCACTGGAAGGTCGAGGGGAGCTTCTCCTTCTGTTCGGGCTATTAGCTGACTGGCCGGGGAAGGGGCGCTCGTGTATGACGCACCCTCTTGGGACCCTGAGGCTTGCTGGAGGATTTGCGCTTGCCCTGTCATTGCTATTAGTGTGCGCAATACGACTGATGGAAGCCGAGGAAACATGCCATTTCGTCGCGGCTGGTGGATTCGCTGCTGAATGCGGAAGGTGGTGTGCGCTGGTCAATAAATCGTGGGCGAGGCGGGTGAGGCGGGCGAGGCGGGCGATTGCTGGTGGAGCACACAAAGCAGTGTTGACAATTGTTGCGCTCTTGTCGTCGGCCGTGACGCGCGATCGCGAAAGTTTGGGTGAGTGTTTCGCGTGGTCCCGTCCGC
Organism: Stemphylium vesicarium; assembly: GCA_004380135.1. Classification (NCBI taxonomy): domain Eukaryota; kingdom Fungi; phylum Ascomycota; class Dothideomycetes; order Pleosporales; family Pleosporaceae; genus Stemphylium; species Stemphylium vesicarium. The sequence goes on from QXCR01000066.1 coordinate 155,625, forward strand.
CAAGATCCCTGTCGCTCTGCCATGTAGCTGCCCCATGCGTCCATAGTCGATAAGCCGCCCCGCTCCTATCAACGTTCCACGAAGCCGTAGGCACGTGTATAGTCAGCTGTTCGATGCAGCCATCGTCGGCGAGCTCCAGGCCTACCTATTCATATTCGACCACGTTGCCCTCTCTTTCCTTCTTTCTTCTATTCTCTGGATTCTCTTGATCCCCTTCGTTGTCACTACGGAGTTGTGTTTGTGCCTCTTCAACCCCACCGCCCACTACTACATCATCTGATTGCTCGTCCCACCTTCGGAGCTCACCGGTCTTTGTTCCAACGCCTGCATACCAAGGCAAAGAAGCAATTCCCTCATCTTCTATTGAAAACTCGGAACTCTCGCTGCATTGTATGAGGTCTGCTACAATTCATCATGTCTACCGAAAGCACCACTAGCGATGCTGTCCTCAAAGAGATCCTCGAGGGGCTCAAGGCTCTCCGAACCGAAAACTCCGTACTTGCTTCGTCCGTCGATAAGATCAATGGACGCGTGAACATGCTCGCTGGCATCAAGCAAATTAAGGATGAAGCCGCAAGTGAAGCTGCCAATGGTACCTTGAACGGCGACAAGGCCGAGGAAGCGCAGACTGCCAAAACCGTAGAAGCTGTTAGCGAGCAGTACGAGCAACCACCTTCAAATGTCGAGACTGAGCCACGCCGTGCGAGTGTATCGAAGATCTCAAAGATCATTCTGACTTCGTATCCCGGCCAAGCTGGCGTTGACCCGTTGCCTATGGAGTGGGGTGCCAAGGACCCTGCTGTTCGTGGTCCCGTCGTTGTGTCGAGACATGCAAACACCATCCGGAGACGTAACGGTATGTTGTTCAATTACTCCTTCTCCTTGAATCTTCGCTAAATCAAAACAGCTATTGGTGCTCACGGAGGCTCATACTCCATCTACAACGCTCTGGCTGTAGCAAGCAAGAACCTTGACATCACTCACAAGCCTGACTTCACCAACACTGAGCCTGCTGCCAAGATTGGACCATTTCCACAATGGAGCGACAAGAAGAAGATTGTGGCCATGGACCCGTACGGTCATCTCGCGCCATGGTTGTACAAGGAGACCATGGACAAGGATGACGTTGAGATCAGACCTACCATCGCCATCACCAGAGCTCACATGAAAGTTCCAGAACTTGAGGAGAGCGTAAGGAAAGGCCGTCTTGTACCCGACGGTAAGATCTGCGTCAACGAGACTGGTGAAGTCGCCGTCACTAAAGTTGCTGTTGAGCCCGTATGGTATCTTCCTGGGGTAGCCGAGCGTTTCAACATTGGTAAGCTTCGATCCGAACATCGCCCAAACGCATTCAGCTAACCAAATCCCACAGACGAGGGAACTCTCCGCCGAACACTGTTCGAGGAGACTGGTGGCTCCTACCCCGAACTCATCACTCGCCATGACATCAAGCTCTTCCTCCCTCCCATTGGCGGTCTAACCGTCTACATTTTCGGTGACCCAGCAAAGATGTCCGACCCAGACTCCAAGCTTGCTCTCCGCATCCACGACGAGTGTAACGGAAGTGACGTGTTCGGTTCCGACATTTGCACATGCCGCCCCTACCTCACTTTCGGTATTGAGGAAGCAGTCAAGGAAGCCCAACGAGGCGGAAGCGGTGTTGTCATCTACTTCCGTAAGGAGGGCCGCGCTCTGGGTGAAGTGACCAAATACCTCGTCTACAACGCTAGAAAGCGAGGCGAGGACCGCGCTAGCGAATACTTCAAGCGTACCGAGAACATTGCTGGTGTCAAGGACATGCGTTTCCAGGCCTTGATGCCCGATATCCTGCACTGGCTCGGTATCACCAAGATCGACAGGATGCTGAGCATGTCCAACATGAAGCACGATGCTATTGTTGATCAGGGCATCCCCATTCACGAGCGTATACCAATTCCCGATGACATGATTCCTGCCGATAGTCGTGTGGAGATTGATGCCAAGATCCAGGCTGGTTACTGTAGGTGTTATTCTGGTCCCTTTTACATGAGAGCGTTGCTGACGTGAATTCCACAGTTACAACAGGTCATGTCATGTCGATGGATGAGCTGGCCAACGTAAGGGGTCGCGGATGGGAAGACATCGACGTAAGTGCCACCCCATCCTCCTTATCTACGCGAACCAACAGCATTCTAATTTGCCCCGTAGCATTGAGCGAAAATCTCATTGGTAGAAGCGGCGGATACTTTTACCGCAGAGACAGGTCATCTGAACAAAAAGCGTTCCACGGGATCAATGCGGCATAAAACGTCGACCAGTTGACTTCCTACCCTCCATTCACATAGATAAAGAACAAGACCAAGAAAAAAAATCACAACAACAAAAAAAAAGAGCGAATACGACAGACAGGCCAAGAAAATTGGAAGCCAGTGATGAAAGGTTGCTTCACGAACCCAACATAGCATCTCAAATAATCTCATTCAT
>QXCR01000067.1:0-157580 GCA_004380135.1 Stemphylium vesicarium
TCCTCTCACGCACGAACAAAAAGAAACATGGCTAATCCTTCCATGTCAATTTTAGGTGAGGTAGGCGGTTATGGCGCACGCATCGCGTCGCACTTCAACAACCAAGCCTGGGGTCCCTTCATCACCCAGGGCGTCCTCACACTCATCGGACCGCTCTGGTTCGCAGCCACCATCTACATGATGCTGGGTCGTACGATTCGGCTTGCGGGGGGCGAGGATGTTAGTTTTATCCCCGCGAGGTGGTATACACGGATCTTTGTTACCGCGGATGTTAGTACGTTGATTATCCAGGGTCTTGGTGAGTTTTTTTTCTCTCTTTTCCTTTCGCATCAATCCACTACGTTTGAAGTTGGGGGACTTGTTTCTAACTCGGGCTGCTTTTTGTGGTAAACAGGTGCCAGTATCATGGGTACCATGCAACTCTCCCTCGCTCTTGCGGGCGAGAAAATCGTCATCGCTGGTCTCGCGCTTCAAGTCGCTACTTTTGTCGTTTTCCTCGTCGCTTCGGTTGACTTTCAGATCCGCATGAATCGCAAGGAAAACCAGACATCTGCCTCGCCGCATCTGGAAACGGAGACGCCTTGGAGGAAGATGCTGCATATTCTTTATAGTGTTAGTGGACTCGTACTGTTTCGGTGTATCTTCAGGCTGGTCGAGTATGCCATGGGGAACAAAGCGTATCTTATTGCGCATGAGTGGACGCTGTATTGTTTCGACTCGGTGCCGATGTTTTTAGTGCTGGTACTGCTTTTGGTTTTGCAGCCGACTCGATACGTTTCGCAGGAGAAGGCGCAGGTGGAAAGTGATGGCGAGAATGGTGTTGTAGAAGTGCAGTAACGATACACAGCTTAGCGGAGCGACTGGTAGTGCTTCAACGCGTTTTGGTAGCTTTTTTTAAGCAATTTTAGTAGTTTGTATTCTTCAACGGAGATCGAGACTGTAATGGTTGCGGTTGCAGTTGCGGTTGCAGTTGCAGTTGCAGCCCGTCGTCGCTTCTAGACCAAGTAGGCGCAAAATCACGCTAGACTCATTGAAAAAGAACGGCAGTCGTTCCTCTTCAGACACAAACCTTGATCAACCATCATAGCATCAAACATTACCTGCAGAAAGCATCTCAATCGCGCAAACCTTTGCATTCTAGATGACGTGGATGATTATACCTAGCCCCGTGTGGCACAGCCCAGTGGTTGGACGCCTTACGCCCCAAACTCGTGGGATTCAACGCGACATGCGCCCCTCCAGCACATGCTAAAGCCACGCGAATGCAAAAATCATGACGCGTCGAAGCACTGGGTTCGTGAGCAAGAAGGCGCATCGCAAGTCGAGAGGTGGGTGTTTGACATGCAAGAGGAAGAAGATCAAGGTACGTGGACATTTACCGGATGGACAGCTAGAGGTAACGTGATTTAGTGTGATGAGAGGCAACCAAGCTGCCATTACTGCATTCAGAGGAACTTGTGTTGCGAATACATCGAGCCGACTTCAAAGTTCATAACCTGGTCGTCAAGCTCATCGTCTAGCAACGAGCTTTCCCCGGCAAACTTCAACACCGAAGTCGACTTCAACAGCTCTTCGCTCCAATGGCTCATGCCCCCGTCGCACACGTCTATTGGCGCACTGAGATCCTTCGATCATTATCTACTAGACCACTACAAAACGTTCGTCTGGCGCGGGTTTGTAGTACGCGACGACGCTGCGACAAATACACTACATCAAGACATCGTTCCGAGACTGGGTGTTTCCCACTCCTTCCTACTGTATGCTATGCTGAGTATGGCGGCTACACACAGTAACGAACAGAACCCAAACAAAGATGTGGAGAAACAGGCCTTAGTGTACAGACAGAAGACGTTCGAATCCTACAAAGAAGCATTGAAGGACATCACTGCGGACAACTATGAAGCCGTGCTGGTTACAGGATCACTCCTACTGGCGATAGCCCCAGCGCCGTCTTCTCATGATGACGAAGGGTACCTGGATTGGATGTTCTCTATGCTGAAACTCAACGAGGGTCTGCGTATATTGGCCGGCTTGCGCTGGTCACAGGGTATCGAGAAACTGTCCGTCTATCCTCTAGTGCGACGGGAGCTACGAATCCTGCCACCACCTCCCGTCATTGATACTCGAGGTCTCGAAGTACCAATTGGCCCTCTGGGAACCACGCCTGTTACCCCCAATCCAGCACCAACGTACACGGCATCTCAACTTCCGCGACAGACCCGGCTCTTCCTCCCTCCTCCTCTCATGTCTCTCCTCGAAAGCATCGTCCAAGCCAACAAGCCAGGGCCGGTCGACTGGCATAGAGCCACACTGATGCCCGTCTTTCACGTCCTATCCCCCATATTCCTTTCGCTGTACTACCACCATCTTAACCCCGACTTCTACGTCCGAATCTACGTCTTTACCTCCTTCTTGATGCCAGAGTTTCTGCAACTCGTTCGTGAGCGAGAGCCTCGCGCTTTGGTTCTTGTGGCTTGGTGGCTTGCGCTTGCGGGTCTGGTGCCCAAGGGGTGGTGGCTTGGAAATAGGGTGAGGAGAGTTGTTGGAGCAATTGTGCAGGTGGTTCAAAGCAAGGATAATGACGTGGCCAAGGTAGCAATCAAGGGCGCGAAGAAGATCGTGGAGACTTCAGAAAGGGAGGGTAGAGAGGAAGCTGCAAAGGGCTTGTTTGAAGGCTGGAGCGGGGTTTGTTGGGACGAAGGACCGGACAGGGCGGAGGCATGGGAGTTTGCAGAGTCTGTGAATTTGGTATGTTCAAAGATGAGTGGAGCTTTGAGTGATGGAGACTTTGATCTGCAGGAGTTCGACCTGTTGGCCTAGATGCGACTATTGGAGGCATCACTCATCGCAAGCTGTGCCATCTTTCTACTGCCCTATCTCAGGCGTCGTGCCAGCCGTCTCCGCTGTGGTCTTACCACCATCTCCCGCCTCCATCTCATTCCAACCTCCCCTAGGCTCCCGCAACATGCAATACAGCTTAATAGCATCCTTCTCGCCATCCTCATCCCTACACTCCATCTCCCTAGCCAACCGAAACCCAAACTTTTCGTAAATCGCCACATTCGGCTCACTCCTACTACTCTCGAGATAGCACCACTTCCCCTCCTTATCCGCCATACCAAGCACCTCTTCCATCAGCGCCCTACCCACGCCCTGCCCCTGGCACTCCGGCAACACAGTAACGATATTGCAGAAATAATACCCTTGGGCATCCGTCCACAGCTCCGCCTGTGCTTCCGCTTGCCGCGCTTTCCAAATCCAATACCGTGTTGTAGACAGCCCGCCCCGGCCGTACCACAGGTTCATGCGTATTTGGTTCACCCATAGGTACCAGTAGGAGAGGTATAGGGACCATGATTCAGGCTCTGAGCGAGGATGCGGTGGGAGCCACATTGCGCAGCCGAGGATCTTGGAAGGGTTCGCGGTGTCGCGTGCGACGTGGAAGAGGCCGTGTTGGATGCCCCAGCGGCAGCGTAGGGTTAGGGAGACGCGGTTTCTCGTTAGGTCGACCTTGGAGCGGTCGGGATAGACCCAATTGTTGTAGGGGTCGTTGGCGAAGGCTTGCTGTATGGTGTCTATCGCGCCATCGATATCCGCCTCGGACATCCGAGATACTTTGATAGGCATCGTGGAGGGGTAAATCGTCTTGTCAAAAATTGTTGAAGATTGACAGCCTGCTCTATCTCACGGAGGTAAAGAGGGAAGAGCGATCAAACTCGTTACAGAGACCAGCAAACTTCGCAACCTAGCCATGATGGATGCGGGTAGTTTCGTGAAGCCCGTCGCATGCGAAGATGTGGATTGGCGATGGGTTGGGAAGGTCTAAGCGACAATCACGTGGCGTGCGGGGCTCAGCGACAGCAGGCTGATAACAAAGCAGGCGGCGACGAACCACCCAATCCTACCCTTCATATAGCCCAGGCACAGCCTTCTTGGCGCTGTTACACGGCCGCAGCCTGATCATCATGTCTTTTCAATACGGGCGGGGTGACTTGACCCTATATTGTCTTGTCCACTATCCCCCATGGATACTTCCGAACTAAAGTTCCTCCGAGCAAGCCGGCTTCCCAACCCAATAAACGGTTCTCTTGGCCTAAGGCGTTCTAGGACTGATACTGTCAGCGCCCAGACTTGAACGCGCTCTGGTGATCAGGCTGGAGGCCGAGGAGATGAAGCGCCGATCCCACCTTTGACCCATTCGCAATCATCCCACCCTACCTATGGCTTCTAGCCATACGCTACCCTTCGAACAAGGAGCGACTCAAGCGTAGGCGTCGTAGTAGTCGACGACCAAGATGTAGGAAAAGAGACGGTTGAAGACCGAATAATCCGTATCAAAGCTCGAGTAGCTGAGTTGAGGAGCTATGTCGATACTGCAAGTGCTGGAGATGGCTCCGCGAAAGAGCTAACGCCTTTCATGCTTCAGCCTCGCCAACGTGCTGCTAGAGGCACAATCACTGCTTCACGACCTAGCCTACACCACGAAATATGCAATGTGAACTCTGTAGACTCGAAGGATGCCTCTGGAACACTGCCAGGTCACGGAAAATCATCCTCCGTCGATTCCTCATCAAATACTGTGCGGAAATCGTCTCAGAGTAACTAAAGCCCATTCTGCCTCCCTGTCTTCTCGGCCAATTCAGCACTGGAGCGCATCTTGACCGATCTGGGCGTCAAGAAACTGCGAAATACCATCGTCAAGAACGGATTTACCGACTTGTGGCTTCCGCTGCCCAAACAACTAGTTCGTCGGGTCTTGAAAGACCTTCGAGACGAAGACATGAAGGCCTTTCTAGACCTGCAGGACGCGTACCTTCATACATCAATCTCAAGCTGGATGTGGACCGTTTCGGAGAATAAAGTCACTTCCCTACTCTTCCAACATTACGCAATAGAAGATGACGGCGAAGTCGTTGTAGAAAATCGGCTTCTCGGCGAAGGCTTAGTGGGAGTTGTTGAAGAAGTGACGGTACAAACGCAGTCAGAGCCTACCATCTGCGCAAGAAAGAAAATTGCAAGACCAAACCCGCTCAGAAAACAACAGGACATCATGGCCGCTTTCATTCGCGAAATCAAAGTCATGCGCCAGGTTGACCGTCGCCATTGTGTTCGCTTCTTCGCAAGCTACACTGATACGGATCCCGTCAACATTCTCTCCACCTCTGTGGCTGATATGGATCTGGCTCGTTTCTTGGATAGCCCGATTGGAGATGATGAGTGGAAGACGCTCTATAGGGGTATTGATTGTCTTTGCAACGCTTTGTAAGTGGACCGGCGGAGCTTGTTTTCCCGATCAAAGACATGGTAGATCGGGGTGTTCTTGCATATCCGAGAAGACAATGTTGTCATTGTCATTTGGCTTTCAGAACATTCCTTCGGCATCAAGAATACCCAGGATATATTGAACACTGGTTGGTATTGTTTGCGAATATGCTTTTACTGATCATCATCCAGACTCTATCTCCAGGAGAAAAAGATTCGGTACGTACAAGTTTTCGCGCATGCATAGCACCGAGTCTATGTGACATGCTAGGAAGGGGCGACGCATTGTAGATGCGCACTCACCAGCACTAGCGCTTGATCGTCACCGTTGATAGCTGGCCAGTTCCAGGCACGAGGATCTCAAACCCTAGAATGTGCTCATACACGGCGATACTATGCTACAGACGGACTTTGGTTTCAGGTATGCCCAGCTCCTACTTACCGTAATATTTCGCTGGCTGGAAGGAGTTTGGACTTTTCCGACGACTCTGTTTCCACTACGAGGGGAGCGCCTGCGGCATTCACCTTTCGATATTCACCCCCGGAGACGCTAGATTCCGAGCCTCGTAACCGGGCTAGCGACATGTTTTCCCTTGGATGCGTCTTGGTCGAAATGGTATCTGGGCTCTACAATTGTAGTCTTTTGGAGGTGAAAGACTATTGGAAGGCGACTGGAAACAGAGATACGAGCTTCGCCCGCAACCCAGAGGCGACATCTACATGGCTCGCACTTCTACAAGAACACCCCAAAACCCCCATGGTCAAGCTAGTTGTTGACTACCTGCCGTCAATGCTGGACACAGATCGCCTCAAGCGCCCGTCCGCCCGCGAGGTCATGGACAAGCTCCACAACCTAAGCCTATCCACACCCAAAGACCCTCAGTATGTAAACACCTGTTGCGGACCCCAGCCAGGACCAACGCGTAGTCTCCACGCCAGCAACACAGAAGGAGCAGGCCTACTCACAACACGCGACCCGCAATTCTGGGAAGAATTCGTAAGCTACTTCAATGCTGCCAGAGACGAAGACACAAACTACATCATACTTGACCAATGCCACAACCGCGTCGCTTCAAAACACGACTGCTACCCCTGTCTCTGGGACACGCCCGGCGTAACCCACCGCCACCTCCCCTACATTGCGAACTTCTCCGCCGTCAAGGACGCATGCGACATGCTGTACCTGAACTCCAGCAAGACGAGAAGAGCGGTGTCGGACAACGCAATCCAGCGCTCTGTCTCCTTCGAGGGGCTGAATCGTCACGCCGTTGTGCCAGAGCTACTCCGATCGTATGCTGCGTCAAAGGTCATCTTCACTGCCTTGAGCGGCAAGATTCGTGTCCGGAGTCCCAAGCAGCGCTGCCGTCGGATCCTGCGACTAGCTTCTCGGCTGCGTGGCATCAGCGCACTATCCAGATCTCCATGGTGGAGTATGGCGAGTCTCCGGACGATGCTAGGTACTTTGGTGCTGTATTCTATGTCCTCGCGTTTAAACTGCATACTCGGGGGTATGATCCGGCCAAGATTGACGCTCCGTTTGTGGATATGATGATTGAGACGGCGAGCTAGGAGCGTTGGATGTGTGGGGTGAAGTATTAGGTAGGGGGTGCGGTAGAAAAGTACTCGGTCGTGATTTTTTTTGGCGGTTGAAGCTATCAAAGATTGTACGGTGAGGTTTCCTGGAGCTGTTGGATGAGAAGCGTGGGTCACATTTCCGGATATCGGCGTTTGGGAAGCGGGTGGGGGGGGGGGGGTTTCTTTCCTTTTTGCATCTATAGCATTACGTGGGTCACGGTAATTATATCATGGGTGATGTAGGACGTGGGCAGGAGGAAAAATCTTGAGTGGAATGTTAGTTGAAGAGGCATACTGGGTTAGTATGTGAAAAAGGTACTGTGACAGGATGCTTGGGTTGATAGTAATGCATTGAAGAGGTTCGGGGTACTGTAGCCTAGCCATGGACTGACAATATTACGTCATGCCGTGCTGAGCCGGTCGCGCAGGTGAAGAAGAAAAGAGAGAAGGGCAAAGCAGCGAGGTTGCCAACAGACCGATAGCTGATTCGCATGTCATACTGCCAAAGAAAAATCACGCCGCGTAGTTAAGATCAACGCCCCAAACGTGGATACAGAACGAACAGTTTACGACGCCTTCTCCACATGACGAAGAACCATGAATCTTTTCGTCTCACCGATAACTAAAAAAGCGACGTCACGATTACAAGCCCGATCTCATAATCTACACTCGAACCCATCGTATCCCGCCTTCCGCGCAAAAAAAGGGCCGCAGTCACATGAACACAAGAAAAAACTGTCGCACTATGATCACGACTTTACAACGAGCTTACTCACCGCTTACACGTATACACCCGAACACATGTGCGCGACACACTCACACACACTGCACTCACACACACATGTAAGAGTACTCTGGGTGCGTGTTCATTGTCTGAAGGAGGCGCTCGAACGAGACAGCGCGGTCCAGAACCCCGCATTACAGCGTCTTCGTCATGATCGGCAGTCGTGCATCTACCGAACCCCGTCCGATGACACCCTCCTGCAAGCATGCAAAGTTGGGTAGCGTATCGCTCGCCAGCAATTTGGAGGGATGTGAGGGGAGGGGGGCCACCAGCGTGGCTTTTTTTCCCGGGCCGTTGAAGGTGGAGAGATTAGTATGCGTATGCGCGTGTGTGCTAGTGTGGTGTGTGGCGAGCGAAGCAAAGCAAAAGCTGCTTTTCCCTGCTTTTAGGGTATAGGGCCATGGACAAACGGTGGCAATCGTACATGCGCGATACATATCGGCCCGGATACTTTTCGCATATGTGCACATGTACGCATGTGGATGACCTGTGTGCCTGACTATGAGTGATCGGGGGAGTCGGGAAGTAAAGGTATGTGCTGGGGCTATGCTGGGGTTGACGAAAGAAAGTGTGTGTGTGTGCGGTTTCTAGCTGGGCGAACTGCGCTGTTTGCTCAACAGCAGTCGTCTTGCAAAACAAGGTCACGCCTCATTCGGAGGGAGAAAAGAAGAAGCAAGTCCGTCTGCGCCCAACATGCCCGCCGATCTGACATGACCTCTGCCCACCCGCGGAATATTTGCAATCCATTATTATGCCTGGGCATAAGCCGTGTACGGTGTATATTCGGCAGGTGTGCAGCGTCGTGGCGGTTGATGTGGTTGTGTTCGGGTGGGCAGCATGGGTGCAAAGGTCGATTTGTGGATGCGACGGGTTGGATATACTCGTAATCGCCCCTTTGGAGGTACGATTGTCGGTGAGTTGCAACATGTTTTCCATGCCCGGAGCTTCTTGGTTCCGGATTACATCCTCAGTGGGAGGCATAGTCCTCGTCGGGACGTGATACCCCGGAGGAAAGAAAGTGTGTTTAAAAAAGCAGGCTTCGAGGGACATGGTCCAAAGCCAAATCTACCGAGCAAGGTGGTAGTGGCATTAGGGCGAAGAAAGGATAACCACGGATGCGGAAAGTCACCTAACAGTTGCTCATGTCATTTCCCACAACCATAAAATTTGGGCAAATAGTGTTTTGCGCGGGTCACCGCAGGCGGCACCGTCATCTGACAAAACAAGGTCGTCACTGTCCGTATCGCAGCGTGCGGCGCTTGCATGTATCCACGAAATTCGACCGTATATGTGGTGGGTAACTATAATGGCGGATGGTACCACTTGGTGTGCATAGATGAGACCCGCAGGCTGACACTCTGTTGCTGGGCGGTCGGGCAGCAAAGTGGGAAGCGGGAAAAGCGGAAGGAAAGGGCAAGAAAAGGCAAGAAAAAAAATTGTCCCTGAAACGAGGCACTCCGGGAGCTGAGCCAGGCTGTTGTGTCGTGGATGTTGGTCCCTCGAGCGGTCTGTTTGGGGCAGTTCCAGGTCTTCCTAGGCCGTGGATCGCTGTCGACGCTGCTCAAAGGAGGGGTAGTGTTGCGGGCGCGTAGTGGAGCGCGTACTAGCCGCAGCGGCGTGAAAACATCGGTGTGTTGACGAAGGGGCAGCGCCGGGCTGCCGTGGTCATCAGACTGGCTGGGAAGGTAAGCTTGGAAGGTGGAAAGGCGGCAAGTCGGGCAATAAGCGACTTGCGTACACTTTACGCAGAGATCAGATCGTTTTGTCGCTCGCGGGGCCAAAAATAGGCGTTCAATATACGGTGGTCCCGCAAATCACGAGCATGCAGGCGTGACTGCTTTTGCGCACCGTGTCAGGCGAATAGAGAAGGTACTTTGGGGCGGCCTATGCTGAGTGGTGGAAGCGAATTTTGGAGATCGCCACGTAAGCACGATTTAGCCTAGAGTCGGCCTAGAGCAGCAAGAGACAGGCCGTTTGTCGATCTGGTGAGGTGGAAAAACGGATGGTGCATGCATAACACCCGCGGCCTGGTTTGCACCGTCATACATTCTGACGAAAAGGTACCTGCAAACGAGTTTCGCCGCCGGGTAAGCAAGACTCAGTCGCCAGCGGTTCCAGGGATCGCGACCTTCCCACACACACACACACACACACACACACACACACACACACGAAGGAGTACCCTTGTCGGCCGTGATGCACGTAGTAGCACCGAGCCTGGCTTCGACTTTGACACATCGGCTGATGTAACGGCGGCGGCGGTATGCACGGCTGGCAGGCACCAAGCAGAAGTGTCTTACAGGCGAATTAGTGACTGATGTATAGCATCCCGACTAGGGGGGCTGCCGCTGCAAAATTAAAGCGGAGTACCATTTCCGCATTGGTGCGTAGTATTACAAGAGTCAGATCGGTGGTGTAACCTTACAGAGTAAGCGTCGTGCTGAAGGTGGCCCGACCTCGGATACTCTGCCTGTGTGTGTGTGCTTGCTGATTGAGAAACTTTGCTCTATATTAGCTGCCTAGCTGCCTGCTATGTCGACACCAGCAGTTACATCAGCAAGCGCCTCAAATCTCGCATTGAATCATGGCGACGCCCGAAATCCATCGCTCGTCCGTGTTGCATGAAAGTGATGCAAGCACATTCCGAACCAAAGAGGTGCGACAAGCAGATTAGCCCGTAGCCCACTGTGAAGCGGCAAGGAGTAAAACAAACGCTTCGCACTGGAGCAAAACAAGTCACCACCCGACCCTGGCACAGTGGAGACGGCGTTGCGGAGATGCTGAACGCTGCTGCGTGGTAGGGTTCTTAGCATTGAATCCACCGCCTGGTAAGTTTCAGCAGCTGCGACGCTCCGTGTGAAGCGGAGTACAGGCGTGTACACGATCCCTACCTTTGTCATACTCACCTCAGCCTGCCCAAAAGTAAAATGTTAGCACTGGCTGCGAGGACGCGGCGTATTCCTATTCATGTACCTGCAACATGCACATGGAAGCGAACAAGACGGCTATTGTGTGGGCAGAAACAGCGGTCTGAGTGGACGGCAAGCCGCCCCCCTTAGCCACCACCAGCGCACATCATCATGTGTAAATGCTATCGTGCCTATAGTCGCGTTTAGCAATATTGGATGCGGAGTGAATGACCTTTTTCCCTTTGATCCATCGTCACCCACACACGCCAAGCTAGGCAATCGCTAGCAAGTCCTACTGCTGATGCCTGAGATGCACAGTGCGACTGGAACCCGGCAAATATCGATCCTAGCACCGCTCCCAGGCGTAAGGAGGCTCACCGACGATTAGTGTGGCTGCTGATCGAGCCACCGACGGAGGACGGCGATTGGCCCCAGTGGCCCTTGACGTTGAGCAAGTGGGCTCTCGAGTCGCCTGGTGAGGCTAATGCTCGCTCCCAGGATAAAGTGCCGCCGCGCCCGCAAGAGAATTTCATGTTTGACGTCGGCCTAGGGAAGAGTCTAGAACACCCATCACAAGCATACGAGCAGACTCTACTAGAGATCGTCGTCATCCACAAATAATGCAGCTACTGAGCCCACCAGGTTTCTCCTTGATGCAACTTGTTCTCTTCGCGCTTCATGCTTGATTAGTCTTGCGTTACCGGCGGCCACGACGGAGACATGGAGGGAATCCGGTGGGTGTTTAGTAGTTTGGGCGATGCGAACGCGAAAAGCACCCTTGGTGTGTACAATGCAAGTCTCCTCGGGCCACCGATGCGGAGGTGGAATCAAAGCCCGGTGGAAGGCCGCCCTGCCAGCCAAGTGTGGAGAGATGACCTTGTTATCGACAGGGTACAGCGAGACTTTGCTCTTTGACTGGCCAGCATAAGCGGTGCCGCCTGCACAGCAATTTTTGTTCTTCCAACAGTCTTTTCCACGATGCGACGCCACGTTTGAGACCCACCCGACTCGTGGACCGCTTGTTGATACGTCATCCTAGGTTCCTTTCCCGTGTTGCAGATTGCCGGACTGGGGCTGGCACAGATGGGCAGTGCTTGGCCCGAATACGCTTTCAAGAGGCCAGGACCCGCGCCGCGTTAATCCAAGCGAATGCGCCAGAAGGAGCACGGAGAAAGCCTTGTTGAAACTACAGGCTTCACAATCTCGATTGATGAGACCCAGCAACGAACAAGACGGCTAGTAGGCGCGGGTTGCGAAATGGTGCAATAGCTGTGAAGTATGCTGTGGCCAAGTGATTATATTTTACACTCGAGCTGGTGACCGACGGCAAGATGCAGGTCAGCATTCAACACCTCGATCCGATGGTTCGCAGAGTGTGTGGACACGAAACAAGCGACGCTCTGCAGAACAGGCTCCGGTGACAGCTCGGTGCTTACTTTTCCATGTACAAGTTTGTCTCGTGATGCACAAAGTGGTACGGCTGCGCCGCAATTTTTGCGTGGATCAAAATGACCGAGGCTGGCTGCTGCAGAGTCATACCGGCCGTGTGTGATACGCGGGATGTGCTGGATTACGGGACACGGCGCACTGATTCGTTCTCTGCGGCTCGCACTAGTCGCAATACCACTCACTGACGCCCACACTCGAGTTACTTTGTTGACAAGCGACGTGTGATGTTGGAGGAGGTACTTCCTTCTTCGTTGGCACAATCAAGATGCTGCAGGCTGGTGCCCACGCAGCTGCACCCCGTGAGGACGAGGCGCCGTGATTGCGGAGCCAAGTGGCGGCCGTTGGTAATGCATCTTGAGAGCATCCATGATCGAGGGCACATGCAAGGACACAATTGCAGCATCCATATACTCGTTTTGGCGACAAGATGCAAGCCCCCTGACATGATGCTGTTCGTTTGAACCACGACCAAAAACATCCTTGCGCCCGCGTTGGACCGCCGCCGATCATTCAGGCGGGACGAAACCAGGGTTCATTCTCGGCGCTTCGGCTGCATCTCATCAGCCACGCCCCGGGGATTTCTGGTTATCGAACGGCATTGCTAGTTTGGGCCTGGTCGCCGTGGGGTCGGCAAGGAGGTCTGAAGGGCTTGTCGTTCGGATGGATCACCTTCACCCGCTTGTCATCTTGGTTGAGACAGCCGTCCTGCAAGTGACGGTAGATGATAGCGGCATGCCTCATTTGATGGATCCCACAATACGCAAGCTGCTCTGCTTTGTCACGGCGGCGCAGCCAGACGTGTCCTTGGGGTTAGGTACAGCCAGCATTCGTCGTCATGATCGGGTCCACCAGCAGCACGGCGGCCAGCGAGGTTGAGCAGTGTGTGCCGGTGGATAGGTAGACTATTTGCGGAGAGGGCACCTTGGTGCACGGGGGGATATCCGATGCTAGACGATATCGCTCAGAGAATGACATGCCACCTTTTGTGAACGCGCGTATGGCCATGTCGGCCACACTGAGCCCGGTCGCTAATAGTGCCGGAGGCGATGCAGCGATGCAGCGGTTCAGTGTTGACTTGGTCCACAAGGGCCGTGTTTGGATCAACAGACCGGTCGCTCGGTTGTCCAAGCCCGACATTCAACGTTAGCATGGTGCACATGGTTTCAAGGCGTGCCCATGTGGAGCACGACGCTGGCCAGAGGATATTGTACTTTTTCTCGGCGCTGCCTAACTGCAACAGGGGTGGGCAGACTCGACACAATCGTACGGGGGCAGCTAGGCGCAACCCGTCGTGACGGCACAGGTATCCACGCCGGGGGGTACGAGGAGCAGTGGGCAGGCGGCTTGGTGCTTCCGGTGTGCGCAGACTGCTCAGGCGTCTGGAGGGATTGATTAAGGTTGCAAGGCTGACGGGGGTGTGGCAGCGTCTGTGTGCCGGGCGAGTGCTGTTGGGCTGATTGCACCAATGCCCGCGAGAGATGTCGGCCGTTGGCTGTGTGACGCAGGTCGGCGATGCATGTGTGTCTGATACTGCATCCGGCTGCAAAGTGCCATGTCATGGAGTCGCGGTCCCCGTTGCAGGTCGCGCATTAGCAGGGACAGGCTAGCTGCATGTCGATTTCTGGAAGACGGTCGGCTACGCTCGAAGCCAATCAAGGCGTCGGAGGAGCGCCCACCCCAGATCGCGCTTGGATACCCATGGGCCAGCAGTGTGGTTTGCCGGCTGCACGCGCGACGACCAAGCAGGAGGTGCTGGGAGCGGGTATGGTGGGACCCATTCACTCTGCATGCCGCGTTACCATTGGCTGCGCGTCGCCTCCCGTGAAAAGATGTCGTAGCGCAGCCAGTACCCAACCTCGCTTTCCGCTTCTTCCACCCTTTCCGAAAGTACTGCGCCAACCAAACTCTGAACCCCCATGCGCTGCGCCCCTGATCTCGCGATGCTGCTGCTGCTGCAAGACTACTGCTACTGCTGCACACCCCATGCCATGGCTAGGCCCATGTATCACGCTGGTAGCCATTCCTCAACGCTGGCTGGCTTGCTTGCTTGGTCCACACTTTTGCAGTATCGCCGGCCTTTTCCCGCTAGCTGAAGATGCTGCTGCTGCTACTGCTGCCCTCCCTCAGGCGCGGCTAAAACATGACGCTGCCGAGTGCGGGCGTCGCCATGCATCCACCGTCCTTTGTCCAACATGCCCAGGGCTAGTTGACCGCCTTGAGGGCCTCCGCCCCATGCACACACACACACACGACACTCGAACCCCAGCGTGAAGCCCAGCTGAGTCGCACTGCAAGTTCCGCCAGGGCCTAGTCGCACTACCGCTTTCTGCCATGATGGCTGCGGGCGTTGTGGTTTCCCCTACCCTGCTGCTGTCTCGATGAGCCGGCCGTCGTCTAGCTGCACGGATGCCATGTTGCGCGTTGCGCCATGATACATGGTCCACCACCCTCGTCTGCCTTCCCTGTCCTGTGATTTGGTCATCGCAAGCGTTCCTTTTCGCTTTCTGCACCATGCCTTTCGCTGATCGTTCCAGCCGTGCCACTGGCCCTAGTCGTCACAGCGTTCCCTCACCGAGCCATCCCTTGGTCGCTCCGTGTAGTCGATACACACCCGTTCCCTGTCTGCATCTATCCCACTATTAGTTGTTCAAGACTTTCGCTAGCCTAGCCCTGGCAATCCCTGCACCATGACTCTTGCCGCGAGGTTACTGTGTTCCAATTTCCCCATCCACCCTTCCCGATGTGTCTATATCTCTTGGCGCTCCATATACCTATGCAGATGCCCCCCAACCACGGCACGCTTTCAAAGTCAGACAAGAGTGATTGTGACCGACACAACCGCCTGCTAGCATCCACACATACAAACGCTCAGGATATATCACCACACTGCCCCCGTACATGACAACTCCCCTCCCACCACACGACTCCGCCATCATGTCCGGCCACATGCAAACCTCGCAACTTCACCGACGCACCTCTCGCAGCTCAGGCAGCCAACCAACATGCCGATCATCCCGCGTTGAGAAGACCAAGAGCCACCACAACAGTCCAAAGGCCATGGAGAGGAGGAAGACTACCACTGAAACCAAGCTATATGCCACGCTCGACGATCACTACAGGATGATGTTCGGCGTAGAACCTGAAGAGACCGAAGAGCGCCCCCAATCAACCAGGCCCGTCAGCTGGCATCCTTCCTCGTCACACTTCCAAGCCTCACAACAAACAAACTACTTCGAGCCTATGCCCCATCAACAATGGTCACAGCACTACTCTCCCTCATCACGAGACTCATGCCATGGCTCCGACTTTTACTCTCTCTCCACACGCAACTCCATGTTCGAGCCCATGATCAGTGCTCCAGCCTACTCCAACCAGTCTGACTGCGGCTGGCAAAGCATTTCCCAGCACACACCCGGCTACGTCAACTCTTCCATGAACACGCCCACTACCGAGCCTCTACCATGGTACCTGCAACAGTGGGCACAGAAGAACCAAGCTCGGGCTTTTGAGCAGCAGAATGGATCCACCGACTTTCTTCCCATTCAGCATCCAGCTCAGCAAGACCAAGACATGGATGAAGATGATGGTGAGAAGCTCGTTGCCCTGGGTCTTTACGACGCACCTGAGCCATCCCTAACTTGGGGTGCACCTTCCGAGGGTACCGGAAAGGGTCTCAAGCTTGAGGAGACCTGGCAACCCCCTGAGGAGGAGGAGGAGGATGACGATGACGCAAGCTCAGAGGCCAGTGTCGAAGAGCCCTCTCCGCCTCTACCGCCTGTACATGACCAGGTGCAGCATATGCCGGTTCATGTCAAGGCGCAAACCCCAGGAAGTATGGAGGGCCAGAGCTTCTTCTTCGACGAGGACGAGACCGTGTCTAAAGAGTGGTGGTTTCACCAGGTCAAGCAGCCTTCCATGCCAGTGCGGGACGCTGGGCTGGGATACGGGTGGCTCGGAGCGTAGACGTCTGTTTCAAAAACGCCTCGACCTAGCATTACACCGCTTCACTTCTGCATTGTTCTTTCCACATTTCCATTTAGCACAGCATGGCGTTTTGCAGGGTCCCGATTGGGAGCCAGAAGAGACAAGTAGAGATACCCCAGCCTTCACCGGCAAAAGAGCAGTCTTAGTATACCTCACTACGAGGTCAGATGATCCGATGTACACTAGCAAACATAACAAATCAACAAATCAACAAATCAACTATAACACATGAAATCTTCCTCGGCTGTGCAGTGAGTCATTGTGCCATGCGGCAACGCTTGAGGAGAGCCACGGACCAGAAAGGAAGGTGCATCCAACGTCGCTTCAGCTTCTAACGCCATGCTCGCAGTTGCAGTGACATAATGAGTAAAATCTGGTCCCAGCGCGCAAGCTTCTTCCACCCTTCTAGCCACTTCGCTCGCCCTTGGGACCCAACATAGACTTGTCTCGGCGCATGCCGCAAAGTACCAACACCTAGGGTACCAAACCCCACTAAACAGCCAACTCAGCAAATCACCTGTCGGCGACACGTCGCCGCCTCCTCCGGTCCCATTTGTTCAGGTCCCAGTCTTCACACAAATGAACCAAGACGCAATTGTGTCACATTGTCCGGTGAAGGACCGATCACCACAGCTTCCTCAGCCTCACCCGTCGCCCATGGCACGCTGACACTCTGCGGTCCGACCGCCCATACGCCGTCAAACGGAGCCAGCCTGCGCGGCACTTTGTGCTGCAGCATCGTCCTGGATTCAGCACCGCGCAACCTCGGCAAGACCCGCTTGAGTTGCCTTTATCAGAACATCTGAGCACGATGCCGAAGGCGACGACTCAACCGAGGCTAGCGGCCATCAATGCCACTGTCGGAGACTAAACAAGTAGCGTAGAATAAGATTTCAGACGAAAAAGGTTCCAGAATATGGGGTGAGATTGGCTTTTGCCTGACTCCTCCGCTGGGGGGATTTTACGTCACTGGCTGGGTCCCGAAAAGTCGGAAATAAGCCCGGCGCTAAGGAATTCGAAATTTCGCTTTGCCGACGCGTCTTCACGTGCTTCACTTCTGCGACGCATCAGCCAGCCAATCGTGAGCTTTGCAGCCCTAGATTGCTTGCACGCGTTGAGTCGCGCGCCTAGAACAGAGTTACCACAGACATGGACTCACATACTCGATTTGTTGTCACAGCGTGGTGCAATAGCCAGGAGCTGCTTCAGCTGCGCCAGGACCTGTATAGCTCTGATACGACTAGTCGAGAAAAGGCAGTAAACAAGGTAAGCTAACTTTATTGGTGCTTTGCAATTACATCTCTAGAGGTAAGCAATAGCAGTAAGCTGATGGCAGGTAGGTGTTTGCGTGGCGGTTGCGAAAGCCGGATGGCCTTCCTCTGTTGCTAGAGTCGACGGCAGATATCGTTGACGTGATTCTTCAAGATAGGAGGGGCGGACTGCAGCACAACGCATTGCGGTTGTTGTATGCTACTGCACTATCGAGGTAGGTCTTATCCTCCAGCTTTCAATTTCCTGACATTCTATCACCGAACGTATGTCTGTCAGAACGACTAGAATTTTCGTGCTCTCCAACATGTCTTGGCCCCACATGCCACACACCGTCGTATGACAAGGTTGTATAACGTCCATCTAACACATTGGTAGATTCGTAACTGGTCTGGCAGATACTCAGATCGACTTGACGCGTGATCGCCCTTCTTGGTTCCCTCCAGGAAAGTCTCTCCAGTTGCCTCTCGCCCTCCTTGAGATACGACACCGCATAGTCCATCGACATCTACCATCTCTTGCAGAACTAAAGCGTGCTGCTACCGAGTCTCTCGAGTGGCTCTGGGAGTGGTATTGGTACCAGCTGGATAATGCCTTCAAGGTCAGCGGACCCACAGAAGATGAACTGGGTGTGGAGAGCAGAGAAGCAGTCAAAGAGAGACTGCAGACCATCCTAAAGACGTACGTCAAGGAGAGGAAGAACGAGATCAAGACGCGGAAGAAGCAAAGCAGAGCAGTGGAAACAGCGTTGTCGACGTACAACCTCCGCTTCTCAGCGAGCAACACGACAACCCCTCTTGCGCAAATCCAGCGTGTGCTTCTTCAACTGCTGGCTGACGAGAAAATGATTCTGCCCACGGATAAGAAACTTGGGAGTACCATGTCTGGCGCCTTCCTTATCTGGACGCCGCTGCTGCTCGCTTTCTCCACGGACAGCTCTGCCGAAACACCTATTCTCCCCGTCAATACCCTTGTTGACTACCTCATCCAGCACATGAACTCGCGTTCGGCCGCGCAAGCAATGGTCAATCCCGAACTCGACCCTATCAAGGAAGGGCTGCATGACTGGACTGTATACCTTCTTACCTCAAAGGACGTGGCATCGGTCAGGGGTTCAGAAGTGAATCAAATGCTTGAAGAGCTCCTAGGACGCCTCTTCTCAAGCCCGACGTTTTGGAACCTCAAGGTTGCGGAGAAGATGCTGGACGGGGGAGATGTGTCGAACAAGGGATTGTGGGGCTCTATTCTGGATGCAGCTCGGGGTGAAGGCAGTGTCACGGAGGATATGGAGGTCGATGTTGAAGGTATTGAGAATGCATTGCCTGTCAGAGAAGGTGGTGAGAAGGCAAGTGAAGTGCAGAAGAAGATTAGCGGACCGATCAAGGTTATGGGCATGTGGAAGCCAAAACCCATCGGCTGGCTTCCTAAGGGGTGGTCGGACGACGAATAAAAGTAGCCACCTTGGAACGGTTCAGGTAATTTAGAGCACAGTTGCATTTTGGTGCATCAATTCGCTAAATAACCTGTACCTTGCGATACCCTAGTTGTTAACATATTTCAGTCACCTTCACTTAGACATCAATCCTCCTTCACTCGTGAAAATCGCGCCTTCCCCGCTTGACCGCTCTTTCCTGCCACGAGGCGCAGGCTTGCAGGTGAGAGAGCGTGCCGGTACCTGAGGCTGTACACAAGCTCGTCCCCCACCTTCCTGAGTTTTTTTTTCCTACATCACTCTCACTTTCAACTCGCGTTAGCGCACTGTCGCAATCGTACCAGCCGCAACCTACACGCCCCCCGCCAATGCTGAGGTGGAGACGAAAATGAAGGAAGCGGAAATTAAAAGAGCAGCTAGACGAAACCGGCGAGTCTCAAGACGTCTCAAGCGCATCATGCGATGGCGGTCGCGGCCTTGAAGAAGGCGGCAGACGACCGAGAACAAGCCTTCACAACATTGTCAAAGAAGGACAATGAGCTCAAAGACTACAAGAATCGGTTCCAGCCGGCATTAAATTGCATCAAGAGCCTAGAGAAAGCCTGCCCGATGCCTGGTGCTGTTGGACCGCTTGCATTCCCTCGATCGACCGAAGAGCAAGTATGGTACAAATACATACACGGAAAGATGCGTTCAGGCGCCCGTACCGATGACAGTACCTGGCTTGAAAAAGAAGCTGTTGATCCACCATAGACCGACAGCACCGAGCCCACAGTCGTTGAAACGCCATGGGGACGTCTTTGCGAGTACCGAGAGCCCGCCAGACAAGCGATCAAGGACGAGTGGTGGCAACGAGCTTGCCGCCTCATGGCTCAAGCAAAGAATGGTAGCATCCCTCACTGCGCGTAAGGATTCGGCAGCATCGTCTGCCACGCCTGAGAAGTCAGTAACACCATCCGCCACGCCCGAGGGGCCAGTAGCACCGTCTACACCCAAAAAGCCGGTAGCACCGCCTACCGTGCCCAAGAAGTCTGGAAGACCGAAGCCCCATCAAACCTCTGCCGCCCCCTCGTCGGTACCCTCGTCTGCGGAACATGTCCCAGACTCCCCAAAAAACTAGCGGGCACGACCACAGTCTATAAGACCCCGAAAACCCGGAGTTGGCAGGAGCCCACTCGTCACACGATGCCGCCACTGATACCGTACGTTGCAGCAAATGCTTCGCACAAGAAAAACGGAGAATAGTATTCCAACTGCTGGGGAATATCTGCTGGGACACTTTCGAGAAGGCCCTCGCTACGGGAACGCTGAACCTGTATGGTCCTCCAGGGCAGCAGAAGGTTGTGGGACAATGCCTGGGTGCCCCTCACAGGTTTCCCGACGTCAAATACCAAACCCCTCCGGTACCAGATCACGAACTCTCTTTGGGTTCATGTTCATACCCATCAATCCGTGCACTGGAGGGCAGGCATTTGTCTTCGGTAAGGAGAAGGTGAATTCGCTTGGGCCTGCCTGGTCATGCCTTTCACGATCAGCCGACCACGGGGAGATTCCGGTGATCGCATGGCAGGACACCGCGTGCCCAAAATGTCGTAACGGTCGACACCATACCGCAAGCATCATACACGATTTCGCGTTAGAACCAGATCCCACGACCATGGCTCAATGGGGTAGGCAAGAACATTATGAATACACGTGGAAGGACGTATGGCCGCCCATGAACACAAAACGGTCAAACCGCACTTTCACTGCCTCAAACACATCAGCCCCGAAGAGGCCAATACTCAAAATCTCAGCCACATAATGGGGGTATTGGAAAAAGTAGCTGGGGGATCTAGCATCATTGTATACCCCGAACCATGTAGATGAGTCGAAAAACTTGAATGAAACAACGTACCCGGGCAGTTACATGATGTCAACAGGTGATTTCTCTCACGTGCATACTACTGTTGTATACTTTTCAAACTCGACTACACTGGGCAGACTAAACTATTTCCATACGCCATCGAATGGCATCTAGGTTATGCAAGAAGCTGCGAAGGTCAAGAGCATAGCTTACCGGACATGACTTGCTCTCTACCCCTAGCGTGTGTAGTGTGAACAGTTCATTCGTTCACCTGTCTTCAGACCCAGGGGTGTATAGTAGTAATCTGCACTTGAGAACTGTCAGTTGCTAAGACCATGTGTCCGTCGAGGATGGTAGGACGGGAGGACGGTTCACGAACAGCTCACGCGGGGGCGAACACGCAAGCTATCACGACTATGTAGTGTGCTGTGTAGAGCGGTGAGCATTGGCCTGAATGTTGCGGGAAGGTGCGAACTGGCAGCGGGAAGGTGGATTAGTCACGGTAGTAGATGTAGTTCTCACTCGGAGCGTGGAGATGCTCACGGTACCCATCTCCTTGTTTTCTCCCACACATACCGTCGTCTTCGTGCTGCAATCTTCCCACTCTCAGACGGCTGCGCCTTCCGGACTTGCCACGCTCGACTCACCTCACCTACCGGCAGCCCTTGAAGATGTTATTCAAGATCTGGTAGAATCAGCTGGCATGGCAAATACAGCGCTTCTGAGATGCGTCACGACCTCGCTGAATCCATCGGCCTGATAAATATAGAAGTTGGGGTAGTGTGACGGCACATTGCACTCGATCTTGCTAATGCCCGTTGATAGATGTTAGACTCGAGCGGCGAGACAACTACAGCGCTTGCAGCAGTGCACCAAGCCTTATAGAATAAGTGAGCTTGAGGAATACAGAAGGGCGCCCAAATGCTTTGATCTCCAAGAGTTGCATTCGCCGGTCAAATACGGAGTTGGATGCAATGCGAGAGGACTTGAGTCGGTGCGCTACCAATACTTTTTTTCAATGCCTGTCAAGGATATCTAGGATGCAATTCACATTCGCTCAAAGAACAAGCGGTGGTGGCGCTATATGAACAGATTAAAAACGAGGCATGCATTCGAAAGCAACAAAAAGCGTGGTTGAAAAAGCTTTCTTGATTGAGATTATTATATCTTAGCCTTGGTCTCCGCAGGTAGGATCCGGTCCTCTACCACGCGCATAAGTTTAATCGTTTGCTCCGCAAGCGTCAGTGTGAGAATCTACTCAATGGTCAGTCAATCTGTTTCTTCACATTCTCAAGTCCCCACATACCGTGTGTGGCAGGATTCGTGCCAGATGGGCAAAGTAACCCTTGTAGAGAGCGAAGATACCCTCTGTCTTGACCGTCCGAGCCAGGCAGTCGAAAGCCGAAGTGTACAGGTTTCCAGTCTGGTTGTACATGCGTGACATGATGGTGTCGGGAGGATGCATGACGCAGCAGACGACGAAGCCACTTGCCGTGCTACTAGCAATATGCAGTGGCATACCCTCCTCCATACCGAGGTGTTTGACTAACCGCCTCTTTGCGAAGAAGTAGGTTGGGAGCTGTACGGAGCTGCCGAAACCCGTTCGGACCATTGCGGGACCCACGCCTCTGTAGAGTCCTTTTACGCCCTCTCCGCTGTATATTTGGCGCATGCCATCGACGGCGTTTCGGTAGTGATGTTGTGTTCCTACGGGCAGGAAGGGCGAGTAGGATTGTAATCGCGTCTTGACGAGGAAGAAGGGGGAGCCGGCTGCAGCACCAAGGACACCCGACGACGCGCCGGCGAAGAGGTTGATGCCAAAGGACTGGACTGCGGCATCGTTGTAGACGACGTTTGTAAGGGTTTTGCGGAGTGGCTCGTAGAAGCCCAGACGGCAGCCGTTCAGCGTCATTTGGTAGACATACTGGAAAGCGTCAGTTCCACACTATTCATGACAACTGCGCCAGACTCTCCCAAGAGTTGATGGACGTACTGCGCAACCCAGACCCCGTAATAAGCCTCTCGGACCCTCATTCTTCAAGATGACGCTGACACCGTGGAAAACACCCTTGTATAACCGCGGCGCATCACTCCTTGCTTTAAGCTCTCCTTGTAATTGTAGTCTGGGCGAGCGGTCAACGAGCTTGTCGCGTGCATGGTGCGATTAGAATTGCGCACCGGATCTTGACCGTCTCGAAGCCGTGGGTTACGGTTACGGCTCCGCATGCTGCTATGCCGCCGGCTATGAAGGAACTGGCAGGATTCGCCGTCAGTCTACAAGTTGGAGTATCTGACATGTACAGAGAATGCTTACCCTAGGGTTGTAGACATTCTCGCGCTCTATGCGACACCTCCACGCCAACGAGTTGAGAAGATGACGGGTTTGAGTTGTGTATTCGCTTCTCGATATGCCGCTGATTACCGCACAATCGCAATCGCAATCGCAATCGCAAGCATCAATTGCAGGACAGGAAGATGGGAGAACTAGGGGATCGGGACAATGGCATTAAAAAAAAACAATCTAACGTTATACAAACACGGCGGTCTAGGGAGGAAAAATAAGCCAATGCCGCGGATTGTAAATGCGAATAATCTCGGGTCCGGTTTCGGCTCAGGGTCACTTCGGTAGCTACGTAAGTCTGCGCTTTGACCCACTTGTTTCCACTCGCGTTACAACTCTTCTGCGCATTCCGCCGGCTCTAACAATTCCACGGTCGCGTCGCGTGTCGCCCAAGTCCACTGATTCGCTACCCGCGCGAGTGGAGATATGAAGTCAGACATCGCGGCAGACGCTTAGGAATTTTCCCATACTGCTATGGCTGGCTCAGCGACGCCCGGCGGAGGGCCTCCTCCACCGCCTGCAGGCCCGCCGACACAGAAAGTTAGCGACGTCATAACGAGTTTCCGGCCTCAAAGGGTGAGCGATTCCTTTGTAGTCTGTAAATGAAGCGCATGCTAATACTGCACCCAGCGCTTCAAATCTGGCGGCCAGGGCACTTCCATCACATCGCTCGACTTTGACGACTCTGGCGAACTTGCCATTGTAGCACGCGACGATGACACGCTTCAAATCTACAACTGCAAGGAGGGCAAGCACGCCAAAGAGCTAAAGAGTCAAAAATACGGCGTGCACCTTGCGCGCTTCAGTCACCATGCCCAGAGCATCATCTACGCCAGTACCAAGGTCGACGATACCATCCGCTTCCTCTCCACCCACGACAACTCGTACATACGCTATTTCAAGGGCCACACCGACACGGTGACCTCAATCGCCCTGTGTCCGTCAAAAGACGACTTCATAAGCTGTTCGAGGGACAACACAGTGCGCCTGTGGAATCTGCAATCGCCCAACTACGTCGGCCTGCTCAATCTGCATGCGCCCTACCTCGCCGCCTACGACCCTTCCGCGACCGTCATAGCCATTGCTTCCCCACCCACGCAATCCGTTCTCCTCTACGACATGCGCAATTACGACAAACCGCCGTTTGCCACTTTCGATCTCCTCGAGTACGAGCAACGCTTCATGGGAGGACAAAAGGTAGACTGGACCAAGATGGAGTTTAGCAACGACGGAAAGAGTCTGGTTATCGCGACCAACGGGAGTGGCCATTTCGTCCTCGACGCTTTCTCGGGCGAGCTGTCGCATTTCTGCTACCGGAAGGCTGGTTCCTCAGGACGACTGCCGCCAAGTTCATCCGTCACGAATGTTAGTGGTACTGCAAAGAACGGAGGTACGCCGGCGAATGGCCAGGGCGATGTGTGTCTTACGCCTGACGGACAATTCCTTATTGGAGGAAGCGGCGAGGATGGCTTGTTGATCTGGGATATTTCAAAGCCGCCTGCGCCGAACAACATTTTGGAGCCGATGGAGAAGCTCCCGGGACAGGGAAAGAGTGCGGTTGTTGGATACAACCCGAGGACGAATCTGCTGGCAAGTGCAGACAGGGATTTATACTTGTGGCAGCCAGATCCTGATCTGATGATCTGAGAGAGGGACATTGCGAGCTTACAAAGTACCTCAGCACCCAAGGAATCGTTTCCAATAGCGAAAGGGACACTGTCAAGTAAAGTGGCAACAAGGATGGCCTACTCCAATACCCGGCTCCCAGGCACTTGGTCAACGGCGCATCGGCCATTTATGATACAAGAAGAAGTCTGGATATTGGGACAGCATGCGAATCCCATGACAGACTGAGTCGTCCAGATGCATGAAATTAGACAGGGAAAATATCAAGATCCTGTGTTGGAAAGAACATGGATAAATTAGCTATCAGAAAGGTAGTAATGAAACCGATCGTAACCAGCAAGCCCATTCGTTAATGCACTTTGAAGTTTCTCAGTGCTAAACGACATCGATACTAAGGAAAGAGCACATGATATCCGTATCCTACACACCCTACCCCTAGCCCCTAAGCAGCACTGCTCAAGCTCACGATAGCAACTTGATCCTCATAGCCCAGAATCCGCTTCAGAGAGAAGCTAAGCTAGCAGCCATCGCATCATCCATCTCGGAAAGAAAGATGCCAAGTTCTGAACAAAAAGCCTTGTTTGAATTTGATCCTCTTCTCGTGCGCTATTGCGACGGCTACCGTGGCGGCAGAAACCTCGTTAGAGCAGGATTATAGGCCGTTGTAGCCGCTACGGTCCCGTGTAGCAGCGACCCCCGGCACGTTTCTGAGCAGGGGCCTGGAGCATACATACGATGAGTGGACATGTGTACAAATTCACCCACGGGAAGCCAGCACTGAACAGACCGGAGATGCAATCGAGAAATTAGAGACTAACTCTGGCTCGGCTCACGTCAGATCGTAGTTGTCCAGCCTCTAGTCACATCCACACACACGATCTGGGCTGTGGCGGAAACACACATGACTCGACAATGACAGTCAAGATACTGGAGACCTTCTCCGCAACGATAGTTCGCTCATATTCCCCCTCCGAGACAGCGTTCAAACCACAACTGCCAAGAACGGGAACTCGGTGACTGGCCTTCCCTTTCGGGTGTATCCCTTATGCGAGTCTTGTAATGACAGCGATCGCAACCCACAGATCTCGCAACGACGAGGGAACGCGGGAGTGGCAAGTAAGAGACGAGCGAATCAGAACCCCTGCTGCATATGTGTCGGACTCTGCAGCAAAAGCGACGCCTCGATTGGTGCCTGATCAGACCGGGTCGTTGGACATGGGGGCCAGACACAATTGGGGCTTGGTGGAAAAAGCGTTCGTTCGCTTCCTACCAGGATTGCTTTTTTTGGGTCTGCAAAGAACACAGTTTTGGCCTCATGGTGGCGCTGAGCCTCATAGTCATGAATGGCACTATGAATGCAGCATGCTCGTCATGCGCTGTGGCAAGCAAGCAAGCACATATGGGTGATGAGAATGCGTGCTTTTCGCGCAAAAAGTGGCATGGTATGCGCCTGTGTATGCCCAAACTGCCCTTTGGTTACTTTGGGCTGCTCTGCATCGTCGCCCCTACACACCACAGGAAACCCCGTTGCGGACATGGCCGATTTGCGAGAGCTGGAAGGGTTGCTTGCTTGCTTGCTGGTTTCAACACGGGCGACGAATTCTTATGCTCGTGACTCTTTGCAGTTTGCATCCGAGAGAGAGAGAGAGAGAGAGAGAGCGAGACGGTCAGATGTGGCGAATGAGAACACGATGCGTGGTGTTGGGCGAGAATGCGGAGTGCAAGGGACATGTAGGACAGAATATTGAGCAGATCACACAGGAAGCTTGCATGAAACCAGGTACTGGTCACCACAGCTGCAGTTGGCTGGCGGGAAACCGTGATTCTCGCAGTGCGCCGTGGTCCACAGGAGGCGAAAGGTGTACTCCGCACTCACAAAGGTGTCACTGCGCAAGGGTAAGTTACAGGACTGAGTGAAGCGCTTTGGGGGAATGCCGATCGATTTGGAGAAGGAACGTCATCATACACGATGCCATTTTTGGGAGCTGTTGAGAGGGTAATGAGGCTGTGAAGCATACGAAAGCTGCTGCCTTCTGCTGCTGCGGTCGCGCGGGTCTACGAAGCGAAGGCTTTCGTACCGAAAACAAAGAAGCCGGTATCCCGCCCATTGGACAATAGGCCCTGCCAATGTCGTGCGTGATGAGCCTCGAGGGGGGCCGAATAGGCAGCGCAACCCCAGGATTCTCGGATCGCCGGCGCCCTTGACCCTGGCAGAGGGCGAGGATCAAAATTGGGCCTTGTCGCTGTGTTTGGCGGTGGTGTTTGCCCATACGCGTGTCCGCTGTCATCCGCCTCGCGCTGACAAGGACAGCCTGGGCTGAAATCGTCGCAAGTCATGACATTTATGTAAGAGTTTTGCTTGCGGTGACGAGGACATAGGACTGTCGTTGGTTGCTGGTGAAGGATGCAAAGTCTGGGCTGATCGACGGCATTTTTGGAGATGGAACCCCTGGACCCTGGAAGCCTCATTTCGGACCAAGTTGGCGAGGGCACTGTAGGAGACCTTCTCCGCCCGCTGTCAGGTCCTCGTATGCGTATCTTTTTTTTTCTTTTTTTTTAAACACAAAGACGGGTCTTATTTTCGCCCATTCGCCTAAGTATTGCAGCCTCACCTTTGATGGCCTCACCGATGTTTGGGCAGAGTTTTCAATGGATCTTGTTCAGCGTTGAAGCGTGTCTGGACGCGGTGGCTTGCGAATTTGCTGCTCACGTTGTCCAGTGAGATTGGAGAGATCTGAAGCACTGGCCGGACCGTGGCAGAGTTGCTGGGGTTCTCCGCATCTTTGCCCATAGCGCTGGGTCATCCGTCCCTTCCTGCAGCGATGACAAGCGATATTATTACGCCCCTCTTCTTCACCCAATTTCTACTCACCGACTGCTTACACTCCTTGAAAGCCTGCGCTTCTCTTTCGCCGGCGGTCCCGCATCTTTTGAGGTTATCATTGACCAATTCTTTCAATTGCGTCACGCGCGTGTGCCATGTCGGATTTTTGGGCTCTAGGCCTGGTCTCGTGACACATCAGGACTTCCACAATATTGGACGCTGTCAACTGAGCTAAGCTTCGCCCATTCTCTAGCACGGCATTGGCTCCACATCGCTCCCTAAACCTCGCGCCGTATCCGCAAGGCAAACAGAACTCCCGACAGTCTCGATAGCATCATCGTACTTTCACCACCACCGGATTGCGCCAACACCCTCGTGCGAGAATGCTCAATTGTTTCCTCATTTGCATCTACAGAGAACATTACATGGGGTTGGGTAACGGAGGATGATGCGAGCCGGTATCAAGCACGCACCATCAACCTCGAGCCGAACTTTCGGAATCCTCATGCCTAGCAAAGGCCCAACTACTCTACCATTCACCGGACCTCCACCACCAGATATGAATCTTACCTTTCTGCCAAGGTTATCGCCACCAGCTTCCAGAAAGCGCAGTCGGGCTGCGGCTGATATTGACGGAGAGCATTCATGCTTGCAGAAGAAGAAAAGACGACTTCGGTTATTCCTCATCACCTCTCGACTATCACCGCAGTTCTCCCATCCAGCATCCAACATTGTTGATCGAGGTAGCTCCAAGATTGCAGTATGGGCCAAGCAGAAGGCGCTCGGACGGAACCTGCTCCGAAAGGCCGCCATCTTGAACGGCATCCGAAGACGAACCACCCTGGTCAGAGAACCATATGGAGTGCGTGGTCGCGTTTCGATTGCGCAAGAGAAAGAAGAAGCACAACTCGAGCTGGCGCGTTTGGAGTTCAATCATGGCAGTGTGGATACATACACCCGCCCAGTCCTGTCGCGAGATCCGTCAGTGCCGCCAAGTGCCGCCGTACGGACTGGAGATCACTTTGTCGTATCTGGTTCACCATCTAGTTCTCCCAATTCGTCAAGAAGTCCCTCACCGACATTGAAGAGCCCTGACGAAACGACTTCGTTCCGCTCGCCAAACGAAGCATGGGCTCTGGGCCCTTCACCCCCGAGGGGGCAGTCACCGCGAAAAGACTACCTACGCTCTCCGCTTGGCATATCAAACTACGATGCTTTCGATGCAGAAGAATCTACAGTCGACCCCTATGCCCATCTAGACGACGAAGACGATCTACTACCAAGTCCTTTCGATGATGAAGATGACGAAGTCCCCTTCTCTCCTTCTGCTGTTACTACAAACTCTTCCATAACCGTTCAAACCGGTACGACGTACGCCATGACCATGTATTCCGATTACAACGTGCTGGATCATGGGCAGCCGGTGTTTGGAGACTATGGTCAAATCGAAGGAGACGCCCATGCACAATGGCTGGATACGTCTAAGCAAGAGTCCAGCCTTTCTATGACCTCGCCGAACCTGTCCGCCCTGTTGGCGACATCGCAGGCCCCCACAAAGCGAACAGACTCTTTTGTAACATCCCCGAACTTCCGGCCCTGCATGCCAACCAAGTCAGTGTCCCCTGACATGGCTGCGGCGACCCCCATGATTCCTGCTTCACCAAACTTCACACCTTCCACATCCTTATCACCGAACTTCGCACCTGTTGCGACTTCGCCAAACTTTACCTCAGCCGTGGCAACTACAGCCATGTCTCCGAACTTCCCGTCGTTGGCAGCTCCTACCTCTGATTCCCCCAACTTCCCGCCAGTGTCAATGTCGCCCAACTTCACGGCGCTTGATGCACCCATGGCGCCTAGCCCTTTGTTGGCGACGAAGAAAAATCAGCAACGGACGCATACAGAGGGGGTTACTCGGAACAATGCCACGGAACAGGAGCGTCAGAGACAGCGGGATCTCATGTTTATGCATTTCGGGTCGTGATTCCCTGGGTGCTCCTTTTACCAAAAGCGTCCAGTCTGGGAGTGCCAGACTCAACGCACGAGGCACATTTCTTTCGGTTATCATCAACATCAAAACGTGTAATATATGATGTCTGTATTATGTTTCTTTTTCGGTAGGAAAAAAAGCGCGACAAGAATGGTGCCATGAGAGTGGCGGTTGGGTTGGACTGCTAACGGCGCTGTGAGATTTCATCTTGACCATCTTTTCGGTGTGCTGTGTATACATATATGCATAGTAGGGGTTGCATGGTCGAGAGTACATACTAAACATGAAATTACGAATACTTCTATGCATGAAACCACATTCCTCGGATACGTTCAGGGACTAATTGGCAACTTCGTCCGAGGAACCTACAGAGGTTGATGGCGGAAAGTCAGTCAAGATATGAGACTGACGTTGCACGATCTTCTCGCTGAGAAGAGCCCGACAACTACGCATTCATCTATGCCTTTTGCAACTTCGCAGCCCGATCCAAGGCAATATCACACATGGCCTGAATCGCTTCCAAGCGCTCAGCCCTAACATCGCCACGATCAATGCGACTGCGCATATTCTCCATAATCTCAGGCCTCGGGCGTCCATTAACAAAGACCCTACATGCAACATCAGTAACGGCAATCTCAACTTGCAAAACCCGAACCGCAAAAAAACAAGAGCAGAAGAGAAGAGAGGAAACATACACATATCTCAGCCCCGGAAACTTGTCCTCATACTCCCTATTCAACTGGCTCAACTTCTCCTTGTCCTCATCCGCACCCTGCTGCAACTGCGCCTGCTCCTTGCGGCTCTGCTCGCTATCGACCTTCTTCTCGCCAAGCCGCGGGTGCGAACACAGGATCTCAGAGAGACGTGCTACATCTTTTTCGTCCGAGGAGCTGGCTAGCGCGCTGAGCTGCGCGGTTACGGCTGTGATGAGGATGTCGTAGCTCGGGAAGGTGGCGGAACGCAGCACGGGGAGGGTTATCTCGCGCAGCGGAGGTGACGGCTCGAAGAGGAGGTCTAGCACGTGGGTGAGGTCTTGCGTGGTGGCGTGGGGGAGGCTGGTGATGGGGGGAAGTGATGTCATAGTTTAGAACGGTTCTTTTTGTCTGTTCTCTACTAAGCTGGGCTGTTGTTTCTTTTTCGCTGATTTCGTCTGGGGCCGAGGTTGGTTTCGGAAGCTTTAGTGCTGAATGATTTGGATTGAATTACAATTGAAGTTCGTCGTGGTTGCCGTTGCTGTTGTTGTGGCAAGGCAGGTTTGTTCAAGGTCAGGCAACTTTTTTTTGCGCGGCCGCTACCGTCCGATCAGCGATGCAGTGCAGCTCATGGTGTAGATATGCGGGTCGGACCTGCACGCTGCAAGGGGGAGGCTCTGGGTTTTGGCTGGTCGCCATATGGGTGCGGGGCAACTACCGGGAGGCGATAGCGCCGTTGCTGCTTCTTTGGAACTTTGGTCAGACGGTGTTGTTCTAGCTTTTCTAGCTCGCGTCGCGTACCGCGTTTTGGTCATGAGGACAATGGAGATGGGCCTTGGATATACGTAAGAGAGGGCTTATGGGCCTTTTTAGACGCTGTCAGATTGCTGCTGAAACAATAATTGATATGCTGTCTGGATAATCATGGACCCAGTGTCATATGCAGTATGAGAGTAGCTGCGCGACTGATTTGATCGAGAAGTCTCGCGTGTTAGCATTCGCTGCTCATAATACGCACACCTACCACTGTGTGTTATGCAAGTTTCAAGACATTTGCACTGCAAACCGGCATGAGTAATTCCAAGCCCCTGCTCCTCGCCTTTTAACTGAGTTGATCTGAAGAAGTCGCGATTAACCCCGCGGTAATCTCCGAGTACACCCCACCTTCTTTCTTAACCTGGAAGATTCGTGCTTCTTGTTCCCACAACCCTGACACCCCTTGCTTTTAAGTCTCACCGGCTTCGATGCCCCCTCACTTGATACAGATTACTGACGAAAACGCTGATGACATGTGAACAACGGTTTCTTATCGCCGCATCGCACTCGTCGTTGCGTTGTAACAACTGAGCCGTCGAATCAACGCCCTGGTATGACTAAGTCAAAGCCTTCATGCCCTGTTCCATGTTCGCTCATTTCTAGAAAACCATTACATGTTCCACATTGGCACTGGGCTGGAGCTGGTCCCTTCGCTTGTTTAACCTTGGTTCGACTACAGTAACACTTCGATACCAAACTCTAGCTTGAGCCCACAGTCTCACATCCGCTGAAAGCTCTTCTGATACACAGTTTCTGGTAACATATAACTTACACACAGCTCCTTATTTACTCTCTTTTTTTAGCCACCAACACTAAACATTTAGATACCGCGCTTTCCAAATCGCATCCACCAAACATCACCTACTAAGGTCTCTTTACACCACAACACTTCGCACTCCGCATAAGAGCAAGATCGCATAAAACGTCACTTACACCACCCCCTCCTCCCCCCATCGACACTTGTATCGCCAAAATGACCTAACGTGTCCGTGGAGAGCAAGAGACCCTAACTATGAGCGAATACCGCGAGCTTGTGAAAAAAAGACAGACTGAACATCAACAAAGGCGTGAAGCTTCCCAAGTGCCGCGCAATATGCCGGCGGGGTGGCCATGGAAACCAGAGTCTTGCCGGTAGACGATGGCCGTCTTGGAGTATTCCAAAGGGCCCGACCAGACTGCTGACACCATCGATGCCGTGGAGAGCATATTGTTCGACATGAATACGGGCGCATGGGAGTGTAAGTTCAACCGCAGATTCTGGCTAGATCAGAAGATGTGGGCATGGCTAGATGAAGCCCTTAGACTACACGGCTATCCGGTGATCTTTTAATTACCCAACTTGGGACCTGGCAAAAAGCTCGACGCTTACTACCTAGTCGGTAGAGAGCCACAAAATCCTCTACCCAACTGGCTTCTACACGACTGCACCAAATTTTCTGGCGCTTGGCCTGGAATCCTGCTTGAGCAGGCTAATCAGCCTCGCATGTGTGGCGAGAGCGTTCCCAGCGGATTTGAGTGATTAAAACTCTTGTTGTTGCATCGCTCTAGTGGCTGCTTGGAAATGTCCAGATAACAGCGCTTCGGAAGTTCCAGAAAGCAATGGTTATGCTTTTGTCTATTAATCCTCCATGATGGTACATGGGTTTGGCAACCACATGAAAGCAAAGTAGCGGAATAGTCGCATTGTTATCGATATGTAGCTTCCTGGATATATCATACAATATCTCAAACTGGTTTCACATGTACTGTGTATGCGCCCTGTGACGTTTTGTTTTTCTGCTAGATTCGTTACGATAGCGTGACTAAACAATCTAGAGTGCACATAACCACGAAAAAAATGATGTTAAAAACGCGCAAGGACAGCGAAAACATAGAAACCAACCAAGAAAATATTAGTCGACAACTAAGCGTGTTTGCGTTCAACTGGGAACAGGCTTCAAGAATATGATCTACCGCTAGGATCAGGCTATACACGAAACAGCTGTTTGCTTCTTCGTCCTCCCCATCTGTGCCATGAGCGGGCGGGCAGCCGTTGAGAGAAGCAATCAGCACCCAGGAAAACATGCCACGACAGCGGTTCTACCGTCAATATTGTGTCATCTCATCAGCGTCTGGCTGTGACCCGGGGCGCCTCAGGTGTTGGTGGCATTGTGCGGGTGCCGTGTTCCTGCGTTGAGAGTGGGGCCTGTCAATGCATGGCAAATCGCCACATGGAGTCCCCGTACGGTACCCTAAGTATAGCACAGGTACAACCACACGCGGTCATCAGCGAATTCAGTCGTCAGGCCAAAGTCTGCCAAAGCCGTTTTCTTTGCTTTGTCGGTGAGCAGTCCGGGGCGGCACAGCGCCTGCGGAGATATAGTCCTAGGGCGTCCGCTCTGGCCATCCCCGGAGCAGCGCGTGGATCGACCCCCTGTCGTCGCTCCAGGCCTGAAACACGGTAACTCCACGCTGCCGTCCATCGCCTTCATCGCCTTCACTGCGAACCCTCTCCCTTTTTCAAGATTTTGGGTGCTCGGCGCATTGCAAGGTTCATGTTCTTGAAGCGTCCACTTGCCTCGACGCCCATCACAGTTCCAATGGCCTGTGTGGAGCGTATTTGATACTGTCAAGCCACGGATCCCTGATTGCATGACCCCTACCCAGCTTTGACCTCCTGGATATTCCATTGCATCCGCCGCGACGCCCACGGCTGCCACTCTTTGCAGCAAACACGCACGGCTCTGAGAGTCTGCCCCCGCCCACCCGGCTTCCTGCTCGACTTGCAGCATCATGTCGCTGAACGGGCTGGACAGCGTTGAAGTCACACAGGCTTACCAGGGTGCCCTCGCCGAGGCTGGTGGTTGGTACGACAGACCCAAATCTTTGCGCTCTCGGGCCCCCAGCTAATGTTTTACATGTAGGTTTCTGCTGAGATACACGTCAAGGGATGCTGTCGAAGTGCTCAAGCGGGGAACTGGTGGAGCAGGCGAGGCGCGCGCCGTTGTCGCCCAGTATGAGGAGAAGTCGCCGTTATACGGCTTGTTGCTGTACCGCCGGCGCAAGGTCTTGGTGAAATACGTGCCCGAAGGAACATCGCGTCTGCTGCAGGGTACGTCTGAGAATGAATTGCAGCGTGAACGACGACTACTAACAGGTCATCTAGCTCGCGTCTCCGTCCACTTCATCAACATCACGGAAAAGTTTGCGCCGCACGACATCGTCCTGTCCATCTCCGATCCCGAAGAACTAAGCGATGCCGCCCTCACGTCTGCCTGCAGTCTGCACACTGCCGCCCCTTCGAGCTCCTCGTCTAGCGGGTCTTCGCGCCAGCCGAAGCTCAGCTGGATCCAAGAAACGGCCGAAGAGGGAGGACAGCCGGACACAGATGGCGAGTCGGCACCGCCGGGAACCGCGCATTCAAACATACCCACCATAATGGAGCCGCCCAGAAGCAGCGAGGACGAGCCAAGACGGAACGGTTCTGTTGTCTCACAGGCCGAGTCTGTCCCGTTGATGCTCGAGGAAAAGGCCGTGGAGCAGAAGCTGTCACCGCAAATCTCCCATGTCACAATGGAGACGGTAACCGAAGGCCCGACGACGCCAGAAGACACGGATCTGTCAGACCTCCAGGACACGCTCAAGAGCTACGACTCGCTGTTCGAGGGTGGCTCTGAGCCGAGAAACTCGTCGCAGACGACGCGGCCAAACTACAACGAGCTATACGAGCACTACTATGCCCAATACACAAAGCCCAAGGTTAAACTGGGGCCGCGACCGCGGCAATCGCTCGAGGGTAGAAGACCAGCCACGTCAGGGAACACGTCACAAGACATGGCGAGACAAGTCTCGTCGCTACCTCCGGGTCTGCGCTCTGCAGCACGAAAGGCAGCCGAGAAGAAAGAGTCCAAGACGACGACTTCCAGCGAAGTTCCTGCCATTGCAATCCCTCCAATGCCCGAGGTACCCGCGATACCCGAAATGCCACAATCCCCAGTCTCGTCGGTATATTCGTCGCGAACGCCGGCTAGCGCCAAGTCCATGCCCGTCTCGTCGTACAGAAGCCATCTCCGATCCACCGGCACAACTCAAGAGAGGACCAGGCTGATGAAGGCACTCGAGATGCGAAAGAAGCAGCAGCAGGCTCAGCATGACAAGAAGGAAAAGGCGGCTGAAGACTCTACTGTAGATACTGACGTACCACTGGAGGACGCTGACGCGGGGGCAGAGGGAACAGACCAGGTCTCGGTCGAGGACACTGACCACAAGACAGTCACCTCCACAGAGTCAGCGGAGACGACTCCCACCGCAATTCAAGAGGAAGAGCCCGACGCTAACAAGGAGACACTGCTTGGTGATGATCTGCACTCTTCGCAACGGCTGAGCAGCTCTGGACTGGCGTTTGCCGACAATCAGACTGAGACTGACGACCTAAACTCCACTGTTTCGCTATCATCACCTGTCTCCGCCCAAACTCACGGTTCATCTGGTGCACCATCAACGCGGCCGTCCTCCGTGTCAGAAGATGAGACAGGACTAGAAGACCCAC
This sequence comes from Stemphylium vesicarium, assembly GCA_004380135.1. Taxonomy (NCBI): domain Eukaryota; kingdom Fungi; phylum Ascomycota; class Dothideomycetes; order Pleosporales; family Pleosporaceae; genus Stemphylium; species Stemphylium vesicarium. The sequence goes on from QXCR01000067.1 coordinate 35,328, forward strand.
AAAAGTGCCAGGACACACAAGAGTCCCAAGCTCCTGATCCCTTGGATGAAGAACAATCCGTCGACAGTACTCCCACCGTGGTCGCTGAAAGCACCACTCCCGTCCCCTCCGCCGACGCGCAAGACGACGACGAAGACGAGCAGACACAGCCAGTTACCACCGAACAGGAGCCTTCATTCGACGATGCAGACAGCAGCAGGAGGGATACCCTAAGGGCAGCCGAGGACGACGCCTACACCCACCGCCGCTCGAACCGGGAGTCGACCATATACATGCCCTCAAATGAGGCTTTCCATGCAGAAGAAGGACCAGCCAAGAAGCGCAACAGAGAATCGATGCTCATGCCGTCGACACAGCGGCAGAGCTGGTTTCAATCCAAGGGGAAGCGCCGCGCCATGCTCGACCCACTTCAGGCCAGCGCGGAGAATTCCGAGACCGAGTATCTGTCCGACGACTCTTTCATGGAGGAACTGCAGAGTGCCACGGTACATGAGGCCAAGCCAATGTCGGTATCCAAGTCACCTATTATGCCCTTCTTTCCACGGAAGTCTTCCCATGCCGAACTGTCCACACCTCCCCGCTCAGCATCGTCCAACTACCCTGGTATTTCCCGTCAGTCACCTGACCAGCCTCGCCGCAATGTATCTGGCGGCTGGCCCCCTCCACCAAAGTCTGACACATCGGCGCGTACCAAGATCAACGTTTCCTCGGGAATATCTCAGAGAATCAAGGCGCTTGCAGAGAAGACCCAGAAGGAGTCGGCTTCACAAGTAAGTCCTGCTAGCGCTACCTTGAGCACATCCAGTTCGTCTCTCGCCCAACGAAAATCCTCCTTCTTTGCAACAACTCCTCTTGAGACGTCGCCAAACAGACTGTCTACCTCGCGTCATGGACCTCCTTCATTGCGGCCTTCGTCTGCTGCATCGACGATTGACGTAAAACCACAGTCGGCGCCTATCAAGTCGACCGTGTATAATGTACAGCAAGGCTCCGAGAAGCCGGAATCCGTACAGGTCACTGCCCGTATCGTTCGGGATGAGCGAACCATGCAACCAAGCCTCGCGATGCCGACTGAGAGCACACCGCTGGACCTCCACCAAAGTCCTCTCATCATTGATCACCAAAAGGCCATTCCCGCTCCTCCCAAAAGCCCTACTCGCGGAAGGCCGGAACCTACTTCGCCTCGAGCCACCTCTTCGTCGCACTCTAGGGAGCAAAGTATAGCGCCTTCGCGGACGTCCTCGGAGAGCACATGGAGGGCTTTTGGTCGCCGGATGAGCGAGTCCAAGTCAGTCCACAGCCATGATGGCGAGGACAAGAAGGATGATAAGAAAGACAAGAAGGAGTCTCGCACTAGCAAGATGTTCAAGCGTATGTCATCGTCCATGGCAGCCATGCCCTGGAAGAACTCGAGCAGTAGCTTGAACCTGCCCGAGAACGACATGCGTTCTACCTCGTTGTCGTCCCTGCGAGAGCCACCACCACCGGTCCACGTCGGTGATTTGAACATTCAGTTCCCAGACACTTTGGTAAGTTTATTGAACTGTCATCTCTGACCATGCGCTAATTTGGTCAGCTCTGGAAACGCCGATGGGTCGAGATCGATGCCATGGGCAACCTTGTTCTCAGCCCTTCTAAGCACAATGAGAAGGGTATTGTCAAGCGCTTCCACCTAAGCGACTTCCGCACCCCCTACCCGCCTGACCAAGATCGCCAAGAGCTTCCCAACAGTGTCGTCCTTGACTTTATTGACGGCCGAAGCTTGCAGTGCGCTTGCGAAACATACATTGGGCAAGCTCAGGTCCTGCAAAGTAAGTGTCAGTCCCTGACTGTATCAAAGCAAATACTAATCATGTCCCAGTCCTCCGCGAAGCGCATGACGCCTGGCTAGCCTACAACCAAGCGCTGTAGAAGTCCACTATAGCCCACGCCTCTACGGCACCTATACCCTCCTTAGATTTCTCCTTTCCTACCCGGACCTCTCGCCCGGCGGCTTTTCTTTGTCACGACGTACGACTACAGCATCAGGCATCACCTTTTCCTTGTTGTGTTGGATACAAAAGGTTCTACAACTGGGGCTGTATCACTCTCCTTGCATACTTTCGACTCTTTTGCACCGTGTTAGTTTTAACTCTTATTCCCTTCTATAGCTGTTTAGCGTTGGGGGAGGCCATGTGGCAGGTTTGAAGCGTCTTCTTCTTCCGTTTTTCAAGGCACAAAGGTCGATTTGTATAATATCTAATGCTGCACTGGAGGCAGCTGAATCTTGGTGTTTTTCGGGATGCGGCAGATGTAGGCGGCGGCTGCTAGAATCAAAGAGTAGTCCGGTTGATGGACTATATAGTATGGCGTGTTTTTGTGTGATCGTTTCTTCTTTGGTGATGTGCATGAACTGGCGGGTGGCGCGTTATTCTCGACTGAAAACAGCATAACGCCGCAACATCGATGGTTGATTTATCCAAAGTGTTGGGCATGCTGACTGGTCTCGGATCGGATGGCGGGCTGTGCGTGGCTGAGCATGGGTTAGCGGCGCATGAGGCCTAGGGTTTAAGCGACAGCTGGCGTCATACATGCAATTGAATCGATGAATGCGACAATGTGCCCAGCGTCGAGTATCCATATGTATGATGCGCTACAAAATAGGCCCTATGCCTGCAGCCGGACTGCCACGGAGGTGAATTGTACTTGCACTCTCCTCTAGCCCCCCAACAGACGCTGCCACAATCTTTCAACGCGTCCCGTAGACTCCGCATTCCCGCGTCCAAGAGCGCAACAACCTTGACACCTTGACACCTTGACACCTTCCTGCGCCGGTCTTCCGCCCCGTCCTGGCAGCGCCATCCTGCAGTTTCAACGCGTCAATCCTGCGAATAAGCCCCGTTCGGGTCACTGCAGTCGTCATCTCACTGTCACGAGCCCAGGCGCCTCGTGGCCGGTCAGGCACCACACCAAGCCGACGGCTGTGTAGTGTACCAACCGTGCAGCTATAAGCAAACCTCGGACCCGTCCGCGCTTCCCTCCACCATGACGCCCTCCTCCCCTACACACCCTTTCGCTTCGCCCAACGCCATCCCGCCCCGCACCAGCTCCACGGGCATCCTGAACCCCAACCCGAACCTACCCAAGCAGCCCTCCAAGACGAGTGTTTTGCGCCCGCTGAGCGAGATTGACTGGTTGGGCCAGAGCAAGAAGAGCAAGACGAGCCACTCTGCCGAGCCACTGCATGCACACCTGCAACAACAGCCACAGACCATGACGCCGCACCTCAACTCCCCCCCGCGCGCCAACGACGACATCGACGCGCACATGGAGAGCGCGAACCTCGAAGTCAGCACCAACTACCCCACACCGCTCTCCCCGCCCTCGGAACACCAAAAAGGCATAGGCGAAGAGCTTATATACGGGAATGGCGTCGCGTGGACAGAAGAGAAGGAGCGCATATTATTAGGGCCGTACGACTATCTGTACGGACACCCGGGCAAGGATATCCGCAGTCAATGTATCGCCGCCTTCAACCAATGGTTAAAAGTGCCACCAGAAAGACTAGAGATTATAACAAAAGTGGTGGGTATGCTGCATACCTCGAGTTTACTGTACGTCCCCAGGAAGCTATCCACCAAACATGCAACTAACACCTTCAAGCGTCGACGACGTAGAAGACTCTTCGCTCCTCCGCCGCGGCATCCCCGTCGCCCACGCAATATTCGGCACCCCGCAAACGATAAACTCCGCAAACTACGTCTACTTCCGCGCCCTCTCGCTCCTCCTCTCCATGAACAACCCGAAGCTCATCGAAATATTCACCGAAGAGCTGCTGAATCTGCATCGCGGACAGGGCATGGACTTGTACTGGAGAGACAGCCTGACATGTCCCAGTGAAGCAGACTACCTCGAGATGGTGGGAAACAAGACCGGCGGCCTCTTCAGACTAGCCATCAAGCTCATGCAAGCCGAGTCGCAAACAGACGTGTACGCTCCCCACCCTCCTCCCACTAAACTATCGGAAGACCAAGCTGACTGGCTACTAGTGACTGCACACCCCTCGTCTCCACAATCGGCCTCCTCTTCCAAATCCTAGACGACCACCTCAACCTCTCCCCCACCTCCGGCTACACAACCCTCAAAGGCCTCTGCGAAGACCTCACAGAAGGCAAATTCAGCTTCCCAGTCATCCACGCCATACGCGCCGATCCCTCGAACCAGATCCTCATCAATATCCTCAAACAAAAGACGACGGATGAAGAGGTCAAGCGCTATGCGCTTAGGTACATGGAGAGCAAGGGCAGCTTCGAGTATAGTAAAGGTGTAATTGAGGAGTTGAGGGGGAAGACGGAGGAGCATGTTAAGAGGGTTGAGGTTAGGTTGGGGGAGGAGGGGAGAGGGGGGGCCGAGGCGTTGAGGGTTATGCTGGAGAGGTTGGTTTTGAAATGAGAGGGGAATTTTTTTCAATGTATGGCGTAATGATGGGGTTTCTTCTTGATGACGCTACGCTTGATACGATGGTTGATTTGAGCTGTGGAATTTTGATGTAATACCCAGTATGCGAGAATGAAGGATATCACGTTACTCTGTGGGGAGGGTTGAGATTGTGCATTCGATGTCATGTGTTCGTGGTATGCTTCAAACCCCAATAAACGTCCTGATATTACGCCAGCCGGGTAACCAATTCCAACTGGTATCTGAACCATCCAGTGCATTATCCACGTCCTCAGCCAAATCATGATGCATACGCCTTTATAAAATCGTCAGGACAGTCGCCACCACCACCTCTTCAGGTCCACTCACTCATCAGCAATAGCCGCCTTGGCCACCTTCCTCTTCTTCACAATCTTCGTCATGATCCTCTTCTGATGCGCACCCAACAGCTTCCTCACCACAGCCTTGAAATTCTCGATCCTCTCCTCATCGCAATCCGGGCGGCAAGTGCGAGCGTCATACCGGCTCCAGCCCTCAGAGAAGCAATTCTCACCAAGCTGGAGAAGATTCAGCGCAGCATCCGGCTTCCCTTTTGCCGCACCAACCGCCTCGAGCCAAGGGAACGCGTCGCGGTAGAGTTGGTGCGCGCCGTCCTTGGGCGCGCGGTACGAGCCCATGGGCGCGTCAATGTGCAAGGCAGTGAGATTAGTGGCCCAGGCGAGTGTAGCGAAGCACGAGTGGTTGTACGCCTTCATTGCGCGGCCATCGTGCCAGCCGAGGATATGGACATTTTTGAGATTTTTGGCGCCGTCAGGGCCGAGGTTAAGCATGAAGGAGTAGAGGGCGAAACTGTCGGTGAAGATGAAGTCGTTGCCGTATAGCACGTCGATGCCTTCGTGGTGGATTTGACGGCTCACTGCGAGGAGTGCGGGGGTGAGGGGCACGGGATCATTGTACGCGTTGCAGTGTTCTTCAGTTAGGTATAGGTTGGGGTATATTCTTCCTCTGGAGTTCTCGCTCTGACACTTTGCGGATATACGCTGGACGGTTCGCCGCCTGTGCTTGAAGGTTCCGGCGAGGTTGATGCCGTCGGGGTCGCTGAGAGTGTAGCCGTAGATCATGTTACGGATCTCGGCTGGAAGATCCATAAAGGGAAAGATTTTGTGCTTGGGAAGTGGTTTGGGGATCTTCGTTCCTTTGGGCTTCTGATAACGAGGCGTTAGTGTGAGGCGCCTGGATGCACTTGATGGTTCGCCGAACCTTGGTCTGGGGGCTCTCGAAGTCTGATTCGGTGTCGGAGTAGTCCAGATCATCGAGATGGTATGTGACTTGGGTTCTCTTGCGCTTCGAGTAGCGACCAGATGCAAAGGTGTCTGCTGAGGCTGTGGCGTTAGACATTGCGGGTGGTATGGAAGTTGTTGATGATCAATTGATTCAATGATGTTTTGAAATGAACCAGAAGAAATGATTTGTGTCTCGATGTGATAAAACACGAAAGAACGCGTTCTCGGGCTGCTTTAATAGAGAACACGCCGCGTTGTCGCGAAGTCAGGTGCCGTTCGTTTCGGGATTAGCTTAGGCTGCAATATGGTGAGGCCGGGGTTAGCAAGGCATCAACTTGACGGCGTCGATGAAGTCAAGGGTATTAGATATGATTTGCGCAGCAGTGATTGAGCCTGCATACCTAAAGCTTGTTGTTCAAGGCTAAGAGGTGGAGTATGGAAGGAAGGTAGGAGGGAGTCGAGCGATTGCGTCACCGACCGCGCTTAGTCATACAGCCCACTAACCGAAATGAGAGGCCAAATTAACGCCCACCATCCTCAGCAACATGTCTTCGATTAAGTCACTTACGTCGTTTAAGCTCGATCTGCCTCCCAGCTGCATCGAGTTCTTCCCGCTCAACCCGCAGTATGCGATAATCGGCACGTACAACCTCGAGAAATCCGACGACAAGGAAGCCGCGGGGAGTGCTCCACAAGATGGCAAAGTCAGTGCCAAAAACCAGCAGCGCAATGGCAGCTTGATTTTAGTGCAGGTAGATGGCGATAATGTGTATGTAAATTGAGATTGCAGAGTACTGCTCTTCTTCCCAGCGTAAAGAGGTCGTGCTGACGGCAGAAGCAACATCCGACAGACACTCTCCACACCGTCTGCCATTTTGGACATCCACTTCTTGACGCACGTTACAAGCTCAAATTTTGGCGTCGCGACTTCGACGGGTGCTTTTGCCATTTATGAGCTCCAGTCGTGGCAGCGGAACCCCAACATCAGTCACATCAAGACGATTCAGTATTTCCCCGAAAATGTACTCATCACTGCCTTTTCATGGCACCCGGAATCTTATATGATCGGCATGACCCTGTCGGACGGAAAAGTTTGTCTCGGTGTGATTGATACTGAGAGCGACGATGATGAGCCTACGAAGTTGGAGGTTGTGTCGCACGATCTTGAGGCGTGGACTATGGCGTTTCTCCCAGATGGCTCGGGGCTGCTTTCCGGGGGTGACGATAGTACGCTTCGTTTTGCCGAGTTGTCTGATGGCTCAGGAGCAAGTGTGCCGTGGATGGACGGGAAGATACACGGCGCGGGTGTTACTGCCATTCTCCCCGTGTATCTAGACGGCGAAAGCGGTCTGATCGTTACTGGGAGCTATGACGACCACATCAGACTCGTCCACGTACCCATCTCTGGTCGCAGACAAGTACTCGCGGAGGCCAACCTCGGAGGCGGGGTATGGCGACTCAAGTTGCTCGATCGAAACCCCAAGCTACCAGCACATCACGGTGTGGAGAAGTGGAGATCGGAGCCACCACCGGAGGCTATCCTGCTGCTTGTCAGCTGTATGCATGCTGGTACTAAGATCGTAAGGCTTACCAAGAATGCTTCCAAAGACTGGAAGATTGAGGTACTTGCAAAGTTCGAGGAACACGAGAGTATGAACTATGGAAGTGACTCCCAACCGGCGCTCAACAACCAAGGCCAGCGGACATTCATCTCTACGAGCTTCTACGATAGATTGCTGTGTCTATGGAGATATTAGGTAGTTAGTTGTGGAAGCACGACACGGAATACTACCACACTCTAGAGAACTTCACCATTGGCGCATACACCAGTTACTGACACACTAGTTTACCAGTCAAAGCGAGTTCACAGTACATCATCTCACTCACCCAGCAACGCGTTCAGGTCTCTCGATGATAGTCGTATTCTCCTACGTTGTGTAACACACCCAAAAAGTACCCAAAAACTCCAAAACGACTATTCCAGATATCCGCCAAGAAAGTATAACAGTACCCACCCAAGAGTATACAGCAAATAATCGTGCGATATGCGCCGTGACGAAACGTATGCGTGGCGACCTTCAAGGTCGGAAGACAGAGAGAGAGAAAAAGAGAGGCATGCCACTGGGGTTCAGGGCGTCATGTTCTTGGCCAACCTAGCCACTACCCGGAATTGGGATAAAGTCCGGACCCAAGTCCATTCCCGCGTCAATCGGCGCACCGGCGACTTGCTGTGTAGTCGCAGGAAGCGGATCGAAGCCAGGAATCGACTGCGTAGGCGCAGCCATTGTCCACTGAACCGGCATGCGCACCGGCAACACCTCTTCAAACCCGCCCGAAGCATGAACCCTCAGATACGGGCGAGTCAGATCCAGCACCGGCGATGAAACGGCTTTGTATTCCGGGTCACTGCAGTCATCCACCCATTTGACCGTCATCTGCTTGAGCTGGTAGTAGCGGCACCAACTACCCTTCCCATCCGGCGCCTCACCAAGGTCGTTGAAGCCAACCTGCTGTGGCACCACCCCCCACAAGTGTCCGGGTATGCCAGACCAAAGCGCATCTACACCGACGGGCGTCTCAGTCGGCGCCAGCACGGGAGGGTGCGGCAGCCAGAGGGCACCAGGCTCTAGCTGCTGTTTCTCGGCCGGAACCTGGTGGAGCCGGACTCCTTCTCCTTCGTCGTTGGAGATGCGCACGTGGTACCCGTTTTGCGTGCGGTAATCGCCTGGGATGGGGTGTGCCCGCATTCTGTGAAGCAGGTCTTGCAGGGCTTCGAATTCGGCTTCCTGGCGCTTGACCTTTTCTAGCTCTTGCTGCATTTGCTGCGCTTGGTGCGGATGGGTCATTTTGTTTTTGTCCCATCTTCCGCACATTTTGGGAGATTTTGGGGATGTTTTTAGTGTGTGGAGAGTGGGGTAATTACTTGCTTGTTGAAGGTATGTTGTAAAGTTGCTTTGCTTTGCTTTGTGTAGTGTGATGTTGTAGTGTGTGTGTGTTGTTGGAACAGAATTTGACTTGTAGATATTCTGCGATACTGATCTACTCTGAGATGAAAAGGAAAAGGAAGAGGAGGAAAGGATTTGGTCTCTTGTATTACCTCCCAAAGGACAGAGATTTCAGCGCAACCACAGAATTCACAGGAGACCCGCTTCATTAAGTCAAATTTTCAAAAAAGGGCGTAAAAGGAGATGGACATATGGATTGGCTTTGATGGCGCGTTCTGCCCTATCACGAGGGAGACAAGTAAGGGAGAAAATGCTGTGAATATAGAAGCTGGGAGCATACGGTGGGGTTCATAGGCAACAATCTGCTCACGCACCTAACGACCTCCTGGCTGCGACATGGGATTGGCGGTAGGAGAAATCGCAGTGCGATGTATCCTCCACGCTCACGTACGGAGATGAAGCCCGAGACCTATCAAGCGGCATAAAATTGGCTCAAGAATGACAATAATCCTTGAATATCAAGACTCCAAGTACCCTGGTATTTGCCAGGCTATGCTTCTACGAATGCCATCCCAACGCTATGCTATACCATACCAAAATGCAAGGAAAGATAAAAAAACCATATGGGTATCGTAACACATCCCAACGCCAAATCAAGCCAAAAAATAATAATCCCTTCACCTCCTCGCACGCGGCGACAGCATACCCGCCACGGGCGCCTCCGCCAACTTATCCTCGCGCTCACTCAACAGCGCCTTAACCCTCTCCACGCGACTAACAGCCTTCTCCAGCCGATCCAAACGACCCATCTTCTCCCTATCCCTGCGCTCCAGCGTCTCAACCCGCTCTTCGAGCTTCGCTCTTGCCCGCCGCTCCTCAGCCACCATCTCGTTGGCCTGGCTAAACAGCTGCACGCTCAGCTCTTCAATCTCCGTGTCAACGGTTTGCACGCGCGCTTCGGCCTTGGCTCGTAACGCGCGCTCGCGCTCGAGTTCGTTGAGCAGCGCGTAGTCGGGGGGCGTATCTTTTGGCGGTGGGGGCGGAGGCGGCATGGCGCCTGTGTTCGCGGGCGAGGGGAACCGGTTTGTGATGAAGGAGAAGCGCGACGTTTTTGTCGAGTTCGCGGTTGTGGGACGCGGGGGATCGGCGGAGGCGTCTATGGAGGGGCGGAAAGCTGAAGAAGAGGCGTTGTGGATGAAATTGTCCGACTGCGACGTCTGTGTCCGGGGTAAACTGGGCTGCTGGCTCGCTTTTAGACTTTGTATTTGGTCCTCGTAGTCGGCGCATCTATCCACTAGGGCTGGAGTTAGTCTGCTGTGTCTTGCGGGTTTTGGTTTATTTCCGTTCGTTTTACGTACCCGCTGCTGTCGCTTTCTCCTTTAGTCGCTCCATTTGCGCTTCTAGCTCTTCTATCCTCTGCCGCGCGTCGTCGAGGGCGGAGGTGTCTATAATACTCCCGCATGATGGACATCCAGACGTGTGCGTATCATTTGCGACGTGCTTGGTCGGGACTGGCGATGCTGGCGGTGATACTTCCATGGCTGCTGCCATGACGCCTCTAATGTCGTTGAAGGGATCACCAAGAAGGTGCGGAGGTAGCAATAAAGTAAGACTGGTAAGTTGGGTTGTGACAAGTCCTCCTGGGGCTGGTTGACAGGACAAGGAGATTGTGGGGGTTGGGGCGCTGGTCGCGTGGCTGTTGGTAGTTGGAGAGGGTCCCTCACCTTTTGGCGCTTGCTGGGTTTCAGACATCATCATCGGACCCCTGTCTCTTATTAGCTTCGAGGCACATGCAGGGTCCACGCGCTACAATCTGATTTTCGCTCGAGGCTGGCTCGGCCCGCTACGGAATGTCTTGGTCGCAACATCTACGCCGATCAAAATGTTGGGCCTGTCAAAAGCAAATGTCCGAACGTAGTTTATTCGCACGCTATCTATCCATCTCAGCTACGCAAAAGCTGCTTTATTCGCTGCCACCCACTCTTCCAGCTTCGTCGGCTCCCTCTCCGTGTACTTTCTCAGGTTCTTCACAGCCTCATCGTGGATCCTGCCATACTTGTCGTTCCCGGCGCTGTTCTCTCTAAACATCCCCGCCAGGCTTTCCAGGATCGGTCGTGGCACGTGGCCCCCCAGCTTCTTGAAATAGGCCTCTTCGTCAATTTCCTTGACCTTCATCTCATATCCTAGCACCTTCCCAGTGACGCCGTATGCCTCGCGCTGCGTCATGAGTTCCGGACCACAGATGTAGAAAGACTGGCCTGCTTCTTCACGGAAGCGCGGTTCGGCGATGAGCGTACCGCACACTGTGCCAATGTCCGACGGGGCGATCCAGTCGTATCGCGCGTTGGGGTAAAGGATCTCGACTTGGCCCTTTTTGATATCCTCGCGGTTCAAGGCGACGTTGCTGCCAAAGTACCCCGGGCGCACGGCAATATACGGGACCCCTGTTTCCTGCAGCGCCATTTCCGCTTTTGCGTGCAGGGCCCCAATCCGCTCCTTGGTGTTGGCTTCTGAACTTGGAGGGTCCTCGACATTAAACGAGGAGAGCAAAACGATGCATGTCACACCGCCTTCTTTGAGGGCCTCGAACGAGCTCCGCATGTTCTCCACTTCGAATACGACGTAGGCGAAGACTGTCTTGGCGCCAGATATCTGGACTGCGTGCTTGAGCGTTTCCGGCTTGGACAGATCGGCCTGCACGCGAATGTAGCGGTCATCACTCTCCTTCTCTTCGATTCCCTTCAACGCTTTACTGGTATCGCGCATCGCAAGGTAGACTTTGGCGCCGCGCCTGTGTGCCTCGATGGCCGCTGCGCTACCCACGGCTCCAGTCGGGCCGAAAACGAGGACGGAAGAAGTCATGTTGTTGTAGGTTTGGAGAGATGTTTTGATCGAATGGTGAAGCTGTTACGAAGTGTTGGCGTCTTGTATCCTTCACAATAAATCTTTCCTGGTTGCTTTATACAGAAGTTGAAGCTGGGCGTTCCTCGGCTCCCTCGGGCCCGTCGCTCGGACTCGGTGTATTGCTCAGGACGAAATCATGTAAGCAATCGAGTTTGTAGACCGCAAACATGTCGCTATTGACAGCGAACATGCCGACCGATGTTCCGACATATGGTTGAGGCCTGATACGCGTAAACGTTGTGGAGGCCAAGTCGCCGACGTCGATGACATCAGCGCTGTTGAGGAGTCTCCAGCCATCATGTCTCCCCTTGGAGACCAACAAACGATTGGTCTACGTTTCGGAAAGAGAAGAGAAGGCCGCGTGTATGGGTTCTTCTGTAAGGACGAGCGTATGGGGGTGACGAATTCCGCCGTTGCGATCTTGTCTGCACCGGCGCACCTCGTCTCGTCAGAGCGACTGCAAGTAAGAGAACATAGTGTTGCAATAACACTGGAGTTGCTTCGTTGCTCAATGAATGCTTGCAGCGATTGTCCTAGCGATTAGATCGGTGAAATTTATTGTTCTGAGGCGCGACGCATGGGCTGCGATTATGAAACGTTTGTATTTTAACGCCTCATACAGGCCTTACAGAATAGACGACGACTTTTCCCCTGGAGCCTCACTTATAGGCATGGTATGTCTGGTCCGGGGCCTGCAAACTATGCCTGTCTTCATTCGTCACTTCATGAACCACCGTCTTCGTAATCTCTCTCTTGCCTGCAAGCGCGCCCAGGATGCGACGCTCGCTGTCTCCGTCATCGTCATCCCCATCCCCTTCGATGCGAGTTCGTCGACGGCTGGCCTTTGTGACCTCATACAGAGGTATGCCGCCCCCCGCGGACCGAATGATGGGCCTACTGTTGAGGAACGTAGATGGCAAGAGGCGTTGGAAGAGCGCATCGAATTGTTTGCGAAGCGGCGGTAAGGCGGCGATGAGGATGCCTACGGATAGCTCGATGCCAGAACAGACGAGGAGATCGGTACTATCCCAGGTCGGGTCTTGTGTCTTGAAGAGCATGGGGAGTGTTGTTGCTTTAACGACGGAGCAGGCTGTTACTCTGAAGAAAGGGTTAGCATTATGCAAAAACATAGAGGCGGTTCACGCACACCAAACCTAAGCAGAACACTACTCGTAGCCCCCATTTGGTGCGCCGTGACAGCTGAACGGTAGAGAGGTAGATGATTGGTGAGACCACATATACGAGGTCGGTGACGATGTTTGTCGCAGCCTTGTCTAATCAGCGAATGCCACATGGCAAAGGAAGGAACACACTCACCTGCATGTACGAAAGCCCAGCCGCACCAGCCTTCAAAAGGCACTTTCCTTCAATCGCACGGTTCCAATTTGACTCAAACGGCGTCGAGCAAAACACGCCAATAATCGGAAGCAGCAGGTTAAAAACCAGAACCATCATGATACTCGCCCACACGAACCCCAGGTAAACCTTGGAAAACTTGAGAGCGAGTAGGTAAGCGCAGATAGAGAATTTGAGAATGGCAACGCCGAATAGATTGACGATTTGGATGATCCACAGGTAGTAACTGTAGTCCAGGACATCGTTGGGTTTCGAGATGCTGGGGTCGGCAATGCGACGTCCTTGGCCATATTTGACGACCTTCCAGCGAATGTAGGCTGCTGTTATGTCGAGTGTCTAAACGCATGTCAATACTTGCATCTTCCGCATTAGATAGCCTGCGATGTGGCTTACCGAAGCAGTGACGAGGAGGAAGTCGCATATCAAGAGCTTTCGCTTCGTCAGGATACTGTACGCGATTCTCCACGAAAGGAGACAAACGCTGAGCGCGCAGAGTACATAGCTCGGGACCAATATTTCGAGGCCGCGATTCGGCCAGTCTTGCTGCTCTGTATCCGCCATTCTGAGGCAAAAGATGATGAGGTAAGGTGTTCTTGTCAAGAATGTCTTGCTGATCAGGATCAACAGTATAAGACTGCAGAGTTCTGTGGTTTCATATCATATATACGAACGTCCCGAACATCTGGGACATGCTGGGTGCAATAACTGCAGGGTGTTCACGTTGTTCGATTAACCACTCTGTGGAACAAAATCCTGCTCAATGGGGACTTCTCCCGAGGACTTCCCCCGGGGCATTCTTGGTGAGCAAATTTTGCCGTGAACATGGCACGGAGAGTCAAGGGCAACTCTGTTAGCGATGGGAGATATTGTGACTGTTGTGCTCGGTTGGGATCTTTTGCTGGTGGCCAGACACTGAACAAATTTCAATGCCGTCTCTCCTGATCCTTCGTTCAACTGTGCCACACATCGTCCGGAAGCCGGTGGATCTGTTGGGAGTTCTGTTACAAAGGGTGTGGTTGTTGTTCCTCTACGCTAGTCATCGTGTCAGAATCAGAATCTGGTAGATGAACGATTCCGGATAAAGTCCCTCACCATTGAACAAATGTTTCCTTGAAGATAAAGACATCATTTTCGAAGACTTCATTCAAACATGCTGAAGAACCCAGTAAACTAAGTGGACTTAGTGGACCTAGTGTCGCTGGTGGTGGCCGGCGGAACGGGGCTATACGCGTTCCCCTAGTTCTTAATTGGCAGGATTCGGCGGACGTCGAAGCGACGGGAACTAATGAGGAACCCGCGCAAGTGTGCGCCTGTCGAATAGACCGTGACGGCATTGCCACATTCGCTTGGATTTCGGCATCATTTGATGCTCCTGTGCTGGCTGGGGTCGTTCTCCAAGGATTTTGCCATTAGATGTCGCTTGCAACCAACACCCCCAAGTTTTCCCATTGAGTTCTACCCCATTTTCGCATATTCCAGATACTTCAATCGTCTCTCAGCTCAACCGACAAGGCGTTCGCTTGAGTAGGAAGAAACACAATGCCTAGACCAGAACAAAATTCGGAAGCTTTTTCAATCCCATGTCCAGTGGTACCCGCCATAGTGCACCTAAGTTCGAGACCAAGGATCGTGATATCTCAGGCATTCGTGCGTAACGCTAGTATCGAGAGAACCGGAGGCTCGTACGTTTGAAGATTGGATTCGCGACCCGTGCCCCATCTCCACTCGCTGGCAGAGGTTGAAAACACTAAGATCCCGCTGACACCGGCGTTTCCGTACAAATTAGCGTTAATTCCAACGTTTACACATCACGCCCGGCTGAATTAAATACTAAAGGTACATCGCCAGTACTGAGCATTGTCTGGTTGATCAAAGTGGCTCCAATAAGAGATTGATCGCGGAAGTGACCGGATCGCATCGTGTTTCCGAGATCCTGGAGGCTGTCAGATGTCGTGCGGAATTTTCGCTTAAAAAGGGAAAGAGCCTGAATCCTACTCCATGCCAGCACTCTGCGCTGCTCTAGAATTGCCCCGAAAGTGCACGTATGTAGTATAGCGTGCTTTCGGATAACTGGAGATCGCATCCTTCGATCTGTTGAGCACGCGAGGAGAAGTAGCTTGACGGCGCTACGACGCAGCCTTCAGCCTCGTGTAGTCACGCTTTCGACAGTTCCTGCGAAAGCCTTTTCTCATCCTCTGTGTGTCGCGTACTTTGTAATGCTGAATAGGCGTTGACCTAACGATGTTCGTGATGCAGGGTCTACGGGACGGTAGCTCGCGTGGGGGAACGCGTTCCCTGATCCGGAAGCGACCCATGTCGATTAATCTGGCGACTTTTGTCTACTTGCCGCATGGCCAGATTTTTCCTCTCTGTCCATCGCCGGAGCATTAATACCGACTTCTGCCAGGAGCGATACAACGGTTCGTCTATGGGTTTCACGACTCGTGCATATTCGGGTCCATATGGGACCTGAACAGATGGCAAATGCTCGCCATCATGGATTTACTTAAATATCCTTAGGGTCCGACATTGTTGGAATTAACCCACCACTCTCTTTGGATTGTCGTTCACATTACCTGCTCTCTTTAGCTTTGTCATAATGTTTCCACGCACGACTGTAGCAGTCGTAGCTCTGCTAGGCGCAGCCAGTGCTCTGCCTGGAGACTTCGGCCAGGTACACAAACGTGGCGGCAACAACACATACGACTATGTGATAATCGGCGGTGGTATCTCTGGCCTCGTGGCCGCCAATCGCCTCTCCGAGGACAATAATAGTGAGTCTATTCTCTTTAGCATTGCCGTCGCTTGGGACTGGCTTGCTGCCTCAGCGAAGTGCCGTTGGTTTGAGTAAATCTGACTTTTTAATAGAAACAGTCCTTGTCATCGAAGCCGGAGCCGCCTACGACAACCCAAACATTCGCTTGCCGTATGCTGCGACCTACGCATCGAACCTTACTCTTTTCTGGGACCTTCCTGCAGAGCCCGAGCCTTTCCTTGGCAACCTTTCCGCTGTTGGTCTTGCCGCAAAGGTGCTTGGTGGTGGATCTATAGTGAACGGCATGGCGTATGATCGAGGCTCGGCTGCCGACTTCGACGCTTGGGAGGCACTGGGCAACAAAGGCTGGGGCTGGGATGGCATCTACCCGTATTACAAGAAGGGGACAAAGTTCATCCCCCCGCCAGCAGACGTGGCTGAGGAGTTCAACATCACCTGGGACACCGACGTGTAAGTCAAGACTTGGTTTGAGTTGAGCGCTTCGCTAACTGTGCCCTTCCAGATACGGTGACGGTCCTTTGAAGATTGGTATCAGCGACTTCCAATACCCTGATGTCAAGGACTACTTCAAGGCCTTTGAGGGTGCCGGCGCACACATGCCTGTCGATGGTAACAATGGAGAGGCATACGGAGCATCATGGTGGCCCAACACAATGAACCCCGAAACCGGCGAACGATCGCACGCCCGCAACTCTTACTACGACCCTGTGTCTGCCCGCTCGAACCTGAAAATATTGTTGGAGACGCTTGCCACGGAGCTCGTGCTCGATGGCGGCGAGGACCTCACTGCGAGAGGCGTCAGGATCACCGACATCAAGACAAATGCTACGACGACCGTGTATGCGAACAAGGAAGTTATCCTGGCGGCTGGTGCCTTGAGCACTCCCAAGCTCCTCCAGGTTAGCGGCATCGGCCCCAGATCTGTGCTCGAGGCTGCTGGCATTCCAGTGAAGCTTGAACACGACGGTGTCGGTACGAACTTCCAAGACCATCCTTACATGGGAGTTGCATTCAACGTGTCCAACGTGAGTTTCCCGAACCTGAGCTCCCTGGCAACCGATCCAGCATTCAACGCTTCCGCATGGGAGGAGTACCGCATCAACAGGACTGGTCCGCTCACCCAGGCCCGCGGCAACAGTCTGGCGTTCATCCCACTTCCGGAGGTCGATCCCGAGAGGTACCGCAGTCTTGCAAGTCAATTGACGGGCCAGGCTGACGATGCACACTTGCCCTCCATTTACCAGAACAGTGAAAAGCTGCTCAAGGGCGTTAGAGCCCAGCGCGAGATTCTTGCAGGCTTGTTCCAGAACGACAAGGCAGGTATCGTTGAGTATGGGGTCCCAGCAACAGGCTCGTTCGAGCTTGTAGCCCTTGAGAAGCCTGTATCCCGTGGTACTGTCATGATTGATCCTGCCAACCCCTATGGACCTCCCAAGATCCTTTACAATGCACTCAGCAACCCTCTCGATAAGGCTGTTCTCGCATCGTGCGTCCGCTACATCCGCCAGGTATGGGCTCGCCCGGAGTTGGAGAAGTTCTCCCCCGTCGAGACAGCTCCAGGCGCACAATACACCACAGATGAGGACATCGTCGACGTTTCGATCAAGACTGGTGCCATCACACCGACGCTGGCGCATCCTTCTTGCAGTTGTCCTATGATGCCTGAAGACATGGGTGGCTGTGTTTCTGACGAGCTCCTCTTCTACGGCGTCAAGCAGCTGTCCATCATTGATGCTTCCATTATGCCTCTCATTCCTTCTCAGCACATCCAAGCGACCGTGTATGCTATTGGGGAGAAGGCTGCGGCGATAATCAAGAGCCGCGCTTGATTCAAGCGAAATGGCGACACCTGATAGTTCAATTATATGTCTTTATACCTAGACAAATGTTACATGCCAGTTTGGTTAGCTAGTCTTTCACGTGTGACAGATCATATCCTCACACGTGCACCATGCTTGACACGCAAACAGTTGTTTGGATTGATGTCGGGATGCTCGCACCCAGCGCGATAGATTGGAAGTGAGAGCTGGGCGCGTACCGTTGGTATGGTGGAGGGAGGGGATGTAAGATTGAGGACGAGGGCGCCCGCGGGCGTCATCAGCAGTGCGCTAGCCTGTAGTGGACTAATCCGTGCCTACCCAAAACCTAGGCTGTCGCTCTCCAGAAATCATCGCATCACCAGCCCTTCCACCGGCTGTATCATGGTCAGGTAGCCGATCAAGGGAAATAGTGAGCGATTCCCACCCAGAGGTGCGCAAAATACGCTAGCTTAGCGGGTGACGTCTTCGTAACCCAACTCACCGCACGACCCCCCAGGTATACACTCCTCTTTCTAAGGCAGGCTCTCTTGCCAACTCGTACCAAGCAAACCGACTGGAGCACAAACAAGACGCGAGCTTAATTACATACAGATGAGCAATGCGAAAGGGCTGAGCTAAGCAAAGATGTGCATTGATCGATAGCTTACTACAATCAATCGCCACGATCTGGCCAGGAAAGCAGAGTTCCGAGCTTCATTGGAAAAATCGAATGCAATCCTTCTCTAGACCCAGGCGTATGAAGAGCATTATTCGTTTCTTGGCCGGGTGCGTATGAACCTTGAGAAATTGAGTGGAAAGGTTGCTTGTCTCCTGTAGTCAACGGATTCGAAACGCCAGCCTTCTCGCCTTGAACGTTGTGGTCAAACTTTCTCATCTTGCTTCCACCACTCTCTTCATTTCTATGCTCATGAACCCACGAATTATCGAACGGGACGCCCATCCGCCCACCGTTCGATCCGTTCGAGTTGTTCGGCCTCGCCATGCGCTGATCAAATAAAACGTACAGCATCCTCGACCCGTCAATCACACCCTCCAGCGGCTGCAGAATTTCCCTCATCTCCCCCAGCACGTTGCGTTCCAAGGTAGGCAGCAGCATGTCCAGGCGATCTGTCTACTCCCATGCGTAAAGCTGAACTTTCATGCAGCGCTTGAGACAGTTGTGACGAACGATGAAGATGAATTTACATTGTCCTAGTTTGGTACTGGCTTCGTGGTCCGTGAAGGAAATAATGTTGATATCTTCTGGGGTCAGAATGCCGGAATGCCGAGATTTGAGGACAAAGGATATATTGGCTGCGTTACAATGTTAGCAAGTGGCTACGAGGTAGCGCAAGATGACTTACCGGCAAAGCAGCCTAGCGGGGACGACGCGGGAAGGATGTTGACGAGCTGGCCATAAATGCGTTGAACAATAGTATTGCTGGTCATATTGATGATTGAACTGGTGTATGCTTCATCTTGGAGTAGCAGCTATTTAACGACCGCTTTGTTTACCGCGACTATCATCTATGGCCTCCGAATGCAAGCGCTACCAGTCCCTATGCATCGCAGGCATACACCACGAGGGGAGCGCAGGCACTACCTACACAGAAGGTATGTCACAGTTAGCACGCAAGTGCTTACGTGCATGAGAATGTAAGATTTTATATAAAACAACTACCACCGAAATATTATACAACAGAAACCGCCGAATTATGTACAAGGAAGCATCAGATTAAAACGACTAAAACCACACAAACTGCACAGGTGCATCGCTGACGCGCGCCTAGACCCTGAACTTGGCAGAAACAGACCTGCTAGAAAGCGCACTGAGCTTGCCAGCACCAGCTGCCCTCGGAATCCTAGCCGTGATGGCAGTAGCAGCCTTAGCCGACGCGATGCTCTTTCCCTTGAATTCACCAAAGAAGGAAGTGTCCTTCTGGCTAGTAAGTGTGCTAGCCGTGGTCGTAGCGCCTTGGAACAAGTTGACCTGGCAAGACCTGCCCAAAGCAGTGCTGCACTGCTTGTTCGTGGCGGCATCGGGGGAGCCGAAAAGCTTGCCTTCATAGTCGGCGACCAGGTTCTGCACGTTGTCGAAGACGTTGCCCTCGAAGATACCGCGTGCGCCGGCATCACCGCCCTCGAGCAGGTGGCCCTTAACATCAGACCAGACGTTGTTGACGGCGTGGAGAAGGGTCTTTCCGCTGAGTGCGGGACCGCGACCGGCTGTCTTGGTGATGTAGTTGTGCTTCAGGGTGATGGAGTCGCCGGTGCCGACCATTTCGAAGACCCAGTAGTGGTAGCCATCGCAGCCGGTCGAGTAGTCGGAAGCACCGTTGATGAAGTTGCTGGACAGGGTAATGCGGGTGCTGGGCGTGAAGCCGAAGACGTAGTGCTGGCGGCCGGGACGAGCAGTCTAGTAGGCGATTAGCAGTCATGTGTTTGTCAAGGATGTAAATACTTACGGTGACGTGGTCGATCCAGATCAGGTCCGCTCCGGCGAAGGAGATAGCATCACCACCCCAGACGTACTTGTGGTTGAGGTCGCTGACTTGGATGTTCTGGACAATGACATTCTTGCCAGCAAAGCTCAGGCCCTTGCCCTTGATGATACCCTTGGATCCGATACCGAGGATAGTCTTGTTGGATCCAACCTTGATGGGTGTTTTCGCGGCCTTGTAGTAAGTGACTGTCTCTGTGACCTGGCCTGCTGGGCAGGAGTCCAACAGGATACGCTGGCACTTGTCTCCGGTACCCCAGCTTGCGCCTGCTTTCGTTAGTGGTCTGGTCCAAGTTGCGGAGATGGTGTAGCCTACATGCAGTGCCGGTAATCGTTCCCTCGGATTCGGTATAGTCAAAAGTCTTGTCAAGGACGATGACACGGGCAGTAGAGTCGGTCAACAAGGAAGTAAGTTCCTTGATGTCCTTGGGGTACTGAGGAGTAGCACTGCCACCTTCGCGAATTTATCGTTAGCATAGGGTTCATCGCCACCTCCAAAATACGACCCGAACTCACCTCCAGTAACTCCATATGCGAAACCCTCAGCCTTGCCGACAACACCGACTGCGCTTGCCATGTGCGCCAGGCTGGCAATCGCAGCGATGACAGAAAGCTTCATAATGAATAAAGTCGAGAATCAGAAACGAAAGACTAGAGTGAATGTAAAGACCGTACAAAGAAGAGATATTTGGTACCGCTGCCAATGCGATGGCTCCCTACTCTTTATATCGCAGCCATGTCCCGCATCATTGCAATGCGTCCCGCGGCCCCTTGATTAAAGCGGAAAAAACAGCTGTTCAGAAGCGGCAGTGCAGTTGTTTCAAACCAGTGGGGCACCCAAATCGAACTAGATCGATAAGTTTCAATCTCTACCCGCGCGCTAGTGTCCACATTGGAAACAATAGGTTGAGGGCATTACTACATTCAGTGTCGGTCTATACAGAAGCGACTGCATCTCCGAACCGCTTCGACTCGTTGTGCGATTACTAAGCGCTGTACGAATCCTCACAGCTTACTCGTTATACGGCTTCGCTGTGATCTTAATGAGAGTCAGATTATCCATTTTTCTCGATGCATCTCCCAATTGCGAACGCGATTGACAACGCCAAGACAACTGTCGGTGATCAAAGGCGTGCTAATTCGAGATCTCCTATTCGTCGTACGGCTACTACACATCGTACGGCAATACCTCGGGAATTAATGGCTACTTTGGATACGAGCGCACAGACAGCACGTGTGTCTCACCCTATCCTCGCGTGCTATCCACCATGACAAGGCGATGCTGTACCTTCAATGCGCTCCATCCAAATGGAAGACTGAACATGTAATCCATGCGGGGACCACGTGCCCATTCAATCGTGTACTAGAATGGAGGCAATGCGCCTTGTGGTCTAGTGATAACTCGAACTGACCATATAATACCAGCTGATTTGCTCGTCGCTGTACGCTTGAGATAAAAGAAGGTTCATTGGTAGCACAAGATGCACGTGGCCTTCCCATCGGCTACAAGAGAGCTTCCTTGCTGTTCTTAGAGTTCTACCTTTTGTTTATGAAGTGTTCACCGTGCTCCCGAATTCCTTTTCGGTAGCTTGGTAGCTCGGTCGAGGTCGGACGAATAGCGGTTGTCGATCGTGCGCGCGTAGACGAGGTGTTCTTCTAGTAGACCAACCCATTTTGTCAGTTCAGATTAACTCTTCTCTCATACTTGAGTTTATATACCATCTCGAGGTTAGAGCCAGATCGTAGAAAGTTCAAGGCCCTCATAACTATCACTCTCCGTAGAAGTGTGCTGTAAAGGCAGTGGTCCCTTCAGGAGAGTATAGGTCATCATACTATCAGCTCTCCCTGTATGTGACGGCATGCGCCATCGTTGGTTGAAGGAAAAAGAAACTGAGCTGGACGGCAAACCCCGCCGCTCAAGTCATGAGTGGGTCACGCGGCGATTGATGTGCGATATGGGATCAGGGCGCCTTACATCTAACTCCTACAAATTGAAAGACCTGTGATCCAATGTTTGGTTATTTTAAAAGCCGAACACGAGCGGCATGCGTTGAAAGCAGCCACCGAAACAGCCAGGTGATGTTGCTATGAGCAGCAATTTAGCCTAATACCCCAGTGGAAGAGCCCCAGGGTACATGTACTGTTTTGCGGGGTGGCGCCTGAAAAGCTCAGACGGTAGCACACGGGACAAGGTCTTGGTCAGAGCTTCAGCGATCTTGAACCTCACGTCGAACTGTCGTCCATGGACTTTTTTCCCCACTTTTTCCCATGGACAAATGGAAAGTCGGAGATACCGACGACATAGCCCAGGCGTTGGCATCTCAATGAGTCGCTGCGCATGACTGGGGTCGCGCATCCGAACGAGTGTCGGCAGAAATCAGTTCGAGGTGATTTTGGAGCAACTGTTCCAAGCGTTAGTCCTTCAGCGGATACGGTGTGACAGCTCAATGGCTCAATGTTGCGGATCGCCGAGGCTCGCTACACACATCTGGTGTTGATCGGTCGCACTTTTCTCCTGGCAGATTGGACACGCATCTCGTGATGCTGATTGATTCCCGAGTCAAAGCATGCGACTTCGCAAGATCTCAGGCCCCCTCAATATATGCAACCTAGCTCTTCGAATAGCGCATTGAACGTGGCTTGCTCGAACGCAGTGAGGGGTGTTTGTTTGATTGTTAAGTGTGCCAACAGAGGCGGAGATTACCGGGATGGTGAGTTGACAGGGCGGGCAATAGGGTCCGCTGAACAGCCAAGGCTGCTCATTCCCCGTTCCAGAAGACGAACAAGCAATGAACAAGCAACTGTCGCATCAGCCGCTCATGCAAGGCCTGTCCACAGGGTTCTTGAAGGAAGGGCACAACGGCAAGTGCCTCCATTGCAGGATCTGAACGCGGTTTTGGGGGGCCTTGTTGAGCTGCAAGCAGTACACCCCCAAGTTGCTGCAATTCAGCCGGTAGGAGGCGGAACAGCGGGACGCCTAGAACCGGTGTGTCCCAAAGCTGGACGGGTGATGGAAAATGGAGGCGCTGTGTTTGAATTGCCATGAAGAACGAGCCAGCCTGCCCGGAAGCGTCCAGGAATGAGCGAGAACTCCCGCTTACAAGGAGCTCTTGGTGCCTGATGATGTCTGGGGAAAATATCTGGAGAACGGCGCAAGGCACTGATGGTGCGACACGGAGACTGCATAACAACGGATGGGTTAGTGCTATCTGTCCATGATGGTTCCTTGCCGTGGGACGCTAGACGCTTCGCCGCTCGTCACGTGTCCAAATAGCCGAAGAGGCTAGCGAATTGGGGAGAATCGGCTCTTTCTTTCCGCCAACCACACCTCTTCACCTCGGACCCGCGTACACTATTGTCACCCCAATCAATATGGGGGACTCCGGGGTAACGCTTGTCAGGCCCACTTCCTCGGTCCCTGAAGAACACTCGAGCTTAGAGTAGGGGGTTAGATGCAGGTTAATCTATTCAACCGTAACATGCAGTGTTCGGCAGCTGACGACCCCCTTCGAGAAGGTTGATGGAAGCCTCTTTCTGGGCTGCGTCGGTAGTCAAGCCGCTGATTGCTTGTTGGTGAACTCTACCCGACGTACCGGGTTGACGGACCTCGGTGCGCGTTCAGACGCGTCTGCCAACTTAGTTTTGCCGAAACCAACAAATCCCACCGAAAGACAAGAAGTGCAAGAACAGCTTTTTTGCTTGTTGTCTTGACGGCTAGTCGTTCCGCACGCCGAGGTCGCCTTGGCTCTGGTACCGTGTCGATACGTTCACAGTCAAGACTCTTCCCAAGGTCTGGGCATGACATTCTAACTGCCACCGTTGTGACCTATTTGCAGCCCACTTTGCCCCATACGGAGGTTCAACCAAGCAAAGTACCATACGCCTCTTCGAATCCCTTTAGCCGGTCTTGCAGACTGCAGTTCTGAACTCAAGGTCCCATGCGAGATGGTTCCTTGCGGCCGGGATACATATATATGAAGCGTCAACAATGTCGATCAATCCAGACTCAGCAGCAATCAGCTCAAGCCGACAATTCAACAGCTTATATACCCTGCTGCCCGGGAAAGTGGTTGGTTGTGCGTGTCAAACCCAAGCTACATTCATTCCCTTGTTACTTTCACTGTTCAAACAGTCCTCGGGCTACGAGAATCAGAAACTATGGGGCTCTACCAGAAGTTTACGCCCAAGATGGGTGCAGTAGCTAAGAGCAGGGCCGACGTTGAGGCTGCTCAGGCTGAAGCACCTCATCTGCAAAAGGTTAACTGGAGGAAAGATGCCGGTCTGCGCAAGCTCTACTTCTATGCCTTCTTCATCTGCATTGCTTCTGCGACTACAGGTTACGATGGGTAAGCATATTCCAAACATTATTACTGACCGCACATTGATATTTCGTAGTTCCATGTTGAACAACTTGCGTATTCTCCCACGCTGGACAGAATTCTTCGACGATCCTAAAGAAAGCGACCTTGGTCTTCTTGTTGCTCTCTATTCTATTGGCTCAATCGCTTCGCTTCCAGTAGCTCCCTTCATCGCCGATCGCTTCGGACGTCGATCATGCATTACCCTTGGATGTGTTATCATGATCGTCGCAGCGGCTATCCAGGGTGCCGCCAAGAACCTCGACTATTTCATGGGTGGACGGTTCCTCATGGGGTTTGGCAACTCTCTAGCTCAGCTATCTTCGCCGCTATTGCTTACTGAGCTTTGCCACCCTCAGCATCGTGCTCGTGTCACTGCTGTCTATAACTGCTTGTGGAACGTCGGCGCTATTGTATGTACCTGGTTGACCTTCGGTACGAAGCGTATCGACAACGACTGGTGCTGGCGCATTCCAGCACTCTCGCAGGCTGCCCCCTCCATCATTCAGTTGGCTGCCATCTGGTTCATCCCCGAGTCTCCCCGTTGGTTGATTGCCAAGGAAAGGAACGAAGAAGCTCTCCACATCCTTGCCAAATACCACGCCAATGGTGATGCCGACAACGCCACTGTCCAGTTCGAATATGCCGAGATCAAAGAGACCCTCCGTCTTGAGTTCCAATACCAGAAGAGCTCTAGCTACCTTGACTTTTTCAAGACCAAGGGCAACAGATACAGACTAATGCTCCTCGCGTCCCTTGGTCTCTTCTCGCAGTGGTCTGGCAACGGTCTCGTCTCCTACTATGCTACCGATGTCTACAACTCCATCGATATCACGGATCCAGACACCCAACTTGGTATCAACGGTGGTCTTACCATTCTTTCGCTTATCGTTTCCGTATCTTGTGCTCTACTCGTTGATCGCGTCGGTCGCCGCCCGCTATTCATCTCTGCCACCGGTGCCATGTGCATCACCTTCATTATCTGGACCATCGCTTCGTCGCAGCAAGAATCGAGCGGGGGTAAAGCTGCTGGTAGGGCTGTTATCGCCATGATCTGGATCTTCTCCGTCGCGTACGCCTTGGCTTGGTCTGGTCTACTTGTCGCCTACACTGTTGAAATCTTGCCCTTCAAGATTCGTGCCAAGGGCCTCATGATCATGAACTTCTTCATCCAAGTTGCTCTGACCATCAACCAATACGTCAACCCCTTTGGTTTCGACCATCTCGACCCGGTCTGGAAGTTCTACACGATCTACGCTGTAAGTTGATCACGGACACATTCGTTCTGAGGCTATTCGCTGACCAAGTCTAGTGCTGGATCTTCCTCGAGTTCATCTTCGTCACCGTCTTCTACGTTGAGACCCGCGGTCCTACCCTTGAGGAGATTGCCAAGATCTTCGATGGTGATGATGCTCAGGTGGGCCAAATCGACTTGGCCAATGTCGAGCAGGACATCATGAGACAGGTCGTCACCACTGGCTACGAGAAGGAAGGTGACGCCCGCGTCGAGCAAGTCAGGACTTCAGCTTAGATGCATCCTTGACTAGTCGTGTGTGTATACTTGGTGCCCGCTTGCTGGGATAAGATGACGGTTGGTATTGCTATTGCGATGTCCACTGTGGATGCGCGTCATTCGCTAGCTTAGTAATGAGATGTCTTTTCGAAATTTGGCCGTCCAATTGCGACTCGAGCGGTCCTTCTTGATTCATGCGTCTTTATTATTAGAGATCATGGGACGGCTCTACTCGTTAAGTTTGGTCGGCTTGGGTGTATGTGGAACTGCATTAGCCGCCAAGTCTCCCTCGACTGGCCACCACACATCACCAGTTGCGTGCAGCCAAGCGTCCCTTCGAAAGCATGCCTAGCGCATATCTCGAGAAGATGTCACGCTACTCTATTCGGTCGTTGCAACATACACATAGCGTTTGGAAAGAATTGATTAACTACATAATCATTTAGCTTAGGGTTAAAAACAAAAGAAGAAGAGAAAAGGAGCGGAGCTCTGAAGAGCTGGCTGCGAAGATGATAGCTAATGTACCATCTTGCCATTCTATAGTTTTACACTAGGGCCATTGCCCAGCGAAATGCAGCGCGCTGACCTGACCTGAGCATTTAAAGCACCAAAGCCTTCATCCACCACTGACACCTCTCGCTCGAGATGGGATCCTGTGCAACACCGATTTCTGTGCCGTTGAG
Source organism: Stemphylium vesicarium (assembly GCA_004380135.1). NCBI lineage: Eukaryota > Fungi > Ascomycota > Dothideomycetes > Pleosporales > Pleosporaceae > Stemphylium > Stemphylium vesicarium. Next base: position 61,861 of record QXCR01000067.1, read on the forward strand.
GAGGACCAGTTCATGGTTATGATGGTACACAGGAACCGTGAAGTTATTGTTCATGTAACTATCCGGTGCACCAAGAACGGCAAGTCCGGTGATGTAGTCTTGCAACATAAAGGCCTGAGTCTCGTTGGCAGTTTGGTTAGAGGTAGGGTCGTATATAGTCAAGCTGGTGTCGGCGAGATGGACAGCAGGGAAAGTATGATAGGCGTAGGCATACGCTCTCTTGACTGAACTCGTGAGCGCATAAGCGTTGCAGGTGAACTGCCATTCCGTCATAGCTGCAGAGGCGCGCGCAACATTCTCGGTGTAGCCGTACGAACCGTCGAAAACCGGGGGGTAAAGCTCAGTGGTAATGTACTCCAAGACTTCAGGGCTGGCGTCGGGAAATACGCGACTGACAAATTTGTCAAATTCAGCATCGGTCTTGATTGGTGGTGAGAAACCAAGGGCTTCATCCTTGTCATGGCTGACAAGGACACTGACTGATTTGTCGAAATTGCCTTGCTGGAGCTGGCGCTTGGGGTCGTCAACCACAAGCACTCCATCTCTCGACGGCCCGTAGATGAAAGAGCTCTGGCCTGCGCCTGCGACCTGAGCAGCGTTTGCCAAGATGACCGTATCAGAGGACACGGTGTGAGCATCAGCAAGTGTCTTTACCCCCACCATGCGCAGGAATTCTTCGAGGTCGGCATCGAGACCCGCAGCGGTCTGTGTAACAAGGTTTGCAGGCGATTGGATGAAAGCCTTCTTGAAGACGTTTTTAACCACGCCTCCAAAGGCGGTCAAGTGATGAACAATGGAACTAGCGCCAGCGGAAGAGCCAGCAACCATGATGTTGTTGTCGTCGCCACCGAATAGGTGAATCCTGTCTTTGACCCATTGCAGCGCGAATCGCTGGTCATACAGAGCAACATTGGGAACACCACCAGCTGACGCGAACGCAGGACCAGAGAGCCAACCCAGTGCGCCAAGACGGTAGTTAAGTGACACAACGACCACGTCCGATTTGTACGCCTCCTTTGCGCGAGCGATCCAACCATTGAAAGAGTTTTCAGCCTTATTGCCCGAGGTATAACCACCACCTATGAGAATAAGTTAGAAGTTGAGCGCAAGATTGGAAGGAGTCTGCGTACCATGGATGTAAACTATGACAGGAAGCTTTTGGCTGGAGCTAATCACATTCAGAGCAGACTCCGGAACATACAAGTCCAAAAACAGGCAGTCTTCGGTCTCGCGAGGATCACGAGGTGTAGGAGAGGAGGCGTTTGTGCGCGAGTATGAATATGTGATATTCGGAAGCGTCCCAGCAACAAGATACGTGTAGGCCCAGGTATAGGCATCAGCGAACCAGTTTGGAGATGCTTGAGGGCAAATGCGATCTTCGCGTCCGTCATCGATGGAAGTATAGTTTGTTGTTGGGGTTTGAGGGTGCTGGAAGCGAAGTGGACCAACTGGGGGCGCTGCGTATCGAATGTTTGAGAAGGTATATGTACCTAATTCGGACTTTGTTTTTTTACCATGCATTAGATATCGCAGACTCGTGCCTAAGATGTGCCATGTAACTTACATTATATGCGGAAGCGCGTTGTAGGCCATAACCGATGTCGACTACTGGCAGTTCGCTGGAAACGTTCTGTGCAGTACAGAGCAACTCAAGCGAGAGGAGCGCGGCGAGGCTGAGGTTGATTTTCGCGCGTGCAAACATTGCGGCAGACCTGGATGAGGGATTCAAGTTGAAGTGATCGGGTGGTGTATCTCAATGACTTTTTTCATGCGAAGAGTACAAGACATAAATACGATGATAACGTACAATGAGCTCGGGCCAGAAACCTAGGTTCAAGCCTTGAAGTTGTGAAAACGGTACTCTCCGGTAGATTGAGGAGCTTTGAACTGACCGCTCCAGTTTAAACTGAGTTGCGCGACGGCCGGCATGTGCATATCCGTAATTGTTCCGAGACAACACTTAACACTTGTACAAGTCGTGTAACGATTCCGTTTCGCACTCGTAGCCTTGTAGAAGAGTCTTGAAATCAGCGGTCTGCTCTTACGATTTGCGATGCAGGGTCTCACTCCCTTTGTATTCTCTACATTCAAGGTGTAAAGTAAGCCGAGAGCGGCGTATACTCCGGTCGAACCTGTGTCTGCTACTAGGAACATCAATGGTGGCTAGTAAATGACGTAGTCTCGGGCTTAGCACGCGATGACAAAATTGCCCGAAAGATTTAGCTGCCTCCACCTCGCATTTTGGGCGTATTCGTGTTTGATACGCCCTCATATTCGCCCTTATAACGGTACCTTCCTGGAGAATTTAACGCCGCTACGGGGATTTGTAATGCAGGGCAAACTAGCTGCGTTTTATGTCAGGATTGATTAGTTATCTGTCATGAGCTAAGATATCGGACCCGAACGTTCACCTCGTTCTCCGTACCAGTAACTCCGCTAGTTGATTCTCGCGTTTGTGTACTTATTCACAAGCTTTCCAGAATATGAAATCATTCAAACAAAAGAGTCCAGATACATTCAAAACTTCAAAATGTCACGTAATAATGTCTCTGCCACAAGCATCTCATCCACCTCATCCGACATATCCGACCACGTGAAAGGCCCAGGTCTTTTCTACGTGCGCTCCCGCGTCGCTCCGGCAGCGAAAGATATCTTCTCTAAGGCCAAATTTGTGGAATGGTATGAGGAACATGCCGAGGAAGTTGTGGCGAAATCTGGTATCCATTCCTTGTTCAGGTTAGCATCAACCCACCAACTTGATGGGTAAACGGATATTAATGAAACATGCATCTAGATATAATGCGACCAGTGAAACTAGCGCTTCCAATGCATCGAAGCCCTTCCTGACGTTTCCTGTCATGGAAGATATTGGCTTCCTGCTGTCCGAGGAGTTCAAGAGTGTCAGTACGGCAAGCCCAATTCTGCCTGGCTCGGGTAAGGTATACGACTTGATCGAATTTGATGTCAACTTTATGGCTTTGCGACAGGATACAGTGAGCGAAAAGGGGCATAGCAGTGCGTTTCCCGATCCTTGGTGATCGACCGTGTTGATATTAATGCTGTGCAGAACCGGCAAAGACCATCGTGACTATCGAAATTCAGCCGCCCACGGGCCTCGAGGCAGATGAAATCAATGCTTTTCTAAGCAAGCTGGTACGCGCGTTGGATGGACACTCGGGCTACACGCGCAGCCTCATCTTAGAAAGCTGTTTCTCTTTCGCCAGTGCAAAGGGCAAGAAGCCGGAGCCTGTTTCATTGGAAAGGGAGCACGAATTGCCGTCGTGGGTGGTGATTCATACGTTTAGTGGTGCAGTTGGTGATGATCTGGTGAAGCGGATAGAGCTGGATCTGCATAAAATGGATGAGAGTATTGGAGATATGCGGGGCGAGGTCAGGATGTGGAGCCTCCAAAAGGGTTTTGGAGAGGAAAGGTTGTTTCAGTAGTCTTTCTGAGTCTGCCTGGATATGAGATCGCAGTCGGGCCTCCGCGAGCTGAACAGCTAAGCCTCGGCTAGGGGCAAACAATATCCTACGTTAACAATCATGCAAAGCTTAGTAATCTGGCTGAACTGTGTAAATCTCACTTTTTCTTCGAAGCCTGATAGTTTGCGAGCGCCTTCGGGTCGACAAGGATGTGGAGATCTTGCTATTGACACCACGGTCAAGTATTCGCATTTTTGAAACGACAGCGTGGGAAAGCAGGAACCGTCATGCAGTGGGACGTTAGAATACCGGAAATGAGTGAGGAGCTGTCGGGTAGTATGGTGATCTTAGGCGTGGGATGTGCCTACGATCAGTCGCGCCTTGAAAGGAAGGAGCAGGTAGCTACTGGTGGGACTTGGCGGTGACGCTGCAGTGAAGGATGGGCTTAGCGACTGAGCTGCAGTGATGCATGGCACCACTCGTCAAGCAACGTCTCTCCAAATCTTCCCAGAACCACGTGATATGGCGGCTAAAACGCATCAAACACCAAGCCGGGCCATCTCTTGTGGCACTTTGCAGCCAATCACACGTACCTCTATACGCTACGCAACTCCAATCTACCAGCATCTCTAAGCGAACATGGATCGCCTTATACGCCTACAGCATTACCTATAAACCTTTCGTAGTAAGTCAATCTAGGCTCGAAGTCAACGAAAGCAGCAATCGCAACCTCGCAGATAACAATGGAACACCAAACATCGCGAGGATACCCAGACCCTTACAACGTGCGCGTCCATCCCTTCACTTCTTCCACCCCGTGTTCCTGCGCCTACGAGCATGGCACCGAACTGTCCAAGAACGCACTGGTGTTCATGGGTGGGCTTACTAGCGGGCCACATGCTATAGAGTACGTCAGATATCTAGGAGATGAGGTTCTCGACACCATGAGAGAAAAAGACGAAACATCATACTCGCTATTCGAATTTCGGATGCGCAGTAGCTACACTGGGTTCGGGTATTCGAGTCTGAAGAACGATATCGAGGATCTTGCGGCGTTGGTGAAATATCTAAAGGGCGAGGGTGTCGGGAAGAAGAAGGTGGTCTTGATAGGTAGTTCGACTGGTATGCCATCTTCTTCAGTTTTGCTCAATCCGATTGTTGTTATCGTCGCTGACGTGTGGGATAGGCTGTCAGGCTATCATGACGTACGCGGCTACCATCCCATCGCCCCCGTCAGTCGACGGCTACATCTTGCAAGGGCCTACCTCGGACCGCGAGACGGCGAGTCTGCTCATGCCAGAAGATTTCGCTTGCAATAGTCTCAAGCACGCTGAGGACCTTGTTGCCAAGGGAGAGGAAAACTCTGTCATGCCTGCCGCCTTCATTCCTCCGATTTTTTCATCTCCAATCACGGCATATCGCTGGCATTCTCTCATCTCCGTTGGTGGAGACGACGACTTCTTCTCCTCGGACATATCAGCTTCATCGCTCCAATCCACATTTGGCAAACTTGACAAGCCGACGCTGATCCTGATGTCAGAAAACGATGAGATGGTTCCGCCGACGGTGGATAAGGATGCGCTCTTGAAGAGGTGGTTGGGAGCGATCCAAGAGGGCTTGGCAAGTGATGGATGCAGTATAATACCGTCTGCGGATCATGCCTTGACAAGTGATCAGGCGAGAAGGTACTTTATAGCGAAAGTACAGCAATTTCTGAAGAAACTAGAGGTCGGGGTAGAGAAGCACTGAGCAAACAAACGCGTAACATGCATAAATCTTATCTTATCAATCAAACCCAATACATCATGCTCCTCCTCCGCCTTCACAGAAATGCCGCCGCAGCGGCCGCCGCCAAAACCCCAAACTCAGCACGCATCCACTCGCCCGGCAGCGCCGTCGGCATCGCCGCCCCCGTCGAATCCGACGCCGACGTAGCGCGTGCCGCAATAACATTCCTCACGATGCTAAACTGATCGCTAACCTGCAGCTCCTTAAATTCGCGCGCCCTACTCGGCAGCGCCGTGTACCAATCCGGTATGGAGAAATACGTGGGCGTCTCGTCAGCCATGGTGACCTCGGCAGGGATACTGTAGTTGGAGGCGGTCGCGACCCAGGCATCGATTTCGGAGCGCGCGGACGTGAGTGAGGATTGGTAGGGTTCCCCGAGCGAGCGGGTGAAGGCGCCGTAGGCTAGGTTCGCGTTGAGAAAGACGGATGTTGTCCAACTGGAGGCCTGAAGAAAGAAGTATGGTTAGAGGGGTTGTTCTTGCGCACGTGTTTAGGGCAAGGGGCTGTACATACGTCGGATGGGTTCGCGAATGTGGGGATCGCTGTGGTTGGGATCGGAGGCGTCGTGTATACCATGAAGTCGGCTTGGATTCCCGCTGCCGCGGCCAGTACGACAAGTCCTGTCTTTCCGAACATATTCGCGTGTTTTTAAACGTGTGAACGAGCGATGAAATGACAACAGTAACGAGAGTGTGCCTATGTGATGTTGCGACGCGACAATGTACAAGCATCGGAAACGAGCGGTGGTGGCGCTATAGGGGCGGGTATATAAAAGAGCGAGCGTCGCAATGGTAACATGTAAGGATTTCTAAACATGATCCAAGACTTTCTTTCCTCGTATCATGTCGTACCTGCTCCACATTTTCGCTGATGGCGTCGTGGACGTTGCTGGGCGCGTGGAGGCTATGCTCATGCGATGCGATGACAGGTGGGACGTGCACGCGGGCGGGTATCGATAAGCTCCGCACCCTTTGACGTCATGATAGGAATGATAGGCACGATAGGAACGACTCTCTCAAGCATCACATCCATGCGCGTCGTCTCCATTTGAAGTCTCCAGCTTCTGAGACGACGTCTCACACGTTGTAGCAACTTTGGTGCTATGGAGACTGATAATGCAGTGTTCTTCGCAAGTCGGATAAGGGAATATTCTGAATATTTCATGCGCCAATCTAAAACTAAAACTATACTAAATATACCTCAGCACCACCGCGGATCATTTATGCAGCAACCTGGTTTCCACGATTCGGCTTGGTGCGGTGCCAGTTCATATGGGTAAGCGGCGGAGGCACAACCAGCGGTTTCCCACTCAATTCCCTTGCATCGACCCAGTTCCCGTGGATCTGAGCTCGCATTCGCATCGGCAGCTCGATAACCGCAACAGGAGCCTGGAAGTCTCCCGCTGTATCTAGAATGACCACGTTTGTGAGGTTGACATCAAGGCGATCGACAGCAAAGATGATGTATCCATCGCCCTCGGGGGCATCGTCGGAACGCGGGATGTGGACGGGTTCTTGACAACGACAATGCGGTCCAGGATAGTAGACCTTGAGCTCGCCCGTGCTCTTGGTGAGCATCGCAGTCGCATTAAGTCCTTGGTAGATGTGCTTGTTTTCGAACAAATCCAGAGAACCATCCTCAGAGTAAAAGACGTTCATGAAGATGTGATCGTACTTTCTGCACTGGTAACGTTCATCGATGCGGCAAAATTCATTCGGGATGTCGACAAGGACAACAGGATCGGGAATCTGCGATTCGGAGGGCTTGCTCGGATCAATCTCGAGCCTGACCAGGTCACATAGTTCCGTTTTCGCAACCGGTTTCCCATTGGCCTGTTGCCAGAATGGGAAGTGGCCGTGGTGAGGCCAGACACCCTCAAAAAATATCTTCCCATCTTCTTCCCAGGCCCCGGCTGTGTGCAAGATCTCAGAGTTGTAGGGGTGGGTGTAGATGCGGCTTTCGTATGGCTTCCATCCTGAACCTTCCAGAGGCGACTCGGGACGACGCGGAGTCACTATGAACATGGCAGGCCGCTCAGTATCCCATATGATGGGAGAGGCACCTGGCTCCCTGCTGGGATTTGGAAGTGTCGGCCACTGACAAAAGACGTTCCAGTTATCCGTAATAGCCATGTCATGGACCGTGCCTGGCATAGACTGCTTGAACAGGTGCTCATTCTTGACGGTGCCCTGGCGATCGATGGAATAGGCGATGATCTCCTGTTTCATAAAATCGAGACTGTAAGTGACGAGCTCATCGACGTGAGGATCGACGTGGGGATGTGCTGTGAAGCTTGTGGTAGTGATCTGGTCGCCAAAGGGATCCTCGCCGGTAGTCTCAAGCGTGTCGGGATCCATGCTGTATGCCGGGTGTATCTCTACGAGCGCAAGCAATCTGCCGGCCCAATGGATAACGTTGGTGTTGCTGGTGGCGCCTAGCACAGCACTAATACACGGATGATGGCTCAATGGCTCATTGATGATATCCGACCAGAGAGTCTTCTTCGCGTTCCTCTCCACCTTGTACCGGTCGTTATGAACGTAGCGGACTTTGAAGTCAACGTGGCCTTTATGAATCCGGAAAGCGGTGACGGATCCATTGCCGCCGATGGGACTCAAGCCTTTGGGGGCTGGTGTCGCGAGATCCTGAGCGACACGATAGAACGTTCCGTCGATGCTATCGGGGATTGTGCCGCGCACCATGACATCCCCAATCTCTCCTTCCAAGCGGATCGGTATATCAAATCCAGCTAGGTCTTCGGTAAATGCCCATTGTGATGGCAGACCCTCGGCTCCTTTGATGGGTTGCGGAGTAGTCATTTTATGAGGAATTGGCGGTAAAAGTCGAAGCTGATTTCGATTGGTTTTCGAAAAAAGATAGCGAAGAAGAATGCTCTGCTTGTGGTGAAGTATGAAATATATCTCTTCGGGGTCTTTGAAGAGCTTATATACTCGTGGGCGACTTGTTCTGCACAATAAGGCAGTCTTGGAATTGGCTCGATCTCAACACGCAATGTAGGCCTCCATACCCTTGAATCATTAAGCGCCTCCCATATCACCGACACCCAGGCGATACCTGGGCGTGGCATCGCGCACGATCACTTGTAGGGACATGCCCCACATGTCCATTCTCGAGCGTAAGCATGAAAGGTACCGTGATCAGATGTGGCCCAATGAGAGCTGAAGTAATTCACAAGCATGTTTTGTTTGTACACCGATGGAATGTAAATTCGCTCTTGTCGGCTGCCGGAGCAAAGAGGTGTGTATGTCAGCACGGAAACCTTGCTAGACTTAATTTAGGTGCCTGCGGGAGCTAATCCTAAATCAGCGATTTAAATCGCCAAGCTTCAGAAACCTCGGGGGGACGTTGGACCCCATTGCACTCACATCGCGATGAAAGCCGATCCCGATAAACTTTCAATCCACCTACTGCCTCTCACCGGTTTGACATCTGCGCCCATAATAGCCCGGACCATGGGTTTCACGCCCAATACAAAAGACAGGAGCCTAGTGAGTGAAGCGTCTTGATTATAGACTTCGACACTAATTGCATGGAAAGTAAACCTCCCTGCTAGCCAGTAATTTGGCTATCAGCTGCGAGCGCCCAGCTCGGCTGGCGCTGAGTTCCTTCTCCTGACTGAAAACGCGCAAGGCAGCAGGAAGAGTGAAGAACGCAGACCAAAGTCCGTGATACTTGAACTCTGGCTGCAAAAGATACGACGTGCTGTCACAGATCATGTCCGCCAGGGTGAGTACCGAGATCCTCTCTTCCTCTTTTATACATGCCTCTGTGTGGGTTTGCAGATGGTATGCTCTTGCCGTGGATGCAATCTGGTACAATTTCTCCAGATGTGTTTTGACGACAATCTCAAAAGCCCAACAATGCGTCAGACTAGTCGCTGTCATCATATTAGGGAACCAAAGAGCACTTGCACCTGGTGAAGACCAGGTCTCAGGATCAGATCTTGACCACATCAAAGGATGCGACGCTTGGGCCTTGGACCTTCGCTCCCACTCCCGAAGTCTCGTGAGAAGGGTATGGAAATGGCGCCAGAGCCGGTCGACCATGCCAAGGTCTGGAGGGCCCATTGATCGGCTGATATTGAGGAATCTCTCTAATAGCGCCGGAAGCTCGCAAGACTCATTCAGGAGCTGCTGCATTATGGACACTGGTCTTCCGTAGAACGGCTTAGTGGTCCATTCCGCTCGCGCAAGAAACGTTCCCTGCTGGTTGAGTATCGAGCTTAACAGCTAGAAGACCCCGGAAAGATGTTAGTATGGTACTCAGTAAGCGACGGAATCGTGCGTGACCCACAAGCAAAGGCCTAAACCCCACGAATATAGTGTGCATCGTACCGATACTAAAAGCTTCAGGCCCTAGCCTTTCGATCATATCTCCGATAGCTCTGACATGCATCATCCAGCCAGATTTCAACTCCGGCGTTATGATCTCCACGCACAGTATGTTAGCTTCGAGGCAACAGGTACCTGTCATAGTAGAATGAGAACATACATCGACATCTGCCAAGCACAGAATTGCAGCACAATGCTCAATGTGGAAGGTACCTCGGGCTTCCGCTACCGCTCGCGCCATATGCCCAAGCGACTCGCCGTAAATCTCCAGAATCTGGGACTGCGACACTTTCCTATTGCCGTCGTAATATCGGAGCGCAGTGGCTAAAGTCCGGATTGCAGGCACTAGCGGATAGTCGCTCCTTCTGGTTCTGGCGATGAGCCCAAGGACATTAACCCACGCCCCGCAAATCTGGTTAAGCGACACATCGGCTTCTTCGGCTGTCTTATTACGGACGGGTGCGTATTGTTGCATGATGAACTGAATATCTTCTTCGAGGTGAAGACAAGGCTGCGTAGTCTCAAGGGTGCCGGCCTTGGTAGAGGAGACTGAGCCCATGGTATCTAAAGGTGAAGCGCTTCGATTAGGGCGGAGAGTGTGAGCGTGCGTGTCCTCGACCACTGCGAGCCTGGGGACTTTAGACTTCTGTCCTTTCACTATTTTCGCCCTGACCCTGGTACCGACAGCGGGATTAGGCACGAAAACGAGTTGCTGTTTGTATCCGCTGCAACGAATTCGTCTAAACACACATTGAGAGCATCTTGGCTGTACGCCATCGCACTTTGATATTGTTAATACATCGATCTCACGCATGCATCGCAATAGTAAGGAAAGAAAAACTCACGGCTAGCTTCTTAGCTCTACAATCGTGGCACACGTTCCCGTTCTTTGGTCTCATTCTGGGATCGGGTAGGCTACGGAGAAAATGCCGCACGGCTCCAGGTAGAGTAAACTATTTAAGGACTTTTGTTTCGCCAAGATTTCAAAGTTACACCGCCGAGTCCAACTAAGCCGCCGTCTCAACTAAGATATTACTCGTCACGTGTCAAGGGCCTTGGCGATTTTAATCTCTAGATGTAGGTTAGTGCATTTTGTTTCGTAAAGGGAATCTCCCAGACATTGATCATGTACGAACTTCGCGGAGTCAGCGCTTTTGCCTAAATCTAGAAGAGCCGGTCTAAGACTACTTGGCGAATAGGTTTTCACTATGGGGAAACTTCTGTGGATTATTCCGTGAACCCTGCCTTGCACAACGCATGACTGCGCATTCATTAATGACGCACATCAGAAATCTACGGACACAGAGTGGCCACAGGGTTAATTGGGCAAGTGATTTTCATGCAGCACCGACCTTCAGGTGCACATGCATTTCCTTTCTTTCTGGATCCTCCAATCCGGTACATCGGATTTAAGGTTTACCAAGCACATGCTATCGAGGTCAACGCTAGACGCATTCGACAGATGAGAAAGGCTAACGAGTTTAGTCTTTGATATTCTCACCATGTTCACGCGGCTTCGTCTTACAAATCGTTGGGCTCTTAATGAGTAGTATGTTGTCCAAGCTGCGGGCCGATGCTAGATGCTGAGAAACACCGATGGTGCCTTTGTATCAATTTCTCAGCAAACAATGCTTACGAAGCAAGCTGCTCTGCGCGACGATAATCAATCTTCCACATGGTATAATACAAACTCGAATGATGGCTTTTCGAGTACTCAACTTCTCAGCTTCCTTCCACAATGCTTCGCCTCAGTGTCTTCTTCACAATTCTTTTCATCTCGATTTTGCGAGCCTCCTTTGTAGCCACGGCTAGTTTACCATCTGCGTCCCAGGAGTCCGTCCATACTGTGTTCCAATTCACCAATGGCACCTGGCTAGAAAACATCGCCGTTCGTTCAAATGGAAATCTCCTCGTTACGCTCATCGACCGCCCCGAACTCTACCAAATCGACCCATTCCATAACACTGCGACACTTGTCACCAACCTCGAAGACGAGGCGGACGCTTTAAGTCTCCTTGGGATCACAGAAATGGCTCCAGACGTGTTCGTGTTCATAGCAGGCAACTTTTCGATTGCTCGAGCAGCGTCAGACCCGGCGAGCTACTCCATATGGCAGGTCGATTTCAACCGTGGCGGGAAATGCGAAAAGGTCTCAGCGATCGAAAAGCTTCCAGAGGCAAGCTTTTTGAACGGCATGACCGCATTGGATCGCCGAGATGGTACAGTCTTGATCTCAGACTCAGTGCGCGGCCTAGTTTGGCGTTTGAACGTATGGACAGGAACGTACGAGGTGGTGCTACAGGACGAAACGATGGTGCCGGCTGAAGGCACACGCCTCGTACTGGGCATCAACGGGATCCGAATCTACAACGGTTACTTGTACTACGTCAACGCTCTTAGAGGGCTGTTCTGCCGTGTTCTAATCGACCTCACTACCGGCAAAGCTTCTGGACCGTACGAGGTCCTCGAAACCGAGCTGCCTGGGGATGACTTTGCCATGTCTGCGGATGGAGTCGCCTACGTCACCGAGAATGGCGGAAATTCTTTGGAACGAGTGGGCGCAGATGGAATCAGAAGTTTAATTACTGGGGGATTGAACTCAACCACCGTTGCCGGTGCAACTTCAGCTGCGTTTGGAAGAACGTGGTGGGATCGAGGCGTTGTCTACGTTACAACATCTGGCGGCCAAGCTGCGCCAGTCAACGGTACCTACACTGAGGGCGGAAAACTTGTCGCTATTGTTGTTTAGGGTAGAAGATAGTGATACAAGAAAAATGACAGTGGCAGGACTTCGACTTGCATGCCCCTTCACGCGGACGGAGAAGCTGTCGATTTTGCGTCGCATAAGATGATTTCTATTGGTAGTTAGCCCATAATACAATTTTCAATATAAAGTACCGAAGAAGAAACCTCAGATGACAGTTTTAGATAATACAACATCCGGGCGCATAACAGCTCGTTGTGGTGTAAGAAACTTCGCCCCCAAACCCAACTAGCCGCCCCTTCACCCCTGCCCCTCCAACTCGGTAAGCATGACGTCAGCGGCCCATTCACACCCACCACGCCAACATGCCAACAAGCATACATTACAGCCCGCCTGCAACATGTCGTGCATCACCCCCAGACTCAAAATCCAAGATCCCAGACCTCCCGTCTAATGCACACCACCCATTTCCAACTCCCGTCCAACCTAGCTCAGGCCTTGGAATACAGACCCAGCACCAAACAATGGGCCTCCCCTACTCCCGCCAAATAAACGCAGCCTTCGACCAAGTAACTCCCCTAGTCGCCGCCGGTTTCAAAGTCCTCCGCACCACACGCGACATCTCCATCTTACTCGCCGTGATCCAAGTGCTCACAGTCATACTCCTCACGTTCATCCTGTTCGCGCTGGTCCTGCTTTTATATAGCGTGAATCCTGATTTAGAAGTGCGTTTCCTCGTCCTACTCCCCTTGACTATTTCCAGTCCTGCCGTGCCCTCTTCTCCCGTGCCATCTTCTTCCCCACAGCCCGAAAAGCGCTGTATGACTGACTATACATACACAGGAAGAGAGAAAAACCCTCATAACACCGTTTCTCCAATCCCTCGTCCGGATCACACTCTGGTCGATTTTCAAATCTATCTTCTGGGTCGTAGCTGTGTTTGGGGCGGCGAGCGCGGCGACGTGGCATTTTTTCGTGGCGAAGCAGTGGGTCGAGGATGTCGAGTATGAGGGGAATGTGGATGCGGATAAGGCGTTGGAGGAGGTAGAGACCGAGGAGGGTGGTAGGGGGAAGGGGAAGGAGAAGGGGAAGAAGTAGGATTTTGTGAGGGGTAAATGATGGAGTGAGAGAAGATAGGATTCGAGTGAATGCGCTAATGACATAGTTCAAGTACCTACATTAACCAGCTGGGGTAGCTCCGATACGCCAATCAGAAGCAACTTCAGTAATAACCAAGTTTCTCCTCGGTCACCACACATGTCCCACTAGAGAGTCAAAACCCTACAACAACTTCCCCGGCGCACTATGCTTATCCCCCTCAAGCAGCAGCAGCGCAAACATACCCCCCATAACAGGCCTGGCCTTGAAATCAATCCCACCCGGCTGCTCGCCATCATCCGTCTCGTACAAATCGGTAAACGGCCTGCTATTCATCGTCTCACCGACCCACTTGACCAAATCCGCGATAAACATGTCCCTCGTCTCCGGACTCGCAACTGCAGCGCAGAAAATCTCCCAGTCAGACTTTGTGTAAAACGGGTGCCTTGTATCAAGCGGGACGCCGTATTTTTGCTCGACGGTGGGGTAGAAGGCAGATTGCATGTCGTAGACGTGCTGGGGCACGAGTTCGAGGGCGAGGAGGCGGTCGTTGTAGAGGTTGTACAGTAGACCATGGGTGCTGTCGTTGTTGTAGGTGAGCGTGGAGTGGGGTGGGTTGGCGGCTTTGTTTATGCCGAGTTGTTCCCATTTGGTGATGTAGGAGTGGGCTATGGATGTGTAGTTTTCTGCATCCGCTGTCTCGCCGATGAGCCCGGACATCTTGGACATGGCTTCGATGCCGATGATTCCTTTGAGCGCGAGATTGGTTTGGTTGGCGAGACGGCCTGCAAAGTCGTCGGTGGATAATTGCTCGGCGGGGATGAGACTGTCCTGGATGAGGTACTCGACCCACTGTTTGAGGATGGGGTAGTGCTCCTTGATATAGTCGGTATTTCCCGACCGCTGCACGTAAGCCAACATCATGGCCATGTGGTTTCCGCACTCTTCCAATGGCATTGGCTCATCTTGGCCGTCTGGATGACCCGTAGCGTTCGGGTAGTGAGTACCGAGGTCGTGGATGGCGTATTTGTTTGGGTAATGTCCAGACTCTTGGTTTTCGAAATGTGGGTCGAGCATCAACTTCATCAACTCCGGGTTGGTGTAGTAGAAGATGGGCGAGGCGGGGTAGATGACATCGACTGTTTGTGTGTTGCCGTTGGACGAGATTTCCTTGAGGAAAAGATAGTGCTTTTGCTCTGTTCCAACTAGCTGGGTAGCTCCAAAAGCTTGACGAGCTGCGAGTGTAGTCAGAATGGCGTAGTCATCGCCTGCAGCTGCCTTGGAGTCGCTTGAGATCTTATCATCGAGCTGAGTCGAGAGACTGCTGGATTCTGCATAATCGTTGTAGAAGAATGACAATGCGGAGAGGTCGTCGCCGAAATAGCTCTTCCAAAATGATGAAAGGGTGGTGAGCCCATCGGCGCCTAGGAACTGAATGGCCTCGTCTTGGCACAGTCCGATCGTGAACAGCTGACTCTTCGCTTCTGAACCTACTGACTGCATATCTAGAGCGTATCCAAACACGGGCCAGCCGGCATTGATCGCGCGGAACTCGGAATCTTCTCCGTTGTCAAGCCTGCCATCATTGTCAAAGGCATCGCGGACTTCAAAGTCAGCTCCAGACTTGTAACTCAGACCTTCTACTGATTTAGTGGAGTAATACTGCAGAAATCAGCTTCGAGTCCAAACAAAGTGGTGTCTTACTTACCCAATTGCCCCACTGCGCGCGATCGCTGACTTCATTAAAGACTTGCTGGTCTTGCTTCCAAACCTTGTGGTAGTAGATGCCATCAGAGGTGAGGCCAACACTCCACTCAGCTGTAGCAGCCACGTCCCCAGATGTCCATTCTGCGCATGTTAGCACTCGGCCCTTTGAAATCAATGTATTCGACTAACCAGCGCTAATGTCTGTGTAGACTTGGACGCTGTGTTCGGAGCCATCTAGTGAAGTCACCTCAACATCCATGTAGGAGAAGATGAGTGATTGCCGCTTGAGGTCAGTCGGAGTAAGTGGTGACAGAAACGTGACCTTGAGCTGAACTTTATCGTCGGCATGGAAGGTAAAGATGCTCTTGGTCGATGTGTACTCGAAAGAGGTCTGGTTGACCAAGTCGGTGTACCCGTCTGGTGCGCCCATCCAGACAAGAGTGTTGTTATCAACCTTGATCAGACCTGTCCAGCCGAGAGTTTGACCACTTTCAAGGGTTAGCATCAAACTTGACATTTTATTCTAGGGTAACCAACGTCCAAAACGACGGCCATTGCCCCGGTAGGTACCCGCCGTTTCCACCGTTGCTGCCCGCGGGGAACCATGCACTCAAGTATGGACTCTTCACAGCCAAGGGCAACGAGGGCGGACGCGCTGGAGTGAAGGTCGACTGAGAGGCAACTGTAAGAAGCAGGCCGCTGAGCGCACCTAATAATGGGAGGTACATGGTTGATACAAGCCGTTGTCGAAGAAAGTGTGTGAAGGTATAAAAAGCCCTGACCCCCAAGCTTTATATATACGGCCCCGGATTGAGAATTCCCCGATCTCACATGCAGCTAGTCAGGAGGGGTACAGGGGTGAAAGCAGCAGAAGGAAGCGCCATCGCTGGGGCCCGAAAGCTTCTCCAACTCTACAATCAGCACTAGCGTTAGGCTGGCCAGTGAATAACCTTGTTGTAATGAAGAACCATAGCGAACCAATCCAAAGAATGGCGGTTTGACGCTTATTTCGTTTGGTACAAATCTATGTGTTAAAATGTTTGTATCACCTTACGTTATACTTAGGTAGGCAGTGCAGCCATAAGAATGTGTTGAGGACTCGACGCGTGTGTGTAAGACACACCAGACAAGAAGCAAGGACATACCAAAAGGAAAACGAATGACGACAAGCAGCCTCTTACCACAATGGTCCGCAGTCTAGCTTTCGTAGCTAACAACTGAAACCAACAGCTGGCATAGGCCCTGAATTCCTGTGGGAAAAAGGCGTCCAATACCTGGGCGCCGTATATGCAGAAAATAGTGTGAACGAATCTAATGGCAGATGGAGAGCTGTGCTTTCCAGGGTAATAGAGCATGAACGACAGCGTGTTTGTCCGACACATACGAAAAGCAGTTGAGCTCTCTTTCAGCAAAGACATGTCGTGTGAGGGCACCTTGGATCGCCAAGACCTGCCGGTAGCTTAAAATTAACGGGAGTCCAGCGCGTCCGCCGCGTCGCGCCTGACTTTGCACGCAAGGCCGTGCTAAACCCGCCAGTCTAGGCTGACCAGCGCAGCAGCGCTTCATTTGTAAAGTCTCTGAAGATCAGTCGGGCCTGATCATGCGACTCGTGGATGCAACCCATCGCTGCGGGGATGAAGGCTTGCCTGATATGGAAGGACATCCTGCAAGCTACTTGCGGACCGTGGTTTGCTTCGCGGACATGGGCGAATGGCGCCGGCCGACTTCACGATCCTTGTGACGTTATCATCTCGGTGTTGAAGAGCGACGAGGTACCAGTCTCTAGCGAGAGAACACAAAAGCGACGTTTGAGCCATGGCATAGCGGGCTTGGCGGGCCGCCTGTGTTACTCGCACAAACGACAGGACTCGCGTGGTTGAGAGTACCGACAGCGCAGAGATGATAGCGGATAGCCATGACTATGAAAGATACTGACACGACGATGCTGCTAGGCTGTGGTTGTTGGGGGGAAATGTGTGGGCGCACGCTGCGGGGAAGGCTTGTTGATCCCTGCAGCAGTTCGTCCGTAGTAGGAAAGTGCCATCGGAGCTGGTATCGGAGATGCAACCGTAGCGAACAAGATGTGTGGATCAGAAGCAGTCGAGGGGGCTAACACGAACAGGTTCTCACTAGGACTGATGGCCGTGGCCATGTGAGCAATGAGCACGGGGTGGGGAACATGTTGCATACGGCGGGAACTTATTTGGATTCGATATAAAGGAATCAAACAGCGTGAGCCTATGGCGCGTCGCTCAGAGACAACAGGAGATCGAGCTAAAGTAGCGACCTACTACGCAGCCAAGTAAAGTACAATGCATCATGAGACCTTCCAACCTTGACCCGAACCAACCATTGATGAGAGAACGCCGATAACAATCATAAACATGAATGGGATGACTGAAGCGGGGTATCCAAGAGCCAACTGAAGTGACTGAATCGCAGAATGCCGGGTCATGAGCGAGAAAGCGGACCCGAAAAAGAAAAGAAAAAAGAGAATAGGGGAGAATAGGGTATCCAAACGCGTGAAGCAGTCCGACCCATACAACACCAAACGTAACTCATACAAAATCAATAATCGACTTTTCAAGACTCAGTAACCCATGGGCGTGGGACGTGCTCGAAGCGCTCCTCACAGCCGCGAAGCCATTCGCAGTCCAGGATGTCGTGGACATTCCACCGCTTCTCGCAGTCTACGTCGAGACAACCCTTGACAAGGGCAAGAGCATCTTCGATGCAACCATCCTGAGCAGCGTCTGAGTTGCGAATGAGCTCTGCGTCCCATTGGCAGCTTTGAATCTTCTCCATAGTCTTGATGTCGAGGCCGTCGTTGAAAGGCAGAGTGGCGGTGAGCAGAGCGTAGACGACGACACCAAACGCCCAGACATCAGCTGCTGGAGAGAAGAGAGGTCCAGGGTCGCTGAACAGCTCTGGAGCAGCGTACTGGAGGCTACCAGCAATAGACGTGCTGGTCTCGGCAGGACCGATGTTTTGGTTGTGACCCATGGACTGCGGCTCTGGGCCATCGCGCTGGTCGCTGACAATGAAGTCTGCCATTCCAAAATCACAGAGAAGCAGATCGCCGCCCTCGACTTCAGCGTCGGGCACAGTCATATCGATGAGGCAGTTCTCGAGCTTGATGTCGCGGTGCACGACCTGGACATCGTTGTGTAGGTAACGCATGGCCGAAGCCAGTTGGTAAGCGTATCGCTTGACTAGGTGAGCTGCAAGGCCATTTTTCTTATTCTTGCGCGTCTCCTTGATCAGGTCGAATAGGGTGCCTCCTTTGTTCAGCCTGGTAATGCAAAAGGTAGCATAGTCGGTGGTGTAGACCCTGAGGAGAGGAACGATGTAGGGGTGTCGGAGAAAGCGCCAGATCTCCACCTCATGGTCAAACTGCGTCTGGATCTGCTCATTTTCCAGCTCAGACTTGTTCTGCTGCAACTTGCGCACAATCTTGACAGCGTCGATTACGGGCTTCCCGTTCTCCATGCTCGTAACCTCCTTGACAATGCTGAAACCGCCATAGCCAATCTGCTTTCCGATAATGTACTCGCTATCGTAGCCAATGCCCTGACCCTCGTCGTCTGGTTCGGGTGCCTTGATGGGTGCTTCGGAAGCCTTGTACCGTGCGAGGAAAGAGGCAGCCGGGGACATGGACGACAGCGAGCGACCGGAGCGGCCGGATGATCGCCGGCTAGTCCTCTTTATGCTTCCATCTTCGCCAATCTCAGACCGGAAGCTCTTTGTCCGAGGCGGGGCCATGCGTCGTGGGGAGGGCGAAAAGAGGGGGAACTCCATGGGGGAGGTAGCGGGCATTGGCGAGAGCAAGTACTCGGATGGGGTCTCGAGCGGCGTCTGGGCCTCGTCCAGCGGTGGTGAGGCGGTGGCATCAGAGGTTAGCGAGGCTACCTGATCGCGGTATTCCGAGTCCCGGGCCAGGTCATCTACCGTGGTCTGCACAAGCGGGTACCTAGACTCTCCCACGTGATACTGGATGCTCCTGCGTACCGTGTAGGGCAGCTCCATATAATCGGGCTGTGATCCATCAGAGTAGCTTCCGCTTTCTGGGCGGTGCGAATGCGATTGCGAGTGCCGTGAGGTCTTGGGCACGGGCACGCCGAGACCGACGCCCTCTCCGGAATCGAGGCGGACCTCGTCATTGAAGCTGATGCTCGTCTTGCGCTGTCTAAACTTGCTCAGGTAGTCTTCCTCGCTTCCGCTGCTGCCCACGGCGAGAGAGCCATCTTGGTCGAAATCAGCGCCCAATTCGGCGGAGCCATGGCGGTCACGTCTGGCAAATGGGCCATGTGAATTGCTCTGGGGGTCTACGGCAGCAAATTCAGCGGTTAGCTGGGACTGCCCATGGCCAGCGTGCGGGGAGTCTTTACGGGCTAGGGGCGCGAAGGACGCAAAGGACGAGGCGACGGGCTTATGCGGCGTCGAAGTGTCGAGTTTGAGCTTCTGGAAAGTGTGTGAGGGTTCTGAAATTGGGGCCATTAAATCGGTTCTACAGTGAATGCAAACCTCGTTCTGCACCGGCGGGCGGGTGTATTAATGTGTGCGGCGATCGTGGGGTGAGGGTCGCGGCCAAGGGCGAAACCGGGAGGCAGGTAATGAGATTATGTTCAGGTTTGGTTGTAGGCGACCCTATGCTAGCGGAACGGTAAAATTGCGGTCGCGCCGGGGCAACGATGTGCCTGCGGAGGAGGCTTGGGGTGGCGAGGAGACTGCTGGATGCAGAGAAGATGTGCTTATGACAGTGCGTTGGCAGTTGAGAGGGTGTGCGAACATGTGCAAGTGCAGGCCCCTTTGTTCAAATATTGCGCCGCCGCATGTTTTTCTGTTCCGGCATCCCCCACGCATGTTGTTAATAGGCGGCAGTCACCGGAGGCGCGGGCGTGGCTGCACGTGAGCAGACGAGCAGGCTCTGCACCTATGGGAGCGCGCATCAGCGTAATCCGCTGCAATTGAGCCTCGCGAGTGGGTGCCCACTGCGAAGTTTCCAGGGTAGTCTACCGCACTTGAGCATGCTTCAGTGGCTGGGGAGGCCATGGTTGGTGGTGGGAGATGAGATCAGGGCCGCCGGCCAAGGAGAGGCAGCAAAAAAGTAGCGAGCGGAACCAGCCAGCCACTACCCCGCGCGCACATTGTCGTGCCTGGTGCGCTTTCAGGAGTATATATCTAACTTTTCTTTCTTACCCTTCATCTCTGGCGGTAGTGCAGCCAGCTGGCTGTGGACGTGGGGCGCGTCGGATAGATGCTGCATGACCGAGTAGCGGCCCGCTGGACCCGTACATGACACCGGGCGCTGCAAAAGACAAATAGCGGGCTCTCGAGACGAATGGCGAGGCATCAAGGCACTTATCGTGAGCTCCCCGGCGCATTCGCTGGTCGTACACGTCAAACGGCCGGGGGCATGACGTCGACGCTGCGCTGGACGCTGACCCGGTTGGTTCTCACCGCAACAACCGCCGACAAGCAGCCAGCAGCATTGCCCGGGGACCCTGTCGCCGGCGGCTGGACCCTTTCTGCTCTGGTCTCTCTGATGAAGCTGCGCAGTGCGCGCGGCCGCCGCTATCTTGCATTTGCGCTGTGCGTGTCAAATCTCCTTCACGTGAATCCTGCCTAGCTCGTCCTCTAGTCGACCCTTGCTGGCACTGACTGCACACTGCATGCTCGGGCGACGCTTCCGCTCGCTAGCACAACCAGCTCAACTTCCGCCAAGCAGGGCGTGCGTGCATCCAACCTCGACACGCCGGGCGGGTGACAGCATCACCAAAGCTCATCAAACCATCGCACCGGCCCTCGACCTGCCTGTCTGCTCCAGCTCCTCGCATTCTTCAGTGCGCGCCTAGCCTTGAGACGACCAACCTGCACACGCCCCCCCCCGACTACCCACCACAGATAGCGATAGAGCCTGGCCGGACTGCGAACGTCTGCGCCTGAAGCCATGGGCATCTCCGACGTCTGCTACCGATTCTTCTGCTGCGGCGGTCAGTATGTCCAAGTCGAAGACGCTACAGCTTGCTGACATGTGTTGCAGCCCGCTCGAGGGATAGCATATATGACCCTGTGCTCGCCGACAGCGAGCGGGAAGCTGTCGCCGACCTGCTTGGTTTCCTGGAAAATGTACCGCTACCCGCCGCCTCCATGACCATCACCGCTGCACCCCCATACTGACTCCCTCGCAGCGAGCCGAAACCGACTTCTTCTCCGGCGAACCCCTCCGCGCATTAAGCACTCTCGTCTACTCGGACAACATTGATTTGCAGCGGTCGGCAAGCTTGACATTTGCCGAGATAACAGAGCGAGGTACATGACCCACCACCACCACCAACATGGAGGCGCCTAATAACATTCCCCGTAGATGTCAGAGAGGTCGACCGGGACACGCTGGAGCCCATCCTCTTCCTGCTCCAGAACCCAGACATTGAGGTGCAGCGTGCAGCGAGTGCCGCCCTCGGTAACCTCGCGGTGAACAGTATGTGCACACACCCACACCCACACCACACCGCAACTCCACCAGCTCTGTACTGACCCTCGCAGCCGAGAACAAGGTCGCCATTGTTGCCCTCGGCGGCCTTGCGCCATTGATCAAGCAGATGAACTCGCCCAATGTCGAGGTACAATGCAACGCCGTCGGCTGCATCACCAACTTGGCTACCCACGAGGACAATAAGGCGAAGATTGCACGATCCGGCGCACTGCAGCCCCTCACCCGCCTCGCAAAGTCCAAGGACATGCGCGTGCAAAGAAATGCGACGGGCGCGCTGCTTAACATGACACACTCAGGTAGGATGCCGCGGCATCGACGCAGCCTTGGTCTATGCTGACATGCCACCAGACGACAACCGACAACAGCTAGTAAACGCAGGTGCGATCCCAGTACTTGTCCAGCTTCTTTCCTCTTCCGATGTCGATGTCCAGTACTACTGCACCACTGCGCTCAGCAACATTGCCGTCGACTCCAGTAACCGCGCCAAGTTGGCACAGACCGAGGGCAGGTTGGTCGGATCGCTGGTGCACCTCATGGAGTCATCGTCGCCCAAAGTGCAGTGCCAGGCTGCACTCGCTCTGCGCAACCTTGCCTCGGATGAACGCTACCAGCTCGAAATTGTCCGCGCTCGTGGTCTGCCGTCTCTTCTCCGTCTTCTCCAATCCTCCTACCTCCCGCTTATTCTATCCGCCGTTGCATGCATACGGAACATCTCCATTCACCCCGCGAACGAGTCGCCCATCATTGAAGCTGGGTTCCTCAAGCCCCTCGTGGACCTCCTCGGCTCCACGGATAACGACGAGATTCAATGTCACGCCATATCCACGCTCCGAAATTTGGCTGCAAGCTCGGACAAGAACAAGCAATTGGTTTTGGAGGCTGGTGCGGTGCAAAAGTGCAAATCACTCGTACTGAATGTGCGACTACCGGTGCAGTCGGAGATGACTGCAGCCATCGCTGTGCTTGCTCTGAGCGAGGAGCTAAAACCTCACTTGCTCAACCTGGGAGTCTTTGATGTTCTGATCCCACTCACGGAATCAGAGAGCATCGAGGTGCAGGGCAACAGCGCCGCGGCGCTAGGTAACCTGTCGTCAAAGGGTAAGTCTGGTCCATTTTCATCCTGTCCACCGCTAACAAAAGTAGTCGGCGACTACTCGATATTCATCCAGAACTGGACGGAACCCGCCGGCGGAATCCATGGCTACCTCCGCCGCTTCCTGGCTAGCGGAGATCCAACGTTCCAGCACATTGCTATCTGGACACTGTTGCAATTACTCGAATCCGAAGACGCGCAGTTGATGGACCACATTGGCAAGTCGAGCGAGATTATCGACATGGTCACCGAGATTGCCGAACGCAACATTGAGTCGGACGACGAAGACAACGAAGAGGGCGAGGGCGAAGTCGTCACGCTCGCACGCAGATGTCTGGAGCTGCTCGGCAAGAGTCCCAAGACGTTCGTCGAAGGATAGAAGAAGGTCGGATCGCATTTTATACCCTGTTTATCGGCCGTTGACTGCTTTTGCGCTCTTGCTCTCACACCACATTCAAATTTCCTGATAACGCGTTCATGCTAAACACTGCTTTTGGGCATCCTGGTGGCTGGCGTTAAGGAGCACATGTATCCTCAGTATCTCTAGCGAGCATTGGCGGAGTGGGCTTTTACATACATTGGCATGCACATATGTTAGCACTACTCTTACCTGAGCATCGACGAGAAAAGAATTTGTAATTGATAGAAATGGGTCGAGGTTTCTAGCATCGTGGAAATGAAACAGACGATGTTTGGAAACTTGCTTTATATCTTGAATCGTGACGGTGATGGTGAAATTGATTTGGTGAACCTGGGGTAAAGGGAAGGAAAAAAAGCCAACCAAGGTTCACGGCGCGCGCGCCCCCCTCACCCGGCCATGTGACGTCGCGTTGGCGAGCTAAAACTGGATGGATTTGTCTTATCGATAGCCAAAATATTTGCGGCCTTTCACGAGTCACTCTCCATTCGATCCAACAACCACCACAGCAATGCCACCAAAACCAAGAGGACGAGGAAGCACACGCGCGCGGGGCGGCGCGAGGGGAGCATCGACTGCAGGGCGAGATACGGCTGCTACTAATGGCGAGGTTACAGAAGATGCGACGGCCGCGCAGGGCACAGCTACCGCAGCTGCGGCGGAAGACTCCGCTGAGCCCATTGTAGCTAAGCTGGAGGACGGCGATGTGAAGGCGGTGGTCGCTGGGGAGAGTGCCGTCGCATCACCCCAACCTGGCACCGAAGCAGCAATTCGCGCTCCAGTACAAAGATTAGGCAGTCTACAGGGCTCAGTACCCCCTTCACGATCCGCTTCACCGTCAGTACGTGGCCGCGGCGGTGCAGCCCGAGGAAAGCGCGGCGTCAAGACACCGGCCTTCACAGGTAGACGAAGCAAAGAAGAGCGCGACGCCATTGCCAAGGAACAGGCAGCTCGCGACCGAGAACGTACCAAGGAGCAGGTCGCTGCGGACAAACGGAGGGAGGCCGACGCACAACGGCAAGCAAGACGGGAAGCAAATAAACAGAAGAATGCGCGAGGTGGATTTAGCGGAGTAGCAAGCGGACCATTCTCACTTGGCAGCTCCAAAGAAGGCAGGTTACACTCTATGAACCGGGCGGTCAACACTAACTAGTGCTGCAGACAGAAAGAATAACCCCAACCGCGGATACTCGGGCTTTGGTGCAGGATCAGGTTCTCGAGCAGAGCGCGTCAAGAACGAGGATGGTAGCTACGGAAGCTCAGGTCGGTCGGGAGGCGGCGGTGGAGGAAGCAGTGGTGGAGGTGGCTCGTCGATCAAGAGAGAAGATGGTGGTGTCGTTTCCTCTGATGATGAAGACGATGTCAACGTGCCGCGCAAGGACATTGACCTAATCGAAATCTCCTCTGACGAAGAAGAGAACAAATCGGGAAGTGCACCGACACAGCGCGCATCGAGGACAGCACTGCCTGTGCGTATCGGGAGAAGGGAACACCAAGAGCGAACCTTTGGAATCAACACAGAAGCCAGTTCGGAGACGTCAGCCAAGATACTTGAGCAAGCGGAATCTGGTGGACAGTCACTACAGAC
Organism: Stemphylium vesicarium; assembly: GCA_004380135.1. Classification (NCBI taxonomy): domain Eukaryota; kingdom Fungi; phylum Ascomycota; class Dothideomycetes; order Pleosporales; family Pleosporaceae; genus Stemphylium; species Stemphylium vesicarium. Next base: position 86,528 of record QXCR01000067.1, read on the forward strand.
TGCTGCCTCTGACCAGGCTGCCCGCAGGCCAAAGGCCAAGTCAAAGGACGTCGAGGTCACTGGATCTCGAAAGCAGTTCAAGGGTGTTTGGCACGATTCAGAAGATTCTGACGTCGCTGTTAAGACGGAACCAACCAGCGATGACGAGAAGATGGGCGATGCTGAGCAGATTGGCTTGCGTGACGCTCCAGAACAGCCAGCAGAGAAACAAGAACCGCCATCACCGAGCGCCGAGCGGAAACCCAAGCTGAAGAAAAAGAGTATCGCTGAACCAGTCCTCCAGACGGATGAGGACCGCGCAGAATGGGCGCGTTATCTGGCAAATCTACGCCACATCCGTGCTGAACTGGGCCCAGAAGAGGTACCACAAGTTGATGGATCCGGCGATGTACCCATGGCAGATGCAGGCAATACAGAGAAGAAGCCTACAGTACGAGACAACAACGTCTACCTATTCCAAATACCACCTCTTATGCCAGAAGTCGAACCACCATCCGTCAAGAACGAGCCTTCGGACCCACTACCTGCTCCGCCCTCCGCCCAGCCATCGAACAAGCCCGATACAAAGATCAAGCTCGAAGAAGGAGGTTTCTCAGATCCTGCTGCCAAAGCCAAGGAAGGCGCTCGCTTTGGAAGTGGAATGGTTGGCAAATTGCGTGTACATGCATCGGGACGCACAACGCTCGACTGGGGCGGTACAAGCTTTGAGCTCACTCCAGGGACCAAAGCAAGCTTCCTTCAGGAAGTCGCCAGTGTTGAGATCAGGCCGGAGAACGAGAGGGCAGCGCCTGAAGATGCAGGCGATGCAACCAGTCTTGGCAGGGTCAAGGGAAAGTTCGTCGTGGTGCCAAACTGGGACGAGATGCTTGGTTAGAGCCGACCTCCGTGCTGGATCAAAAGCTAGTGATGAGTAAGAAACATCGGCGCATGGAATAGGAGTTTTGTTCATGATGCATGCACCGGCGCTCCATGAATTGATTGAGTTTTACGAGAGAACAGGCAGTATGGATTTTTGGCGCCTTTAAATGAGCATTAGAAATATAAACATCTCGTAACGTGATCGAACAATGTTGTATTTCGTGCTGATCTCGACTTGGATGTGATGCGGTGTAGACGCTGCAGATTGCCACGCATCTACGAAAAACGAAGCATGCAGGGTAAAAGAACATTACATGCGCATCTTACGTATACTTGTACGATAAAGAGGCTCGCAAGACGGTGCGTCAAGGTAAGAAACAACGCCTGCCACAGTCGTTAAGCAGTGGTGACGTATGAAGACAGTACACAAAACTAGCGCGGGCTGCTAATCTCGGCGAGACTCGAGACAAGTGAGATCTAGACAAACACCATGTGGAGATGGGCCGACGCAGCCCACGCGCATTAGTCTGTCGGCAAGAGTGCCCTGGCGGCAAGCAGCGTGAAAAGTAGATTATCATGGCCATCCGTGTTGTGCGACTGCCTTTTGCTACTGCTGCGCCTCCATCTCAAAGGCGCATTGTATCAGTGTGGAACTCTCACAGGCAGCGCAAACACCACGGGCTCGATAGAGGAGACCTTTTGCGCGCATCCGGCGCCACCCGCGGCTATCTGGAGCTTCCCTCTCAGCACGCGGCCCAACCCCGGGGTTAGCGACGCAGATCCGCCATGGATGTGGACATCCGGCAGCTATACGACAGCGACCCACGACCGACCTTCATCGTCGACTGCAAAGCCCCATCCACTACGATTCATCATGTCAACACTGCATTGCTTGCTCTCTCACGTGTGGCATTGTCGTTGCACACCCACAACGCGTTAAGAGACTGGTGGGACCCCGCGAGTAGGGTTGAATCTCGTTTCCAAAATGAGTTCCTGCATGGAAGGTATCGGTGGGCCAAGTTTACTGCCTGCAACCGCTGGCTTGTCGTCACCATTACCGAGCAACCACCCCCTTCAACCGAACACCTGGATTCCTTACCGGATCGCACGCAGCTATTGCGCGTGGCTTCGCCCTTGTTGGAAACGCGACCAGATACCATCTTCACTGTCAGAATCCAGTCGCCCGAGTTGCAGGAGCATGTGGAACGTATTCGGAGGGTCAATTGGTCCAGGACCTCACTGGGTCCGATCAGCAGTTGGGGATATGAGCTCAACGTTCTAGTCACCACTTTGATGCTGGAAACCCGGCCTACGGCTCTATTCCTGGGACCAGAGCGTACCATCCTGTACAATCTCGCTTATGCCGCGGTTAGTGGTTCAAGACATCCTGCAATTCTGGGCCAAAGTATCATCGATGCATGGTATGTAGAATAAGAGCACAAGGGTCGAGTTGGTCTAACAAACACCAGGCCCGAACTTGCGGATCCAATCTCTGCTACCATGGCCCGCTCGGATCAGACACGTTGTGCCGACGTACCTGAAGAGGAATACCATTTCATGGTCGAGAGATACGGGTTCGTTGAAGAGGCATTCTTTATGTGGAGTCTTGTACCTCTCGTTGGTGTGGGAAACATCAGCGGCCTGTACTCAATCGTGACTGAGGTGACGAACCACAGGTGAACGCATATTGCATTTCTCAACAGTGTTTTCATTGACTTTGCGTATCTAGGTTACTCGAACGCCGTGTTAATGCGCTTTTGATGGTCGGCCAGTTGACTAGCAAGGCAAGAAACACCAAGGATTTCTGGGCTCAGATCGCCGAAGCCATTCGACCGTATGAGTACGACTTTCCAGTCGCCGTCTTGTATTCACAATGCGAGCTACACGAGCCAACGGATGCTGCAGGCGCGTTGAAAGGGCCACTAGACCAATGCGCACTGGAATGGTCCATAGGGTACAGGCCCAATCACCCGGACGTACCTCAAGAACTGGACTTAAGCAGTGATCTTGGCTTAGCCCGCGCTTTTTCTGACAGCACAAACGAAGGGGCTGCCAGGATCTACAGAGAAGAAGACGACGTGTTGCCGGCATCCATGTACAAGGATTTGGAGAAGCGAGGTTTCGGGGACCCGTTGAAAGTCTTTCTCGTGGTCCCGATTCGAACTTATGACAACACTGTTGTGGGGTACCTCCTTATCGGTTTGAACACGCGCAGGCCCTATGATCATGAGTACAGAGACTGGATTGAAGTGTTTTCCAACCTCCTCGGTGCCTCTGCCGCATCAGTAGCGCTTCACGAAGAGGAAGCCCAGAATCGCGAACGACAAAAGGAACAGGCTGATAGAGACCGCGAGGCTCTCAATGTTGAAGTTGCAAACCTTACGCAGGAAGCTAGTTACGTCGCGAAAAAGCTTCGCAACTTCCATGACATTGCAGACCAAGTGGGGTTGGGCTACTTTGAGATCGATGTGAATGGGTTGCTAGTACACGCCAATGTAAGTATTCGGATTAGCGACATTCGCCACGTGCTAACTGTTCAACAGGAAACATACTTTACACAAACTGGACATCGAAGAGACTTTGCTTATGGTCCACCGTTTTCGTATAAGGAACGCGTCCATGAAGATGACATCCCGATGGTAGAAAAGCAGTGGGAGACCCTAGTGGCCGGTCATCCAGCCACATTCGAGATACGTTGGAAGAAGCGACCGGACCAAGCACAAGAAAACAAAGAAGCCGCTGACGAATACTTGTGGACCTTATCCGCCTGTGTACCCATAAAAGGGCCAGATGGAACCGTAACAGGAGTTTTTGGTTGCAACACCGACATCTCCGCGCAGAAAGAAGCCACTGAGACTGCAATAATGCGATCAGAGGCGGAGCGGCGTTTGGCCAGCTTCACCGAACTGGCACCGGTTGGGCTATATCACCTTAACCCGGACCTGTCGATGAAGTATTGTAACGACCAATGGTTCCGGATAACAGGCCATCCCAAAGTCACCATGGATCAAGTGGATTGGCGACGCATAGTAGAAGAGGAGCAGATAGAAGCCTGCTACCGCGATGTCGAGAACGCCAGACATAAGAAGGGCTCATACACGTTCTCAGTCCATCTCAAGAAACAATGGATTGGGCCAGATGGTATCCCTACGCCGACTTGGATCTTGGTAACGGCGACAGCATATACCGACGACACGATCATGGGAACAATGACGGATATTTCACAATTGAAGTGGGCTGAGGCGATTCAGCAGTCTCGGGTAGAAGAGGCGTTGGAGTCGAAGAGGCAGCAAGAAAACTTTATCGATATGACAAGTCACGAGGTAAGCAGTTATCGCGGATTGAGTATTGACAGAAGACTAACTGCTGGTGACACAGATGGTATGTGTCTCTGTAAGAATCGCACATGAGACATACGCTGACTTCGTTTATTTACATGTAGCGTAACCCATTGAGTGCCATGGTGCAATGCGCCGACTCAATCACAGGTTCATTAAGCGAGATGAAAGACCTTACGAGCGGCGCAGCCCTCACTGCGCAGCCGGGAGTACAGACGCAGTTGGAAGATCTCATCGGCACTAGCGTGGATGCTGTGGAGACTATCCAGGCATGCGCGACACATCAAAAGCGCATCGTGGACGACATCCTCACACTTTCGAAGCTCGATTCCAAGCTACTGGTCATCAGCCCCATAGCGTTGCAGCCCTCGGTGCTCCTGCGGGATGCATACAAGATGTTCAAAGATGAGGCCAACAAAGCCCGCGTCGACTTTACAGTGCAGTGTGACGCATCGATTGCAGACCTGAAGATTGACTGGGCGATATTGGATCCAAGCCGCGTTCTGCAGGTCCTCATCAACCTGCTTACTAACGCCATAAAGTTTACCCAAGATCGGGAAGTCCGCAAGGTTGAGGTCATCATGGGCGCATCTCGAGAAATAGAAATGATGCCAGGCGTCGAATATGTACCACAAGAAGCAGCACGGAATGATTTCCTGGCGAAACCCGAGGGGGACTACGCGGGCGAAGTCTTCTATCTCAGCTTCACGGTTAAGGACACGGGGTGTGGGTTGTCGCCCGACCACAAAGCCAAACTATTCCTTCGCTTTTCGCAGGCAACTCCGAAAACACATGTTCAGGTATGCCTCCATGCATTGATTGCAACTCGTTTGCCTGACTGACATTGTCTCCAGTATGGGGGTTCCGGCCTTGGTCTCTTCATCTCCCGCGAACTCACCGAGATGCAAGGCGGCAGTATAGGTGTCGCATCAGACCAGAACGTTGGGTCGGCTTTCTCTTTTTACATCAAATCACGGCGCGCAATGCCGCCTCCAAAGGCAGGGTCGCCTGCGGGCATCCCGCCCCTGGACACCCAGCAGACCGAACACTCCAAAGCCCAAATCATCCAGACCCTGAACGAGAACCCTCAAGCGCCACTGAGCGCTAAACCGTCCGCAAAAGAAATGGAAAGAGCAAAGGGGATAGAGCAGAAGCACTACCACATTCTCATTGTAGAAGACAACCTGATCAACCAACGCGTCCTATCTTCCCAACTAAAGAAACTAGGCCACACAATCCACGTCGCAAACCACGGCGTCGAAGCGCTCTCGCAACTATCGCAAACCTCATTTTCAACTAAAGCGGCCCTCTCCCCTGCAGTACCTCTTAGCGTCATCCTAATGGACATTGAGATGCCAGTCATGGACGGCCTGACATGTACGCGAAGGATCCGCGAGATGGAGGCACGCGGGGAACTGAGCGGGCACGTACCGATCATTGCGGTCAGTGCGAATGCAAGAAAAGAACAGGTCGACATGGCAAAGAGCGCGGGTGTGGATGACGCGATATGCAAACCTTTCCGCATTCCGCAGTTGATGGCTTTGGTCCAAGGGCTAGGTGTTCAGGCCGTTTGATGCTCGTGCTTTTAATGCGGCGCGTTGGCCGGCGAACGGGTAGGGTGGTCGTTGTAGATTGATAGTTAAGAATCCGGAACAAAGCCATGATGCGCGGGCGCAGGTAGCCTGGAATATTTTTTTCACTGCTCGTGCTGAAGCATCATTTTGCAGCAGTTTTGATACAAATGTACATTGTCAATCGACATGGCATACGCAAGATAGAAGAGCTCCCCACATTGAGTGCCTGAGACTTTTGGACGCGTCCGAGCACGCGTCGTCTAGTCAACTAGCGTGGAGATTCGGTAGTGACGCCATGGGAACTCAAACCCCTCTAAAGCATGTGCACGACGCAGGGGCTTTGCTGAGGACGAGCTACAAAGAAAAGGAGAGAGAGCGGTATGGTTGGTAGTCGACATAGTATGCATCTCAACGCGTTCAGCAAACGCGTCCTTTTCGGGGCCATTACGCCCGCAGGCAAGCCGTGCGACAAGTTCAGTGGAGCCAACCCAGCCACGGCGTCCGATGATTTATCAGAGAAAATCTTATCTGATCCGAGGCCGGCACGCCAAAGCGGCCGTGCAGCAGGCAGGGCGGGCCATGAGACGGCCCAATTGTGGTTTCAAATGCATTTCCAAGCTTTGATTCAGCCGCCGTAACGCAGGGCTAACTTGTCCCGGAAACGGTCATTGCGTGTTATGGTGGGGAAGAATCGAATCATAGCGCGTTGCGACGCGTCTGGTTTTTGTCAAAGTTCGTGGCTGGGCAACGCGCCTGGCAACTTTGACTTGAACATCTGGCGAAGAGGAGGATGAAAATGGGCGATATGGGTGTCGTTGAATTACGCGCAGTTGATTTTGCGGTTGACGCCCTTCAAAAACGCACTTTATGCGGTGAGGGCGCAGAAAAAACGTGGTGATCGGGGGTGCACATGGATGAGCTCATAGCGCACTTTTCGTGTCAAAGGCGCGCTAGTGGCCGGAAGCGCGATCACCATATCACGTGTTAGCGAGCGAACGTGGATTTATAGAGAGGGCGCGTCTCTCTCTACCTCTCGACACCACAATCATCTACACTTTTGTACAGCGCAAACACTTACATATTCTTGATTGCACTCTTCACCTTGCACATATCCACCAGCGCTCTATACAACACTTTTTTTTCGCCTCACACAATGTCTGCTCTTCAGTCTACGCCTTCCAAGCAGGTACGTCGCGGTACTTCCCATGTGCGACGCGTCGCATGCTAACGCGTCAACCAGGCTGCATCTGCAATTGATACCCTCAAAATGACCGACTCCCCCGCAAAGCAGCCCGACTTCTCAGCATCAGACAAGGAAAACGTTTTCAGGCCCATTGTCGGCATCCCGGATGACTTTGACGATGGTGCCGAGGATGTAAAGCCCACGGTCGCGCCCACAATCAAGGACGAGGAGGCCGATGAGCCCCTCCTGCAAGAGAACCCTGGACGCTTTGTCCTCTTCCCCATCAAGTACCACGACGTAAGTTTTACACGTGCACTACGCGTCTGCACGCGTCAACCAAGTTCTATGAAGACCCTTACTAATTACATCCTATCACAGGTCTGGCAAATGTACAAGAAGGCCGAGGCTTCTTTCTGGACCGCCGAGGAGATTGATCTCTCCAAGGATCTTCACGACTGGAACAAGCGTCTGAACGACGACGAGCGCTTTTTCATCTCCCACGTCCTCGCCTTTTTCGCCGCCTCCGATGGCATCGTCAACGAGAACCTGGTCGAGCGCTTCTCCAGTGAGGTACAAATTCCCGAGGCGCGCTGCTTCTACGGTTTCCAGATCATGATGGAGAACGTCCACTCTGAGACTTACTCTCTCCTCATCGACACATACATCAGCGAGCCCAGGCAGCGCAAGTACCTGTTCAACGCCATCGACAACAGTAAGTTGCCCCACCTCGCGTCACATATATACGTCTAACGCGTCACAGTTCCCTGCATCCGCAAGAAGGCTGATTGGGCCCTGCGATGGATCTCTGACAAGAACTCCACCTTTGCCAACCGTCTTGTCGCCTTTGCCGCCGTCGAGGGTATCTTCTTCAGTGGTTCCTTCGCTTCCATCTTCTGGCTCAAGAAGCGCGGTCTCATGCCCGGTCTTACCTTCTCCAACGAGCTCATCTCTCGTGACGAGGGTATGCACACCGACTTTGCCTGCCTCCTCTTCTCTCTCCTCAACCATCGCCCCACCAAGGCTGCAGTCGAGGCTATCATCACCGAGGCTGTTCAGATTGAGCAAGAGTTCCTCAGCGATGCGCTCCCCTGCGCTCTGCTCGGCATGAACGCCACTCTCATGTGCCAGTACATTGAGTTCGTTGCCGACCGTCTGCTGCTCGCTCTCGGCAACCCCAAGTACTACAACGCCACCAACCCCTTCGACTTCATGGAGAACATTTCGCTTGCTGGCAAGACCAACTTCTTCGAGAAGCGTGTTGGTGACTACCAAAAAGCCGGTGTCATGGCCAGCACAAAGAAGCACGAGCAAAAGGACGGCACCTCGTCGCCCGCGCCTGAGCCTCAAGGCCAGTCTGGCGACTTCTGCTTCGACGAGGACTTTTAGATGACGCGCTCTACTTCTTTTTTTTCTGCCATTTATTCCCTCCCAATTTAGTTTCTGTATACCACCCCTGGACGATGGTGCCGGACATCTTCTGTCTGCATTGTCTGTTCCTTTGCATTGCCGGAGTCATTGATACTCCTCGCACGTTGGCGTCATGGCGTAGTTGGCTAGGCTTTTTTTCTTTCGGTGGACGGGACAAGCCTCTTGGATGAGTGACGCGGTTGGATATGGGATTTTGCACGCGAACGGATCAACGACCTATATCCTTTTTGAATAATTACGAATACAAATTTTGAACAAATATTTATGCGTAGCCCTTTGCATCTTGTGACAACTTGTCATGGAGTGGCAGGAATCCCAATCCGCTGAATTGGCGTTCACATTCTTCTGTCACAAGCAAGCTTTTACGCAAGCTGCTCCCATCGGCCCTACTACTCTCAACATAGCCCACGCATCTTCTTCTGTCTCCTAGAAACACGCGACACCGCCTTGTACACGCTGCTGCTGCCAATCATCACATCATAACCATTTTGAAACATCGCAACGTCGAATTAACCATGACGTCACCCAGCCCTGTCGTGGCGCGCCCTTGACCTCGGCAGACATGTTACGAAATCAGCACAAGCGAATTGGTTGGCCCTTAAGACAAGACGCGCTCCGCGGCCATTCGCAGGTTAATCATCCCAGAATCGCGAAACCACAATTTGCTCCGGACCAATTGCACGCGCGTGACATGGGCATCTCGGGCGGCGCGGGGACCTGCATGAGCGTACAGACGTACGTCGTGGTGCTAATGACGGAAAACTTAGCTTTGTAAACATCCGCGACCTCCGGCAACAGACTGCCATCTTTCTATACTGCGACTGGATAGATGCATACCGCCTCGTCGCATGCACACATGGCAGACACAGCTCCCAAGATCAAGGTTGCGGACATGGCGACAGGCAGAGGGTCCTTCCACAAGCAGGGGAATGCATCTGCAACTGCATTGGAAGGTACGTTGTCGCATATTAAGCAATCAGGTCCGCACATGCTAACACCAACCTCACAGGCCCTCTCTCGAACAAGAAACTTGCTGTAAAGCTTCGAAGCCCCACGTCGCCCTCCGCACAGCCCTCAAATGATACACAGAATGGCAGCATTAGCGATGCAAGGGGACTGTCTGAAACGCACATAGATCCGCTCTCGCAAGTATGTCTACAACGAGGATCAGCATGCGGGGGAATATGACGCTAACGGCGCATTTACTATCGTATAGCAAATCCTCCAGAGAACGAATACGTCAACTGCAACCCAGAAGCTGCGCTCGCAGAACACCGAAACCGCGTTAAACCAATCGCCGAGTTCGCCGAACGAAGCCAATGGGGACAAGAAGCTTAGTGGCGAGACGCCTCGCGATAGCAGTGGGACCAAGGTAGACAAGAAGTGAGTTGCTTGCGATTGCGCTTTCCTGCATGCGCGTGCGGTGTTTCTTGGCTAGTGCGTATTTCGTATCCATGTATCGCGCGTATTTGGCGCATACGGGCTTCTTCATGCGGCTGGTCTTGCGAATGCAATGAGCGCAAGTCAGCCTGAGGCAAGTTTAATTAGCGAGTGGGCTGACGACGTTGTTTCCCCATAGGAAAGTGTCGTTCCTTAGCCGCTTCATCGGCGGCAACAAAAAGAAGACGACCCTCGACGGCACCAGCGACAATGGCTCCGAGACGGACGACCTGCGACCAGAGGGTATGGACGCTCACCTCTACGTCGACAATTTCAGCTTCAGTCCCAAGATCCCTCATCCGCCGGCGTACATCAAAGTGAGGGCAAAGTTCAAAAAGGACAAGGAGTTTGATCGTGTCTTTTTGGCGCAGGAGTTGCGGTCGGGGTCGGGTAAGAAGAGTCCGCCAGCTGCTGGGTCGAATCCTGCACCGCAGTCGGGGTCGGCGGCTACGCAGAATCCTATCTGGGCGGTGGAGTTTAGCAAGGATGGGAAGTATCTCGCTGTTGGGGGACAGGACAGGGTCATTAGGGTATGGGCGGTCATTGACAGCCCGGAGGGACGTCGAGCGCATGAGAGGGCTGAAAGCGACCCGCATGCGCATGATGAAGACGCCAGACATCTTAGCGCGCCAGTTTTCCACCAGAAGCCCGTTCGCGAGTATCATGGCCACACGTCGACCATTCTTGACTTGAGTTGGAGCAAGGTATGTGAGCATGATGGGGGATTGACCATGGCACTGACAGGTACTAGAACAACTTTCTCTTATCTTCGTCCATGGATAAGACGGTGCGCCTGTGGCATGTCAGTCGAGACGAGAATCTATGCACGTTCAAGCACTCTGATTTTGTCCCTTCGATACAGTTTCATCCTACCGACGATCGATTCTTTCTTGCGGGGTCTCTGGACGCGAAACTTCGACTTTGGAGCATTCCCGATAAAAGTATAGCGTTTGTTACTACGGTGCCGGACATGATCACATCGGTCGCTTTTACACCTGACGGGAAGACATGCATAGCTGGAACACTCGGTGGATTGTGTCTTTTCTACGACACCGAGGGCTTGAAGTGGCAGGCGCAACTACATGTCAAGTCGACACGAGGACAGAATGCCAAGGGCAGTAAGATTACAGGCATCCATGCTTCGTATTGGCCGCCAGGGAGCGAAGACGGTGAGATCAAACTATTAGTATCGAGCAACGATTCGAGGCTGCGCATATACAACATGAAGGACAAGACGCTGGAAATGAAATTCCGGGGTCATGAGAATAACTGCAGTCAGATCAGAGCGACGTTTGCGGATAGCAGTGGGCATGTCATTTGTGGAAGCGAAGACCGGAAGACGTACATCTGGTCGACGACTACGCCGGAGGGTGAGAAGAGAGATCAGCGTCCTGTGGAGATGTTTGAAGCGCACAAGTCGATCACCACCTGCACTGTCATTGCTCCCATTCAGACCAAGCAGCTTCTCAGCGCTTCCGAGGACCCAATCTTTGACCTTTGCAACCCTCCGCCAGTTACTCTAGTTTCAAAAGCAGAGTCCGTCGTGTCATCGCGAGCACCTACCGAAGCAGGATCAGCGCATCCGACCCCCGCGCCTACCGAAACACATTTCAAAAAGGCAGCCGAGAGCCCAGCATACGTTGCGCGCTCTGCGCATCGCGGCGGCAATATCATCGTCACAGCAGACTACACGGGCGCGCTAAAAGTCTTCCGACAAGACTGCGCATTCCAAAAGCGCATCCGACTCAGCGAGCAATGGGACACGGCGGCCTCGCTGAAGCGCACCTCTGGCATCGGCCGACCCAGCAGCATCATCTCGCGCACCAGCCGCTCCCGCCGCTCCAGCGTATCCACACAACCCCCCAACGACCGCATCATGACGTGGCGCCAGGATATATCACACTCCTCGGGCGGCATGTTTGATTCGAGTAACTCGCTCCCGCGCCGCAGTGCCTCGCCGAGGAAATCTCTAGCTGCGTTGAGCTTACATTCGACTACGCACTCGCGTTCGCACTCGCCTGTTCTCCGGCCTAAACCTTCATCGGCGGAAATTCATGATGGCAGGGTTACGGCGACGCCCAAGACCTCCATCTCTATGGAGAGGGCGACGTCGCTGCGGAGTGAGGCGTCGCGATCTGGAACTGAAGCTGAGGTTGAGGCTGAGGAGACTGAGGAAGAGGGGGGGGAGCGGGTGTATAAAGAACGGCTGGAGCCTTATGATGTTGATCCGGCTTTACGTGCGGAGCATGATATGGTGGTGGAGGAGAAGCAAAGACGCGTGGATAATCCGCTCGCCGTGTATAATGGCCAGAGTTGGCTCTTTTGGACGGCGGCGAATAGGAAGATGGGGAAGGGGGCGGGGGAGGAGAAGAGACCGGATTTGCGGGGCAGGATGAGTACGTTGAGTGGGGTTAGTCGGTTGACTGATGAGAGGGAGGATGATGATGGGGAGGAGGGGGAGGTGAGGTGAGATGAGGCGAGTGTGTAGGGGTGTAGGGTTTTTTTGTATGATTATTTTATGAAGCGAGGGAGTTTTTTTTGGTTGATTTTTGTTTGGGAAGAGAGTGGATAATGGGGTTCTTGATATGCCCAGCTTTGAAAGGAATGCAGACGTCTCCTGTGCCAAAATTTCTTATTAATTGTCTTGTGTATCCTCGCCTGTGGTGAGCAGAGAGGATGACACGACATCACGCTGCTGAGCTAATGGGAAAGATGCCAAGGCTTTACCCGTAGCGAAGGCGGGCGTCTTTGACGAGCGCGAGTGTTTGCTCTTCTTCCACTCACCTACCCTCGTCTTCACTGAACGCGCATTATCGGCGCCTTCGACTACAGACGGCAGTCCGTGTCCAATCCAGAATTGTCACCAAGCGCAGCCTCGCTCACAGGCCTATGGGCACTGTACATACGTGGAGTTGTACTAACGGAGACTATCTATTGCACTTACCACATGCGATGCTAACAAACATCTCAAGAATACCATCAATTGCCGACTCCTATTTCGCTGTATCGCAATACCCCCCTCAGATCACGCAAGACGCGTTTGAACTGTTGCATCGACGAGACAAATAGAGCCTCATATATGCCCAGACGGCTATTCAGGAAACGTCTGGTTGTCGTCTTCTCTGGCCCCTGCTTCACTTCTTCCTCCCCTTCTTCCCCTTCTTCGCCTCCTTGAAGAAAAACTCCTGCGGCGCTTCTCTCGCCCTGGCTTGTTCCTGGAGCTTCTTCAACACCCGTCTCCGCTCCGCGGCGTACTTTTGCAGCCTCTTCTCCTCCGCATCCGCCTCTTCAGTCTGTCGTTTGAGACTCTCAATCATGTCGCTTTTCTCCTGGGCCCGCTTCTCGGGCGTTTCTTGGAGAATCTTGATCTGGGCTTCTAGGGCGTCGCAGCGCGCGCCATGCTTCGTCGTTTTCTTCGTTCTGCAGAGCGGCATGGGCGGTGACTTGTTGTATGACTTCGCGGTTGAGGAGGTGGTGGAAGTCGGCGCAGAGGGCACAGGGGCCGTGGGCGGCTTTGCAGCAATCTAGTGTGCGGCCGAGTTTTGTACAGACTAAGCATTCAGCCATGTTGGGGTCTCGGCTGGCAAGAGATGGGCGGTCTGGCGGAGACTTTGTGCGTAGTGGTGCTGTTGAGTCTGACGTTGTTGCAGAGTATTGGTTCAAGCCTTGAGGTAGGTGAGGAGAAAAGTGTTTGGGAAGATGCGCTGGTCGAATATGAATCCCAGTCGGGGGTCTAGCGAAGGGCTGCTTTCACTGACATTACATCACCAAATGATCAGTTGACTGCTCACTCATCTAGGCGACCTTTGGGTCAAAGCTCTGCTCGCACAACGGTGAAAAGGCTTTTGGGATTGCGGAAATTACTATACAACACTTTCTTGCTCAGGCGCATCCAATCTACCCATAATTCTCAACCCCTTCGCCATCTCGATATTCCAACGAAAGGATATGGACAACAGTCAAAACGTGACAATGGGCGCCAACAAATTCAAGAATGGCGACATACCAGGTACCTATCCCAGCGAGATAGATCATGAATCGGACGAGAAACATGGCTTCGATCGCTCATGCACTGGCTCTATGATTACAGAACCTGGAGGTTTCAATGAAGACGCCGATCGACCTCAACAGCCTGACAAATCCCAGAATATGATCGAGCCTCTATTAGAGCCCGGGTCTCACCCCTACGCCAAACGGTCTCTTGACGCTGGTGCTATAGGGGAGCTGTGGCGGAAGATCGAGATGAAGCGGGCGAGATCTGAGCCATTCGCGCTCATGCAGGTTCTTCCCGCTCTAGAAGTACTGCGACACGCATCGATCTCAAAACACGCGCTCCAGGAGAGTGACATTATAGCGCGTTTGCGAGGTCTGAAGAATGTTCAAGATCGTGGCATTGCAAAGAACGCCAGCGAAGTGGTCATACGATTGCAAAAGTTAATCTTCCAATGGACACCTACCAATGAATCGGTACAGCCATGGCCGCCCGCACATTCGATCTTTTTCCATCCACTTCCACCCAACGATATCTTCCAAACCCCAGCTCCGATCTCCACCCCTAGTCGCGTAACATCGTCACCATCAGTACCAGAGACGAAGAACACATCGAAAAACATATTTGCGTCAAATCCTGAGACGGAAAAGGTCAAGCCACTACCAGAGAAGCCAATTCAGGCCGGAAATGGAGATTAAGCCTCCGAGAAGACAACACCGAGCATTTTTAAGACTGGCCCTGCCGTAAGTAAACCCGGTGGCTTATTCGCAGACCTCTCCGACCAGAAGAATGCCAAACCAAAGCAACCCTGGATCCCACCCTCTACGTTACGAGCCACTAAAGGCGAGAAACGCCCCCCATGCGCGGAATCTGACCCCACTTTATTCGATTTCAATACCCCACCCAGTAAGCCGGATCCTCAGTCTGCATTTGGTGGGAGTTTTGGTCAGAACAATGGGAACCCTTTTGTTGACCCATCATCCACCGGCCCGAAGGATCCGCCACCTAATCCATTCGTTCGAAACGAGGCATCAAACAATTCACCATGGCCCAGAACCAGCTCACCAGGCAACCCGTCTCCTTTCAAATACGGTGAAAAGAAGATAGAGTTGATGGCTACTGGCGAGGAGTTCATTACGTGGGTAAAGACATTCCTGGATCTCGATCAACCGGATATGGCCACTGTTACATTTCACTTGCGGAGTCTGTGGGGCTCGATCACATCTTTCTCATCCAGCCTCCTTCGTACTGGGCAGACGGTAGCCGAGGGCAAGAACTCGATTCGTAATATGAAGAGCGAGATTGCCAAGATACAAGCGGTGCAATCCACAGACTACGTGCTAGCAAATGCCCGTCGTGATCTCTTGTCAAAATGCCAAGATAGGCTGTCCCTCGCACGCGAATCCCTGCTCGAACAAGAACAGACTGCTCATAAACTGCGAGAAGATCTGGCCAAGGCAGTGTGTGTACCCTTGCAGAAGCTAACTAGCGCGGGGAAGGCGAAACAGTACGATTACAAAAAGAGGATCGCTGAAGCAAAAGCGGAAGCAAACTCAAACCTAATTGAAGCTGTGGAAGCTCTCGAGAAGACGCGCAAAGAGCTCGCAGCGGCGCAAGACCGGATCGCATTTGTCGAGAGCGAGAAAGCTGAAGCTAAATCTGAACTGGTAGCCAGCTATTTTGAGATTAGAGACCTCTCGGTCACCATCGATGGCCTTCACAACGATCTTGAGAACAAGGAGGCCCAGCATGTCAAACAGAAAAAAGCATTGGCGAATCAGTACCGCGCGAGGGCGGAAATGGATGCCGAGGCAAAATCTGCTCAATATGTGAAAGCCATGGCCAAGGTTGAGGATCTTGAGCGACAGATTGAGGCTCTGGAAAAGCAAAGGACGGAGATCACTTGCGCGAAAGCCACTGTGGAAAAGGAACGCGAAGGCTTTGAGGCAGAAATCAACGAACTGAAAGGATACAAGGACGGCTACTCGCAGCTTGTACGCGAACTCGACGAGCTCCAAGGCACATGCAACGATGCTATGGCCGAGCGCGACGATCTGCTCAAGCAGATGCAAAGACGCAGAATCTTTAGCAGAAGACGAATCGCGTCGTGAGCTTGCAGCTGAACAGTCGTCACTTGCTGTTGAGCGCCAATTTGGTAACGCTCGTGGTGCTGACTCCAGTCATCTGAACGGGTTGATACACCACTGGCAAAACCAACTCAAGAGCAAGATGGCGGCGACTGAGAACGCTGACGCGGATATTGCTTCGCTGGAGGCTGAGATTCGCGAGGCTCATGACCGGCTTTATCCGCCTCGGAAACGGACTACACCGCTTGTAGAAACTGCAGCTAACACTACGGACTCGTCCAGGGACCAACTTCTCGATGTGGGTCTTGAGCCTTGGGCAGTGCCGAAGGACATGTCCAGGTATAAAGGTACTGCTGGATTGTCAGTCCATGATCCTGGTCGGCCATCTGAGGTACCTTCCCAGATTGTACCGGGGTAAAGACCATAACTGGAGGGATGCAGTGGGAGGGAATCCCACTGTTCGACTGCCGCCGACCTGGAGGACATTTTAGGAGGAAAATGGGTGAGTAAGGAGGATAGATCGTGTACGTTTGACATGGTAAAGTAGGAGACATGAAAGGCACACTGGACTGTGTCCCTGCGTTAGGTAAGGGAATGGCAGTGACACCGAGTTGATTGCCAGAGCATGTCTAGTGTATATACGCGACAAAGAGAAGGAGGCATGTGTTATCTTGTAAGTAGACACCACCCCATCATGAGGTGTGAAGACGGCCTCTTCCCTCCTTCCTACCCACAACAACACTCGTTTCCCAATCCTGATCTCAATCCTACCCACCACATCCCAGTCCTATACCTCTCATCCACCATCGCGCCCCCTCTCCGACACAGATTAAACATGTCAGGATACCTAACCGTCCCCCCCTCTTCCTATAAAATCTTGCGCAACTTTTGAGATCAACGCCGGCGTCGATGCGATGACATGGGATGTCGCGGCGCATGGGGAGGTATTCATATTTGCAGTCGCGGTGCTGTGTCCAAAGTTGCTGACACATTGTGGTGCTTGAACAAGGGAAGTACTGGCGATGACTGTGGCTGTGGATGAGTAGTGTATGCGATACTTTTGCTTTATTTTGGGGTCTTAGGGGCGGGGACTCGAGGATCTGCCATGGTAAGTTGTGGTTCCCGGGAGTTGAGTATACTGCTTCTGCGAGCTGAATGTATAGGCATCGGGCTTGTATTTACGGTCGGCTAATAAGGCCATCGTTGTGTTGGGTTACCACATTGATTGTCGCTTTCCCGAAGGATAGGGTGTCAGTTTAATGACAGACCTCACGTATCCTTCCTGATTGCAACAATCTCCATATCGTGAGTGCAGGACCATGCACTGCGCCTTCATGTCTGCAGTCAGCACAAATCGTCGGCCGGGTTGAGAGTTTGATGTTATTAGATTGCTTCATTGCATCGCCATTCCATGGCTCTAGGAACTGGCGGACTGTGCCTTTAGCTCTTCCAACTGCTTCTTCGCAGCCCACTGCTTCTCAACATTGATCTTTTTCAGAATCTTATCAGCGCCCTTCTCAATCAGCGCTTTGGCCACCTCCTGTCCCATCTCTTCCGCTTCTTCGGCGGTCCGCACCTTTCGCGCGGCCTCAGCCTCGACAAACTCGGTTCCATCGACGCTAACAACCATGGCCCTCAGCACAAGCTCTTGATCGTCAACATCTGGCTCTTCCTCCTCCACAGCATTGCCGTGCTTGTCGTAGTCCTTCGCTGGCTGTGTACCGATAGCCAGACCCTTTCCGCCTCTCCAAGATGTCTCCACACCAATAGGCACGCTGCAGCCTCCTTCCAGAGTTCTTAGTAGCGCTCGCTCGGCGGAGCATGCTCTTGTCGTCCGCTCGCACCGGACCTTGCTCAAAATCTCCTTCATAGCTGCGTCGTTCTTTCTGATCTCGATACCGAGCGCACCCTGACCAACAGCGTGGAGCATACCTCCATTCGTGCTACTCAGATACTGGGTGATGCGGTTGTCGAGACCCATGCGCTTCAAGCCAGCGGCGGCGAGGATGATGGCTGAGTACGGCGAATCTTCGGCATCCAGCTTGCCTAACCTCGTACCGACATTGCCTCTCAAGTCGGCGAACTTCAAATGCGGGTATAGTTTTCGTAATGTTGCGGCTCGGCGCACGGATGACGTTCCGATTGTAGCACCTTGAGGGAGTGTGGCTAATGTGGTCTCCTTGGGCAGGCGGGGGGAGATGAGAAGGGCGTCGCGGGGGTCTTCGCGCTCGAGGATGGCACCAATTTCGAGATGGTCTGGCAGCTGGGTGGGCATATCTACAGCATTCGTTAGCAAAGTCCTACTCCACCATCGTAAACGAACACACATACCCTTCAGACAATGCACAATGATATCCAGGTCCCCAGACTCCAGCATGCTCTCCAACTCTCCAGTCCACAAGCTCTTCGCATTCTCGCCTTGGCTCAGCTGCTGCAGTGGCGTGATCTTATCTCTGTCTCCCTGGACTACTACAGGGCAGATATTGTAGGTCCGGTGAGGATACGCCTCCTTCAACGTCTTCTCAACACTACGGGCCTGGATCTGAGCGAGTACTGAATTGCGCGTGCCGATATTGACGGGAGGGAATTGCGTGCTCGCAGACGTGTTGAGCCCTTGCGGGGTCGGATCAGACGGTCCTTGGATATCGGCAGCGGTTGCGGACGCCATGGTTTGTTATACGGCCGTGGATGGTGTCGTGGTGTTGCAATGGCGATTGGAAAAGGTCTGGAGATCTGGAGGGGTGGTGGGGCAGTCAACGTCACCTTTAACGCGGTTCTGCACTAGCGTCAGGTACGCAATGTCTACTTCAACATTTCTATTCATACGTCACATGGTGTTCTAGCTTTGAATGGCTACTCAATCAAATGGACTGGTGATACTAGGACTATTTACATGGCCTATACTAGAATGCTGGAGTCGCGGTGGAATCGTCTTGATCTTGCCTAACATGCTTCGCGCGTTTTCACAGGATTCAACATCGTAGATCTTCTGGCATTCAAGGTGCTCACTTCTCGCCAGTGTTGTGAATCGCGTTGGGCAGTGCTGTCACATAGTCAGCAATCTGCCTTTTTGGAATTATTGGAGTCCTTACCTCTCTCAACTGATTCAGGGACGATCTCTTGCACCTTCTTCGGCACAATCGAGTCCTCGCCATCATTGAGCGCATGAGTCTTGCCTGTGGACTGGTTCGTGGGGTCGCTGCTAGTGGGATGAACCTGCGTTGTCGTATTAGAATACCGAGACAGGGAGCTGTTCTGCTGCAAACTCACACCGTCCGGGAGTGCCTCTTCGACACCCTTAGGAGCCACCTCCTGAACCTGGTTTGGGACAGCGCTCTGGCCGGTGGCATGAGATGCACCTTGACCGAACTGGTTGGTGGAAGACATTCTGATTGATGATCGTCTGAGAGTGCTTGTTTGTTGAATGAAGGGACGCGAGATGGTGCGGAGTTGTTGAATTGTGAAGGGCATGTTTGAAACTACTTATGTTGCTGGACATTCGAGAGTAGCCTTCAAGGCTCGGGTTTATGTACGTATTCATGGCAGTGTGATGCTGCGATGACGCCTCTGGTGCTAGATCTTACCTACAATTCACGCAAGCGCGTCATTGACAAACCATTCATCCGATTTCGAAGCATCACAATTAGATCATTGTCAGGTAGCAGCGGTATCATTCGTTGTGAGCAGTAGTTGATGGATTACGCGATGCGGTGAATTTCAACACCGACGCTGAGTACGTGGCGGCTCATACGAGCGACGCGAGGCTGGGTTTGATTGGAAAGCATCATCGCCGTAGACCTTGTTGTATAGTAAAAACTCCCGAGGTACCGATGTTTGAGATACGAGATGTAAAATCCGCGTCAGACGTTCGCCGCTTGTCGGCCCCGAAAGCGCCGACAGAGGCCTCCTCGGATCCTCGTATTTGCCTAGCCACACCAAGCTTGAGACACGCTAGAATTAAGCGCTACGGATACCACATCAGATACTCCGGCAAAGCTGAGATAAACGAACAATCAACAGGTCGTCACTTGGGCGTTGAAAAGGTGCGGCAAATTTATCCAGGGCGTTCCGGCAGCGTGCTCAACACGTCGCCTCACTCACGGCGTCGCGTTCTCGCGAAACCCTTCCTCAATCTACCACCACAGTGATAGGATCAATGAAAAGCTCGAAAGCAGACCAGCAAAAATTGCCCCGCCGAGATTCCCGAAGGAAGCTCGTAACAGTCCCATACCGCGCTGTGCAATGCAGACGGGACTGTCAGATGAACCCAATCTTTGAGCTGGGTCATCGCAAGAAGGTAAGTATACAGAACAAAATCTGCGAGAAGAGTGGTATTTAAACGAAAAGACAGCGAGGCCTGTGCGGAGGTAACGTGACCTTGGGGCTCGGCAAGGACCACCACTCCCTGGCGTGTGCGGAGACTTGCTGCCAAGTACACCAGCATAACCCACTGCCGACGGCCATGTTTTCCGGGCTCCACAGTCCTTCCCTGTGCCGGGAGTCCCGATACTGCCTGAAAGGTCGTCGTGATGGACCAACTACAAAAGCTTTTTTCGACCTCGTCTTGGCTTCACGTCATCGACTAGACACCATGGGTTTTCTTGATGATTCTGCTCGCGCACTTCGGCCAAGAACCGGCAGATATGGTATGATGTGATGAACTTTATGATGAATTGGTGGAGAATGGCAATTGAGTATAAATTTCGTCGTCCGGGTTGAGTTGGAATGTCAAGATACTATCGAAATCCCTCAGAATGTTGTTTGATAGCGCTGTATCCCGGTCTTCCCTTCTTTGCGCTCTCGCATTGCATGCGACCCTCAGCAAGGCCGCGACACTTTTCCAAGGCGGAACAGTGATCGCCTGGGATAAATCTGCCGACTATCTCGATGTCATCCGCAATGGCTCCGTTCTAGTCGAGGACGATTCCATCTCTGCTGTCTATTCAGGGTCATACAACGGCACCTTGCCCTCCGACCTTGAAGTCGTAGATGCGACCAACGACAGAATCTCAACAGGCTTCATCGACACACACCGGCACAGCTGGCAAACGGCCTTCAAGACCTTGGGCTCCAACACAACTCTGCAGCGATACTTTGAACGTTATGGCACCAACTCGCCCTCCAGCACGATGCTTACGCCCGAGGATGTGTACATTGGTCAGCTCGTCGGAATTTATGAGGCTATAAACGGGGGAGTTACGACGATCGTGGACTTCCCACACTGCACCTGGTCAGTAGCGCACGCAATGGCCGCGTTAAACGCAACGTTTGAAAGCGGCGTCAGGGCGGAATTTGCTTACTACTTCCAAAACTATCAAAATTTCACAGTCGAAGGCCAGACAGACCTATTCCAGAATCTTGTATCCGATGCACGATTCCACGACTCGCCCACGAACCTTGGTATCTCGTATGATGGCTTCAGTGGCGCGAACATGAGCCAGACCCGCGCAATCTTGGATCTAGCAGTGCAAGTCAAATTCCATCAAGGCGCGCGACAAAACTAACCTGCCGTCAGCGAACACAACGTATCCGTAGTGACCACACATGCCAACGGCGGCGTCTACGGCGCCCCAAACTTCCCAGAGGTCTTGCAGACATTCGACTTCCTCAACAAATCCATTCCTATCATCTTCGCGCACGCCAGCTACCACACACCCACGGATGCGCAACTTTTACGCCAACACAACCACTACATCTCCACGACCCCAGAATCCGAGATGCATTACGGCCACCTGCACCCAAACAGCCACCTCATCATGGACCAGCAGGCGCTAGGCATCGACACCCATTTCACCTTCTCGTCGGATATCCTAACTCAGGCGCGATTATGGCTCCAGAGCGTGCGAAAGATCTTTTACACCCAAGTCGTGGATCACCGCCACCTCCCCGCTGAAAATCCAATGTCAGTGAACCAAGCTTTTCTGCTAGCCACTCGTAGCGGCGCGCTCTCATTGCGGCGGTCTGATATCGGTGTTTTGTCCACGGGAGCCAAGGCAGATTTGCTCGTATGGAACGGTCGTGCTCCCAGCGTACTTGGTTGGACTGATCCCGTCGCGGCGATAATGCTGCATGCGAACGTGGGCGATATCAAGCACGTCATGGTTAATGGGAAGTTCAAGAAGCGCGATGGACAGCTTACCGTACCTGAGTATACGGCGCTACAGGATCGCTTCCTAGAGAGCGCGAAGAGAGTTCAAGAGATTTGGAAGCAGATGCCACTTCCTGTTACGGCGGGCGAGGCTGAGAGCGGGATTCCTTACGAGAAGCCAACGCACGCGGACATTGCAAAAGGTGAAGGAACTGGCTATGGCCCGTTGTTCGTCTAGCGGCACATAGAGGACGTTGGAAAATGGATCTTGACCGGTGAAGGAAAAACACTGCTGTAAGAAGGTCAACGTGCTAATATTTTCGATGGTTCTCTGCTACGTGCGAGTCTACAGCCGGTCACATTATGCAAGATTTGGAACCAGGTCATGATTGGACAATGTATAATATTGAGGGTACGCTGCGACCATCTACAAAAGCCCTTCATATCGCCTAACCTCTCTCCCATGGCCGACCCACTTTGATCCCCCGGTCGCTTGCTTGCACTATCACACTCGATAAGTCTTGAAAGGTTATGTGCACCCGCAACTTAGCCCCTCTTTCCTGGATAGATACTCATCACACCGAAGGCGAAAGGGAAGCTGCCCCTGTCTCCTATCATTACTTCATAAGTTCCATGACCAAAGTTCATGCGGACCGTCTCAAGATACGAGCCCCCATCAGCGACAGTGATGAAATAATTCAAAGTGTTGCCGACCATGGTGGTACTGATGATGATGCCTTGCACAATGAACTTGAATTTCCCGTTCTGTCCCCAGCACGAGCGAGCGAGGTCTCTGATCTCTCTCTTCGCAAGGTTCCTCGTCACAAGGGCGTCGTCGGCAAGAGGCGAATCGATGGTGTCCCTGGGATGCTGTAAGTAAAGGTGTTGTTTCTCTGCGTCGGAGATCCTACAAGTTGGCTCGGGCTGCAACTTGGTTGACTTCCCCAGAGCTGGTGCTGAGAATAGGGGTTAGCACGGTAGGTCATTTGGATATGTTCGATCGTCTTACCTGGGGATTCCGAGTGAGAGGGCCAACGGCGCTGAGACCGAAAGAAGAGCGAAAGTGAAGAACTTCATGGTTGATGATTGTGAAGGATGAGATTGCCGGGGAATGTAGAAGTTTGATGCACTATTTTGGGGAGCGTTTGCAATGGCTTTATATCCCTTATACATGCCGTGGGGATGCATTGATTTGCATCCTTGTTTGAATCCAAGGGATCAGTCACTGGAGTCTCGACTTGACAAAGTTCTACAGCTGCGACTACTCAAAATCAAGTTGGGATACGAGCTGACGGACCTACCAAGACCTTGGAAGATAGCTGACATCGTGGGATATCTGGGTACCTTGCAGGAGTGACTACTGCCCACGGACGCTGCTGCAATGTGCGGAAACTTTCCCTGGGTGAGAGCGGCGCCTTGGTAGGTCGCAAAGTTTAGCAGTAGAAAGGCTGTAGAGGCCTCAGACAGCTGTACTTCAGTGCTTCCATGTGAATGCATTCACTGCTTACGAGTAGAGATATTCACTGCTTACTGGTAAGAACATTCGCTGCTTACGGGTAGGAATAAAGATCGATATTCTATTTTCCAGTTCACATCCGCGCCTGACACCTGTCAACAGGTAGCGTAGCTCGATTGAGCCACGGAGCAGTGGTTCGTTGATGACACTCACCCTTCTGGGGAAAGCTCTAGGCCTTCTCCTGTAACAAAGTTTCGGATTATGTATGAGAAAACGTGCTTGGGTCCAATCGCACGAGGATCTGACTTCAAAGTTCTAGTTTGGTATAGGTATGAATACCATCTCAATGCGGTTACAACCATCCCAGTCCTCAATTCAATTCCCCACGACGAGCGCATAAACAAGACGACTCAGATAGCAGTTTGTGGTCGAAAGCACGGACAATCCATGATAGGAAAGAAGAAGGTAACTCGTTGAAGCTTGGCAGGGCGGCCGGCCCTTGCTCCGACGCGTCAAAGCGTGGTACCTTAAAACACATTTCACTCTAGACAGGCGTTCAACCGTACAAGTGAGCATTTGCTATTATCAAAACTAAAGTACCACCCAAGAGGTCCAGACGACCCAGGCTCAGCAGCGGTGTGGTGAATGTAATCGTTGCAACCGGAGGTATCAACTTCTAGCAGGACCATACTCCGACGCTCTATGGTTTTAAACACGTTGCTTGCTAGAAATGGGTGTCCAATCGTACGAGTGAGATTCTGCTACTAACAAATGTAAGCACCAATCAAAGGCTTGGCACAACCCAAAGTCAGCGTCGGAGTTAAGTATATAATCGCTGTCATCCTAGGCACATGCTCAGGTTAAGCTTCAATGAAACTTAAACTTTCGACAGGTGACAAGCCACCACAAAGTTCGGATTACTCGACGCCAAACTTTGACAGCCTACGTTTTGTCCTAGAAACATGTATTCACACTTGGCAATTGTGCGCTCTGCTCGAGATGAAGGTATATAAGTATAGTTGAATGCTCTACGACCTTGGCCATTCACTCACTCCATTGTATCCCTCTTCAGCACCACATTCAGTTCATCAAACAACCAAATCAGCCATCATGAAGCTCACCACCGCCGTCTCTCTGTAAAAAGACCCCCCCAAGGCCCAACCGATCCGATCCATCTACTAACCATTCCAAAAAGCCTGGGATTTCTCAGCCTCGCCAGCGCCGAAGCTTGGGACCGCTGCTTCTGCCACGCTCGCGGAGTAGAAAACAAGTGTGCTACCGTCAATGCCTGCTCCCAATTTGCCGATCGTGCATGGGGTAAGTGCTGATCAAGTCCCCCGGTTCCGTTATGCAAGAAAAAAAAACTAAATGTAATTCTTCAGATGGCAGCGCCGTAAGCGAACATACTGGATCACATATAAGTCAGATGCTAACCCGTACAAGTGCGTCGCCCAGCCGTTCACTAAGAAGATCCAAGGCACTGAGTTTTACAACTCCTGCGTCAAGTTCCTTGGTGGTGCAGACAGTTGCTGCACGCGTCAAGAAAGGGTGGGAGGCCCATCTTTCCGTTCAGGTGGCTGCCAGGGCACCTAAAGAATTGGGGGCCGATTCTAGGTGGCTCGGGGGTCTTGAACTGTTTAGATAGCATAATCATCGAGGGTGGGTGATTTAAGGGCATAGCAGGTGACAGGTTCGCTATTCTTTATCTCTCGCGGAACGAACGGCAGAGGAAGCGATTTGAATTTCTATCTTGAGAACTTTTGATAGGGCAGTTCTCCATGTCAGTTACAAGAACAATATATTTCCTGCCGTTTCTCCAACCGAAGATCTCTATTATTGTTTGCGTCATGACTTAAGGTAGGTTAGTTTAAGGCTCTTGGGCCACTCGGCGGCATGCTTATGATGTTTAGACCTAGTACTGCATTAGTCTTAGGATAGGCATAGAGAGAAGCAATTTTGGCTCAAGATACTGGGCCTTATTAAAGAGGTCAACGATGAGAAGTCGGAGGTAGTAATCAATGCTAGCGCATAAACAGTATAAAAGTACGGTGGAATATCAGGTACTTGAACAAGAATGGAAGGAATTCACGACATTCTTTCGCAGGGGCCGCTCGCGGGGTCTAGATGCTCTACGAGAATCAAGCTGTCTTCAAATCATATATGAAACTTCTTTTTCATTAGTAAGGGCGAACCTAGCATATCTAGGTAGATGTTATGTTAGTTTACGACTGCTCCTCCCAATTCTTACTGCTCTAGAATGTCCTTGACCTCCCCAAAAGCCTTGAGGATCTGATCCTTCGCTCCGGCTTCAGTCCACGCTTTCCAGGTGTCGTTGCCCAATTTACCGTCGTTGATGGCGGTCATCACGTCGTTGCCAGGGGCGAAGGCGAGCTTGACCTTGGTCGGGGTGACCTTCAACTTCATGACCAGCTCTAGGCTCTCGCTGAGGTACTTTTTTGGCGCGCTCCCCGCTCTGCGTGCTGTAGCTGATGATGGCCACGGGCTTCCCGGGCCATTCGTTGTATAGGTAACCGATGGCGTTCTCAGTGCCCTCCGACATGCTGCCGTTGTACTCGGGGATAACAAAGACGTAGCCCTAGAAAGAGATGATGGCCTCGCTCCATTTCCTGGAGGGGTCCTTGGTGAACTGCTGCATGCCCGGGACCGTAGCGGGCATAGCGGGCTCGTCATAGATCGGCAGGTTGAAGTCGGCGATGGACAGAGGTTCGACCTGTAGCTTGTGTTCCGGGCGTGACTTGATCATCTCGAAAACCCAATCTGCAACGTCGGTTCCCGCACTGAGGGTGCGGGTGCTGCCGGTGATAAGAGCGATTTTGGACATGGTTGCTGATTCCGCAATGATTCTGAACACGAGAGACTGGCAAATGAAAGAGTGTAGGGGATCACTCTTGCCACTAGGTAAGGTCTAGCAGAATGGACAAGAAAACAAATTTAAATATCTCTTATCCTCCAGCGAGGTGTAGAGGCGGGAATTTACCCGCCCTACAGATTAAGCCCGCGCACGGTTGTGACCCTTCCTGAACCAAATTAGCAACCAATGGGTATTCAGACACATGTTTTGACTCTTCCAAAAAAAAAACACAGGCTTACCAAGCTTAACCGCGTAGCGGGCCAGACGGTGAAGCGAGCCACCTAGTTACTATGACAGAACCTTAACTTCAGCACGCGATAACTCCACCAATGAAAATCCAATGAAGGCTGCGCTTGCAGCGATAGAAACGCTAGGACTAGAAGAACAACGTATCAGGAGTAGCTTATCAGTTGTCAGCCCTTAGATAAGGGATGGTAGCGGCGTCGCTAAGAGCCTTGTCTAAGTAAGTACATATGCACGTATCCTAGTCAAGTTGTTCTTTACGGTGAAAGGTAAGCCGCATCGAGTTACTTCGCTATGAAAGAGAAACGTTTCTAGAAAGACCATGGCTATTGTTGCTACGTATCGGCTATTGCTGCCAATTCACTGGAAACGTATCTTGAGTCCGGCTGGTAGAAGGCATCTTGTCTCCCGCGTGCAACAGTTGAAGTCAAAATTGCGCTATGTCACATCTTGCTCAGGTATGATTTTAAGCTGGCAGAGGGGACCACACCCACTGCCATGAAAATGGGCTGGAATTTGGTTGCGGATCCGATGGCATAATTGAAGATTCAGCGCCGTGAGGGAATAGACGAAAGTATCCTCCTTGGTTGAATAAGGAATGCTTGCATTTATAGCGACGATGAACTGTTGGGCAGGTAGTAAACAACAATTCAAAGAGCTCATAAGGGTAGCGTGATAGCCGCAACGAAATCGCGGCCTTCGTCGTTTAAAATAACATCGGATTTCCTAGAGCGTATACCTTAGTAGAGCTCCTGACTATAGCCTACCTATAAACCAAGCTTGCCGCACTTGAGAATGGCTTAAAAGGGGCTTTCTCCTGCGGTTTCTGGGGTCAATTCACTGTGTTCATGCCTCCGGTCGGCCGTCCAACTGTCCTGCCTTAACATAGCCCAGCCTTGCTCCTTGAAGATGTCGTGGAACTTGAACAGGTCGTTAAGGCTGTATGGAATGCCCTTCGCGTCCATGTAGTCCGCAGCCCCCTTAATGCGGGACCCTTTTGGTGTATCAATTTCGGAAATACCCCTTCTTGACATTGCAAAGAAAATGCGCGCAGAAAGTCCCTGCATTAATAGGGTGGTGGTGGAGTAATTGAGCATTAAAGTTGGGATCTTGTTGAGATGATCGTTTGTTGGGGTGCGCGGCTTACGCAGTGGGGGCTCATTTTTGCTCGGCGCGTGGCGAGCAAAATCCCTTGATCCGTAATAGCCTAATTTGCTGCAGGCCTATGCGCTTACTCTGTGGCTTCAGACTACACCCTTTCCAGAAGGTCCTACATGCCTTGCGGAACATGCTTTACGACCTGTTTGGCTAGGTATCTCCGTAATCCTAACTTGTAGGATTTGTCTAGGGTACAAATCCTACCACCAATCTTGTTGCCAATCAAGAAACAAGCCACCCAATTTAGCAGATGGATAATAACGGGATGGATCCCGTCCTTATTTTTTTTTGCCTTTTTTCTTTCAGTAGTTTGCCAAAACATTCTTTCTGGTTCGCAGGCTGCTGCGCTACCTTTTCACGTTAGAGTACAGTACCGGTACTATGCTTATCCATCCCAACCATGCATCTTGCTGGCGGGCTAGTTTATTCGCGGGACTGTTTTCCATCGTCGCTCTTTACATCTTCTTTGCACGCGGTCACATCTCAGCTCTACAACCATTTCCCTCCGCCGGCTCTGCCTCTTCTGCAGACTACCAGACCAACCTCATCTCCTACTGGAAAGAGCTTGCTAGTTCCCTCGAAGCCGCGCGCCCAGCATGCCCTCCCATCAACGTCACGACCGAGGAAATGTCTGCTGTGGATAGAAACTTTGAACCGCTTAAGAAGAAAGAGAGACCAGAACGATTATTTCTGCCGGCAGAAGATGAGGTGGAGCTGATGCGTGCACATCGCCGTATGCGCGTCGCAGCCCGACACCTAGCACCGCTATTACCAGTTGGGGACGAGACCGGTATCGTCACGACTGGCGGATTGAAATTATTCCCTGTCTTGCTTGTATCTTTACGCATGCTTCGGCGGACGGGATGTACGTTACCGGTCCAAGTTTTCCTCGGTGATCAAGCAGAGTACGAAGAAGTAAAAAGTACATGCGAGGATGTGCTACCGAGTTTAAATGCACAGTGTCACGTCGTTGAAGATATCTATTCGACAGCAGATGTTGCCATCGCGCCGCCAGAGCATTTTCAATTCAAAATCCTCGCCATTCTCTTTTCGTCATTTAGACATATTCTTTTTCTCGACGCGGATGCATTTCCGGCACACGATCCAACACCTCTCTTCAACGTACGTCGCCTATCCCACAGCTCCAAATCTAAGCTAACCAACGTTGCGCAAACATAGTCCCCACCATACACAACCCACGGCCTCGTAACGTGGCCCGGATTCTTCGCCAACGTCGCATCCCCGCACTTCTACCACATCGCAGGCATCTCCGAACCGCCACCAACCCGCGGCTCAGAATCAGGCCAACTACTACTGGACAAGAAGCACCATGCTGAAAGTATTCCCATGATGGTGTATTACAACTACTTCGGCCCGGACTATTACTATCCCTTACAAGCGCAGGGCGGCCCGGGGCAAGGCGATAAAGAGACGTTTAGCGCTGGTGCAATGGCAGTAAATGCGCCTGGGCCTTTTTACGCGGTAAAAACCCCCGTGTTAGCCCTCGGGAATCATGTCAATGGACAATACATATTCGCTGGAGCGGGCCAAGCAGATCCCATGCAGGATTATATCTATGACCCTCCGTATCCAAACCACATACAACCCAAATACGAACGAAATGAGGAGAAGAACAAAGTTAGGGCGTTCTTCGTGCACACAGTGTCTGCGGAAACGAAACTCAATCCGCTGAAGCTTTTGCGCGAGGGCGGCGTGGCGTGGGATGCAAATGGGAATTGGCATAGGATATGGGGGAAGGAGAAGAACGTGGTGGAAAAATTCGGCTATGATGTGGAGAAAAGGATGTGGGAGTGCGTGGCCGAGGAAGCGTGCAGGACGGATCAGGACGTGTGTATGGAGGTCAAGGCTTTCTATGCGAAGGTGTTTGGCACGATGCTGCCGAAATAGCGACAGGACTGGGGTTGAAGAACTGCGATTGCTTCACTGTTGTTCCTGCTTGGCCACCCGCCATTGCCTTGGTACAAGTGGGCTGCTGGATGCGCTTGAAGTGGAGATGCACGTACAGTTTTGCCGGCATCACAACAACGGGTGCTGTGTATACTACGCACCCCGCCGCACAAAGACTAACCACTAAACGATGCAAGATTGATGTAATCTCACCGATTGTGCGCGTCCCATCGCAATTCCCATGGTACACAGTCGGGGTCCTCAACGACGAACCACCAATAACCACCGCATTTTCACAAACACATCCGAATAATGCGCTCTGGCTCTGGCTCTGGCTCTGGCTCCGGCTCTTGGTGATCGCAGTCACCAACAGCTCGACACACCGATCGACAATGGACACATCACTTCTCAAAAGGAACGTGCTAGACGCAACTAGAAGACGCAGACGCACGAAGTGAACGTAATACGCACACAAGGTTTCTTCGTCTCCAGCTGCCTGCATCATCTCTACGTTTCATGTTGGCTTTAAAGAAAGTGATAACCTTGGACGAAGGCGGCGTTAGCATTACCTATATTAAACATCAAAGTTCTTTAGGGACTTGGGGCTGTTCACATCCATACCTTATCGCACGATCCATAACCGTAGAGGCATTTTTCATCTCGTAACAATCTTCAAACGCATGCCAAATGTACGAATCGTAATATTATAACGGTAGAGTTACTATTCAATACAACCACCGTAAAAGCCGAGAGGTGCCGGGATCTTGGGTTCAACAGCGTGGCTAACTATGTTTTTTTGCCAGCTTAGGCTATTGGATGACGACATCAGTCCAGAAGATCAATCACGTCGTTGTAGATCTAGACTTGTAAAATTGTCTATATAAACACGGTAAAGTCGTTATTTTTGCAGATGTCTGAGCAAAAACTAGTCACCACATCGTGAATTACGCTTTCCGCAACACAACTCTGGCAGACAGCAAAGCTTCCGCACCACGCAAGTATGGTCTACTACGCCTATGCAAAGAATGTAAGAATTAACCGAGAGAGATGAAGCGCATGTCAACTAACCACCAGTCAAGAGCAATGATGACTGGTCATTCCGCTATACCATAATTGGGCCCTCTTTCCATGAGGTGGATGCTTGGTTCCGGGCTGTCCAGGGCAAAGTTGGTGACAAAGTCCTTCAGAGAGTCTCTAATGACTTCTATGTGTTCGACAGAACAAAGTTAAACCTTGGAAGAAGCACTAGTCAGGGAAATGAGGCCCCAGAGTTCATGAACAAGATCATCTTTCAGCTCCTTAGCGACAATGAGGGCAGAAACATCACGACTTTTGTCAATGTACACAATGCATAACGTCATGTTCGAGGGTACAAGTCAAATGTGTATCTCTTAGTACTAGCGACTGTTGAGCTTGTCTCTTCTACAGCCAGTTCAGATAGCTCACAATGACAAACAAGTTCGCATCTTACCTATGGCCTTCGTCAGACTATGAGTCCTCACAAAACTCACCAACGACTGACTAGAGGTACTGCGTTCGCCGCATTTGATTGGCGCACGACGCAGCCCAGCGTTGGTGAGGCTTCCGCTCGAACTCAAGTAAGAATAAGTCTTGAAGCGGACGGACGTTAAAAGTCGATCAAACCCCATATACAAAACTGTTTCTAATTCCTATAGAGCGTCTTAGTCTAGTCCATCTATGCACCTCATGCCCCTCTAAGACTCCCACTCCTTGAATGCCTTCTGCTTTTGCCTGCTGTTCCATTGAAGAGTTCTCGAGATACTGTCGATCCAGTCTGTCCTCCTCTTATTGAGGGGCAGTACACTTGGGAAAGGGAAGCGACTGGCGCTGATCGTAACGTAATCGCCAGGCTTCAGTTCGACTCTTTCTCTTCCATCAAAACTAGCCCAGGAGCTCGTTCGCGCATCGTACGGCACACCACAGCGCAGTACAATGGTATCGGGGAGAATGATTGGTCGGAAGGAGAGCGTGTGTGCGCATATGGCAGTTACGAGAACAACGGGGTTGTCGGGATGACAAAGGGAGCCGCCGGCCGCGAGATTATATGCGGTGGAGCCTGTCGGCGTGGAGACGCAGACACCATCGGCCTGAACCGTGGTAAAATGCTCGTCATCACCGAACAGTTCAATGGAAGACATTGTGGGGTTCGGCCCTCGATCGACTACCACTTCATTTAGAATGTTGTGTGTTCCATCAGAGTAATGTGTATGGTGGTCGTCGCATTCCTCGCCAATGAGCTCCTCAACCAGATCGCGACCTTTGCCGTCGCGCTCCTGAGATCGCATCACTGTAGCTTCAAAGCGTAGACGCAGGCTGACCGTAATACCGTCTGCAAAGGCCGTCGAAAGTGATTGTGGGTATAGCTCGAAATCAAATTTTGTCAGGAAGCCAAGGGATCCCAGGGAAAATGCAATGGTCGGGGGGACGATGCGTTGGAAAAGCCAGGATGCGTATAAAACTGTGCCGTCACCGCCTAGCTGCGCAGCTGTTAGCGCTGCAAATAAAAAAAAGATCGAGATGCCATACCGCCAGGACGATGTCGAAGGTTTGCGGCCTTTGAGCGCACATGTCATTTGTCCAAAACTTGAGACGTCCCTCGAATGCCTTTTCTTGTAGAAGGCCCGCGGCATCGAATATATTGTTGTCTTTCAGCGTTTGCTCCACGTAGCTATGGTTGGTTAGTCGTGCTCGGGGTGTCGCAAAGCCAAACATACACCGTGTATCCCGGGTCCTTTCTCAGCAACCAATCGGTAATTTCGCGCGAGTTCTTGATCAGAGCCTCATCATGTGCCTTGCCCAGTATGAAAATGTTCTTTACGTGCAGCTTCAGCCTGATTTGTGATAGCTTCTTTGATAGCTCTCGTATGCCAAAAGCCATGTCTGATAGCTCCTTCTTGGTCAGCAGCCGCGAGTGTTGTGCCTGTTCGGTGCGCGCCGCCTGCGGGTCCTTGTCTACACGCCGTTCTTGTGCCAGGCCTTCATAGGACTGCGAGTGGTCCTTGACAGGCTTGCCATCGTGCTTTTCGAGGAGCGAGTGGACAATGCACGCTGTGGTGCGGCGGTCGTTGTCGGGACGCGACGTCATCTTGCCCGTGGGGTAGGGTGCGAGCGAGGCTTTGCGGCGATGTCCGTTGTAACCGCCTTCGAAGACAACCTGTCCCTAATTGTGAGTAAATGAGAAAGGAAAGGTAGCGGGGTACTTACCTCTAGCGCATCGTCATGGCTGTTCACGCTGGTGATGCTCTTGGAGTCTTGGTCGGCGAGCTCGCTCTCAATAAGGAAGTTAGTCTCGACGCATGGCTATGACGTTTGGTGGGCGCTAAATACCTCGATCGCGCCCTGGACACCCTGACTCAGCTGGTCGAAATAACTTGTCGGCATGATTGCAGCGCGAGAATCGTAAAGCGATTGAGAAATAGAGAGGCACCGCCGGCGTTTTGTAGCCGTCTTCTGTAGCGTGTGCGTAACGTCGAGGTGCAAGAATAGACGCGCCGTCCCGGCCCACTTTCCGAGGGGCAGGCGATTCCCCGCTTAGTGCCAATCACGACCGCGAGGTGCCGATGAGATCAGCAACAAGCCTTCTTACTCACTCCACACCTGATTGACCATGCCTTTTTCCGACATAGTCGTCTTGCTTATCAAGACTGTTACAGCGGAACCTCTACCGACTCCAACACTTCTTCAATGACATCCTCGACGGTAACGCCTTCCAGCACAGCTTTGACCGCCTCCAAGGAGCTGCCCCACTGCATGCTGCGCTCGTTTTCCGGGGCGGTGATGACGATGCGATGTGGATATATCTTGCGGGCGGCCAGAGCAACCATGGATGGGGAAATGTAGTCGAGGCCGTGAAGTGGGGCGAGTGCACTACCATTGTCAGCCTTATTCACTCCCAGTAGAGACTTACTCACTGCGCCAATGTCGTGAAATGTCTCGTGGCCAATGCCGAGATTCCTCCTGCGACTGCTCGATGCAGCCTCATAAAAACGATGATGTTGTGGAGGTATGCGCGGACCTCCGAGCTAATCTTGACTTCTGATACGAGCCTTGTCAGGTTTGTGAGATCCTACCATCGTTAGTCATCGTCTGCTATAGTCGCGCATGCACCCACCTCGTGTGCGAAAAGTGTCTTCAGTGGTTTGTGCTTTCCAGGAACAAACTGAGGCGTACGCACCACTGAAGACGTCGATGCGCCGTCGTCAGAAACGTGCACCTTCTCTTGCATTTCCTCTAGATTCGGTAGTCCATCATCGATCCGATGTTTGTGCGAGATAAAAAACTGGTCATTCTGTAGACATGTCAGAGAACGTCCATGCAACCTTATCGCTACTCACCAAATGCATCGTCAGCCTTGGAGTTTCTGAGGCGTTCAAAGCGATGAATAAGAACGGTTTTGGGGCTGCGTGTACGGCGGTCCTGGTGAAGTTCCGCTTTCCTCGCATCAACTAGTCATGATCAGCTGGAACAACAACCCGAAATTGACTGTCGCACCTCAAGGGCCTGTATCTGCACCTGCGAGCTTGCTCGATTGAGGTTCCTAGCAATGACAATGTTCGCGATGTGTTGATTGTCCAGCGGACTGAACGGCCTGGGTGACCTGGAAGCGCGCCGATCAGGCATCCTGGGTGATGCTGAAATGGACGAAAACTGCTCAACCGTCAGTCGACATAACGCCACCTCGAGTACAATCAACAGACCTCTCCCTTCTTCCTCTCATTTCTGTTGTCGAAATAGTCAACTCCCTCTTCTTGGACTAGGATACCATTTCCAAAGTCGTCAAGCGTAGTATTCTCATTGCATTCCAACACTGCCGAGGCAAGTCCGAACACGTTGGACGCGATCTGTTGTCGTCATAAATCATTGGATCATGTATACATTTGGCACAACTCACCAGCTTCAATTCCTCTTGCACATCACGCGTGCTTTCCGCTTCAGTCTCGATGATGCAATGTTGATCCGCGAGCAAACAGATTAGGACAGCAAGCTCCAAATCGCTCAGCGACTGCACTTTCTCCGTGATGCGATCGCCAGAAGACTCCATCGTGAAGTGAGCAGAGAGACACCCTGCAGTGCTCGAGTAGTAAGCTTAAGAGTCAGCAGAGAAGTCCAGTGTTGGGCGTGATTGCGTACGGTAGCTGTCTCGCAAGCGCGACTTCCAGGGTCGAAAGCAAGGGTCAGATCACGCCATCTCCAATTAGGTTTAGACCTGCCGACCACGAAGAGGGACGAAATGACAAAACTCCATGAAAATTCTGATCACATTTTTGCATCACTCCCAGCTCACATATGCGCATGAGCATCAGGTCGAGCTGAGCCTTTTCGCACTATTCGAGTTGCTGGTTGTATATTACCTAAATCTAGTTCTTTCCATCGACACAGTTCATCAACTGGCCTAATGGCCCAATGGCAAGGCGCTTGACTACGACTCGTTCGACATCAAGAGATTCCAGGTTCGACCCCTGGTTAGGTCATTCTTTTTTGCGCTCATTTTGCATCCAACATTGTCCGCCATGGTTGTCGTGGTGGCAGCAGGCTTTGCACGAGACATAAGCCAGATCAACTCCAGCCCGGCACACTAGGGTTTTGCATCTGACTTTTTTTCTTCTCGAAAATTTTGCAAAGCGCTCGGCGAGTCTAACTCATGTCTGGTTGGACCTATTCTCATCGCCGGGAGGGTTCGTCTTTGGCAGACCGACTAATCGAAGACTCTTATAAGCACTGGAAGGTGTAGCTTTGGTTGCGGCAGGCGAGCTCAAAGGCGGGAAAGCGTCATTTGACTCTTGTCCCCGATGCGACGAGTTACGCGCATGGACGACCGGCCGCAGTGCATCCTCCGGTGTAGCACTCCTGTTGCTTTCGACCGTGAATCGTCCATCACCACTTCCCGATGTCTTTTTGCCGTCGGTGGCACGTCGCGATTTTCGTTTGGATGCAGCTTTGAGCTCCTTGAGTCGCTGCTCAACCTCCTTCACTTTTCGTTGCAGCTCGCGCTTCTTTGCTTGCGATTCTTGCCAGTCTGCAATAGCGAAATCGAGCGTGTTCTGCCAGACTGCGACAAGGCCATTGAGATGTTGGAGTTCGGCAGCCTAGCGGTCGTACAATGATGCCGTTGAGGGAATTTGTGGGTGTACGCTCGGAGGTTGAAGAGCTTTTCGGCTTCCCAAAGTCGACGCCCGTTCTTTGAGTAGCTGGTCGTATACTCTCTTCAGCTCGTCGTAGTCGGCCTGAAGCTCGACCTTTTCTGCCTGGAGAGCTTGGTTGTCGCCATGGACTTGGTCATAGCCTTCTTTAAACGCGCTGCCCTCCTCATCGCGTTCCTTGTACCTCTGCTCTAGCTCCATTTTGGACTGTTGGAGCAAGGTCTTCTCCTGAAGCAACTCCGCAAATCTGGCTTCCGTCTCTTCCTTTGCTGCGTATATCTTGTCGTAACGCGAAGCCTTGTATTCGGCATAGGTCAGTCGACTGGCGAGCTTTGCCTTCTCATCGTTCAGGCGGCTTTCGACAAGTCTCTGTACGTTTTCGTAATAGCCCTTCTCGAGATCGCGGTATTTTTCCCTCAAGGCCTTCTCTTGTTGTTCAATGCCACTCTCAACTGCGGCCAGTCTAGAGGTAAGGTTCTTGACTTTGTCTTTCTCAGCACCTAGCTCAGTAGAAAGAACGGTCTCGGCAGCCTTGGCAGTTCTAATCGTGTCAGTCTTCTCTTGTAGGCGTTGCCGGAGAGTCTGAAGCTCCGTTGATTGTGTAGGCCCGCTCTCCCACAGTGTCTCCAACGACAAGAGTACCTTCTTCGCAAGATCGTCTCGTAGCGTATTCACTGCAAGATCTTGGGCTTCCAGTTCCTTCTGGTTCTTGACACTCTGAACCTTGATCCTAGAGAGTCTTTCTTCTTCGGCTTGAGATACAGCGTCATTCCTGGTAGCAGACAGGTCAGCACACTCTTGCTCCAGGCGGGAGATGAGCGACTTAGTTCCCAGCTGTACGACTTGCAGATGGCCTTTCTTTCCGGACACCTCGGTGAGTGTTTCTAGTAGGGCGGCGAGGTTGTTTCTGACGTCGCTTAGTTCCGCGCTGATGACTCCGTCCGTCGCGTCGTCAAGGTTGTGGAAGCCTTGCATGCAGTCGGTGAAGGCCTTTGATGGTGGGGTTCCCTGGCTAAAGCCACCATAGGGCTTTGCAGTGAGCAAAGATCCATTAACGAAAGTGCATCAGTGTAATACCTTAACAAAAGCGGAATCTCCGGCTGCAACACCGGCGCCTTCTTTCCGCTTATGCATCCTAACAAATCTGTTGCGCGGTTGATATTTAAGCCGTGCCCTTTACTTGGTAGTATACTCGCCTCTGGGGTGTCGCGAGCTGTTAAGAGTGAGAGGTGTGGGCGTTAGTAATGTTCTCGATTAGGCAGTCGCATGACGTAGGCGCTTTGTCCTTTTCTTGAAAGACTACAAAGTCACCCTTCAAGCCCAGAACATTGTCGACTGTTCGTCTATTGGACAGGTCAGTGTTGACAAACAGCCCCGTGCGTAAGCCTGATTCACCTCTGCGGGCCTCTGACCGCACAAACAGAAACACCTCTCTCCGGGATCATCAAGCTCTTCTCGATCCCATTCTATCGCACGACATCTTCTTCCAGCATTGAAAATGTCGCAGAGCCTAGAGTGCTCCACCGAAGATCTCAGCGGCCGTCTACACGCAACCGCAACCGCCTTCACACCGAACCCTGCCAAGGGCGCCCCAGTCCAAGCTATCGATGACGATGAAGAAAATTCCAGTCTATACGGTGACAGTCCGTCCGCTTCTACTGCCCAGGAAACGCCAGGTGAAGATGTCGTCGAGGTAAGTACTCCGTCAGTCCTTTCCGGCCAAGACTAACCCACCGCAAGATCCCCAACAACTGCACATTCTGCATCTCCCTCGACCGCCTGCTCTCCTGCCGAAAGCCTTTCGATCAAGAAACCTGCCCTCACTGCATAGAAATGCACCACCTTTTCGCCGACAAAGACAAAAAACACCAAGACGAGCTCACCGCGCTTTGCGCGAAGCTAGCGCAGCTAGAGAAAGAAACACCCGGGGAGAAGTTCGCCAGACTCTACGCTGACCGAAACGTGGGGATTGAAGCGCTAAAGAAAGCGGCCGAGAAGATGTACAAGGACGCAGAACTGGTGAAGGTGGAGATTAAAGAGAAAGAGGGCGCGCTAAGGATGTTGGAGATGGAGATCAAGAAGGTGCAACCTGCTGCGGAGTTCACAATCAAAGAGGAGAAGAAGGGGAAGAGGAAATGAAGGAATATGTTCGTGTCTCCAAGGTCTGCGGTCGTTGGCATTCATTCTTGAAGTGTCGCCATTAAGGTAGTGGCTAGTGCTGACGTGGGACGCGTTGGTGGGTGGCTGCACGTGATACAGCGTTTATGGTTTGGTGCGTGACGGTGAGTACTTTTGATCAACCAATGCGGGAAGGAACCTTCTAGTCTCGCGTCCAAAAGATTCAAAACCGCATAGTAGTTCAGAAGTATGTCTCTCCTTCCCCAACCTTCTTGCTAATCGTAACCTCAACTTTAACACTGTTGCAAAAGGGCAGTCGCACCCCACACCATGGGCATAACAGAGTTTGCCTTCACTACAATATATTCTACGTCCCCATACTCACTTTTAAGGACTGTGAAATGTGATTGAAACCTGTGAGGAGATCATACCCCTCGCACAGCTAGCCCAAGACTGTTACAACGACCATTGCAGACCCTTCAATGTCGCTATCGATGCAGCAGATTGGTATTTTCACAACGTCTGTCGAGCATAGGAACAGTTCATTGGTAGCCATAAGGGGATATGCACCCGAACTGTCCCGACAACGCTGACGAATTTCCGTTTCACAGAGGAAAGTGCCGCGATCCCATAGAAAAGGCAATCTTCTTCCGCGTCTGCAACTCCTAACGGCCACCATCCGTCCCGTCTTCCTCTTCCTCTTCGATGGCATCCACGCCCCAGCCCAACGCGATGCGACCCATCAAAAAAGAATAAGCGGGTCAGGACGCGAACTCCTCAAGGAAACTTTGCATGGTCTCGTCGTCTCTTGGCTCGATGCGCCTGCCGAAGCCGAGGCAGATTGTTGCAGGCTATGAGCGCTGGGTCTATTCGACGCTGTCTGGTCGCAAGATTCCGATTGTCTTATGTTTGGCTGTATGTTCTGGATCCGCGAGGTTTGAACTGCGAGAGAGACCGGAAACGAGAGTCGGCACATCGGCGCCACCAAAAAGGATCACAAGAGAGTCAGAGTTGTGCGAGCAGAAAGTCTCTACATCGGGGCGTCTCGCCTTAGGCCAGCTGGCTGTGTGCTCTTCGCGATAATCGTCGGTGGGGACTACGACACGCGGGGTTTGGAGTTGCGGCGTGACAAAAGCGCTCAAGATCGTTCAGGCTGGTCTCGGGCATAGCTTATGCAGCAACAAGAGCCAGCAAGAGTGCGATGCCTAGAGTGTGGACTTGTTGCAAAAGTCCATTACAAAGGAGGTCATTAACGTCGTTGGTCCAGAGTCCTTCGCGTGTTTCGACAAATTCTATGAATATCACAAGCCGAACACACACTCGGACGAATGGCTGTACAGCCACAGCTGCGAGAACCATAGATACAATCGTGCTCCTAAAGATAGTGGTTAGCTCTGAATTTAAACCATAAAAAGCTAAACCTAGCCTACTAAATACCCTCTCCTAACGGAGTTGCCGGTTCGTCTTTAGTTCCTAACTGTCCTTCGTCTTTGGTCTAGGCGTCGTTGTCGACCTCTTCGACATCTTCCTGCTAGGACTTTTTACCCTTTCCAGGCTTCGGGGTTGTCTGGCTCGATGACATGGCCTCATTTTCTCTTTCCCTATGAAGAACAAGCTGGTCGGAGAACAGTACATACGTTCCTAGATGAAGCTGGGGACAAAGAGCTGAACATTAGGCTAGAAAGCATTGACGAGGAAGACGAACGAAAACAAGAGTAAAGCCCACGTATAGCTTAGGCACCTTTTCGTTGTACCATAAGGAGCAACATCTGAACACTTCTCATACCTCCGCAGTCTCCGTCTGTATCGCCTTGGCGGGTTTCTCATCAAACGCCTCCTCCTCCGCTTCCTCCAGACCCAATCCCCTTGCAATATTCACCAACCTCGTCTTCTCCTCCTGCGCCGTACTATCTCCAAACACACCATCCATCTCCTCCAAACTCTTTCCTCTCGTTTCCGGAATAAAGAACCACGTAAACGCAAACGCCAGCAGCGCAAACGCTGCAAAGAAGATGTAGGTTCCGTACCCGATCTTCTCCAGCATATCGGGTGTAACTAGCCCAATGATGAAGTTGCACATCCATGTCGAGGATGTGGTGAGCGACATGGCTTTGGAGCGGTTTCCGATGTTGTAGATCTCAGAGGGTAGTACCCAGCCAATGGGCGCCCAGGAGTAGGAGAAGTTGATGTCGTAGATGTAGATGAATGCTATGCCTACCCAGCCCGCTGAGGGGTGCGAGGGTAGTGTGGAGCCATAGCCACCGAGTATACCGCCGACGATGAGTAGCGAGATGCAGGTGCCTGCTGCGCCGCTGAGGAGAAGCGGGCGGCGCCCGATCTTGTCGATAAGGAAGAGCGCAGGGAGTGTAGAGAGGGTGTTGACTAGAGGAAGGGAGTAGATTATTAGTGATATTTCATGGCAAATACGATATGAATAGGTGTGTGAGTGTGTAATGACTTGCCGATACCGTAGACGCCTGTCGCAAGCAGACCAGTTGTCTTACCCGACAGACCAAGCTGACCAAAGATGGTTGGAGCATAGTAGATAATTGCGTTGCCTAAGAGACGTCAGATTTGTATACACAACGAGAGGTCGTGGTGTGTCTTACATCCGATGAACTGCTGGAAGAACATGGTGCAGCAACCGACAGCAGTACGCTTGAACGACGGCCAGGTTGAGAAAAGTGTCGTGTATCCAGCAAGGTAGAGCGCAACTCCAGATTTCCCGGGGAATTTCTCTTTGTTGTAGCTTTCCTCAAACATGACTTCCGCCCTGATCGACAAATACTCCCTCTGCACGACCTCATCGTCGGGGTTGGCGCGACGAACTCGGGCAAGTGCACGGATACCAGCTTCTTCGTTGTCGCGCATACAGTAATAGCGAGGAGACTCTGGGAAAAACAGCATTCCAATGCCGAGCACTAGGCCGGGGAAGATCTGAATGGCAAACGGAACGCGCCATGCGGCCTCGCTTTGACCAGTGCAGCCATTGGGCCCGACGTCGTTTCGGGGATCAAAGCTGGGCTCAGATGCAGTACCGCCAGTGTAAGGGATGTCGGGTGCGCAGCGTGTTCCTCCAATGTACTGAGTGCCATACTCCAGCCAGTAAGAAATTAGAATACCCAGTGTGATGGAAAGCTGTTGGAGAACGACGAGAGTGCCTCTGATACCGGCGGTAGAGACCTCGCTCATGTACATCGGCACGATCATTGTCAGCATCCCGACGGCGAAACCCGCGATTGCTCGGCCTAGAGAAGCAGTGGTCGGCCTTTGCAAAGTAACACTATCTTACAAGGTAGTATACGTACCGGCAAACGCCATCGGAATGTTCACAGCACCAGCCTGAAGCGCAGAGCCAATGGTGAAGATGATGACAGCTATCATGATCGACCCTTTGCGGCCAAAGCGGTCTGCCACTGGGCCGTTGACAAGCGAGCCAAACCAAGCAGCGAGCAGTAGAGTCGACACGAACCAGCCCTTGAATGAACTGTCTAGGTATATCCTAGGGAAGCTTGCGGCGAACGACTCCATGGTCAACACCCCAGAGACCACTCCCTGATCGTAACCAAAGAGGAAACCACCGAGTGAAGCGAACTAGACGATGTGAGTTGGAAGCTGAACATGCCAAGAACGGATGCACTCACAGCCGATAGCCCAAGAAGGTATGGGTTCTGTCGCAGTTCTACATAAACATTCGTCTTTGGCGCAGCCCCGGGGCCAGGAGTGTCTGCTGGAGAAGGCATTTTCGTGGGATTGTTGACAGTATACCAAAATTGACCTGGTTGACGAAGTGTGAAAAGGACATTTACAATAGCTGGGCCATGAGGCCAATATACCTGTCGATAGGCCGTCTCAGAACACCATGAACGTATCACGAGTCAAAAAATCTCGGACCACTGTGGTCCGACCCCACGAGATCCTCAGGCCTGCACCATTAGGCTGAAGTGCCATGCGGGATGCCCAAGTTTTCCCCGCATGGCAAAGTTGCCTAATTCAGATGGTAAGGCTGGGGAACAAACATGACTTGGGCTCGGACTACTGTTGCCCGAACCCCACAAGACAGTCTTCATGCTAAAGACGGTGTCGCGCCGCATTTGC
This sequence comes from Stemphylium vesicarium, assembly GCA_004380135.1. Taxonomy (NCBI): domain Eukaryota; kingdom Fungi; phylum Ascomycota; class Dothideomycetes; order Pleosporales; family Pleosporaceae; genus Stemphylium; species Stemphylium vesicarium. Next base: position 128,529 of record QXCR01000067.1, read on the forward strand.
ATTGTTGTCATTGTGCCCGAAGCATCCCGAAATCTCTTTCTCACCAACCCGCTTTCTGCGTTTTCAACTTTTACACCAAAAATACTCCAGCCTTTCCTCAGTAGCCGAAGATGACAAACGACAGCCGTGTGGATACGCTGCCTGCAGCTATACTCGACTTGGTCAAGCGCACGGAAAAGCTTCTCTCCCGCCAAGCATCCAATCCCGCTCAGCGTATGCTTGTTGCGCTTGCGGGAGTGCCAGGTTCGGGAAAGTCGACAGTATCCGATGCACTCTTAGCCGAGCTAGCAGGGCGGAATATCAAGGATGTCGCAGTAGTGCCAATGGTAGGCGGTGTTCCCCTCCGATGCTGGAAGTTTCTGACAAAACACAGGACGGATTCCATTACACGAGGGAGGTTTTGTCGACATTCAAGGATGCGGAATTAGCATTTAAGAGACGTGGCGCTCCATTCACGTTCGATGCAGAAGGTTGTGTCAAGCTTGCGAAATCGCTGAAGGCTGTGCCTGTCATAGCGGATGGTGGAGACGACATCTGTATTACTGCACCTAGCTTTGATCATGCGGCCAAGGATCCAGTGCAGGGAGCAATCCGGATCTCTTCTCGTACGCGTCTCATTGTTATCGAAGGCAACTATACACTTCTGAAACAAGATCCATGGCAGCAGATTGCAGAGATCTGCGATGAAAGGTCGGCAATCTCCCACCGAGTGATTTGCATCTGTGCTAATAATGGGCAGGTGGTTTGTAGATGCGCCCATGGAAATTGTTCGCGACCGCTTAGCGCAGCGCCATCTTGCTGCTGGTATCGAAACTTCCAAATCGGCCGCGATCGCTAGAGCCGAAGAGAACGATATACCCAATGGAGAGTTGATAAGATCGCTACTCATTGAGCCTGATGTAAAGATCGCAAATTAAATGATAGATATTGATGTCCATAGGTAGCTGATGCGGCCACGGATTCCTAGAAGTTTGTAGTAGAGAGGTCCCAATCGAAAGAGTTAAACAATTCGTTAGACTCAACGGACCATGGAAACGCGCTTAATGCATCCTTGTCAAGCTCGAAGTTTTGGAATAATCCCGAATTCAGATCATCCATGGAAACAACCTGATCAAGGATAGCGACGCATCGTGCTGATAGTGAATCACCCACAAGGCGCTCGCGAAACGTATTTCTGGCCAACCGAACATCCTCGAACCAGACGGGCATTTCCTCGGCCCGTGGAAAGCTAATTATGCAAAGCGTGATGACCAATGCCGAATGAAAGAGAAAGTAGCTATTGAGAAATGTTAGCTCGCGTACACCTGCGTTTGGGACGCATCATACTTACGTTGCGTACCAACCCTCTAGTCTGCTCAGCTCGTCCATCGCATATTGGTGTATTGAAGTAACGGTAGAATGTGCAGCCTCCAAACAGATTCGCTTGCAATCTTCCTGTGTAGACTGCGCCGCCTCATCTGGTATTTGACCGCGTTCAGCGATCGCGCGCCGAAGCAAAATCTGTCGGAAAATAATGATCTTAAGGTTCCAGAATCTCCACCACAGTCGCGAACGTGCGAAAACATACCACCGTGCCGGCATATAAGGCGGCTGTGATAGTTGAAGGTACAGGGGAACTGTGTGCGTCCATGCTTCCATGGTGGTGTTGAGCGCGAGCGCTGCTTCGGCGGAGAGTCCAGGCTCAGCCAACAATCGATTCGATATATGATTGGTGTGCATGTGAAAGCTACTTTGCGCCCTGAGTGAAGAGTAGATGGTAGGTGCATCGACTTCGGCGGGGAGTTGTATTGTTTGTGGCGTGAGTGCCTAGCCTTGGTCAATTCTGCGGAACTTCGCAACGCGTTGTTGGTGATACTGTACCTCGTCTTCAATATTGAGAACGGAATGCACGTTCATGGAATCTTGATCAGGCAGCATGATTGCCCGGCCGAAAGTCGTTGAAGCTCCGCTGTCGAAGATGTACAAGCCCCACCATGCTCTGCGCCTTGACTCGCGCTCAATCAAGCTGATGTTCCAATGTGGAAGCTCTCTATGAAGAGCAAGACTCAGTGCTGTGCGAACAGCGAGTCCTAGCAGATTCCACCCCGTATTTGGGCTGTTGCGCTTTTGGCTGAGATTGCTCAGTAGCACAAGTGCCTGGACGGATGTCAGACTGGCAGCCTCAAACACCGACTCGTCTTGGCCGATTGTAAGAGCTCGACGATAGAGATAATCTTCTAAGCCGATGTGGTCGTTGTTCAACGTCCAAGCGCCGAGCGCTATAATGGCGTGGTAAAGCATGTCCCAGGATCTCTTTGGGGGCCGTGGAACTACCTCATGGTATTGTGCGCGGAATGTCGCTTCGTGGACAAACGGGTACACAACGTGATAATTGAGGAAGTAAGAGTCGATCAGACTGCTCGACAGCTGCTTCGCGAGGGCCGCATGCGAAACGTGCGAGGAAGCAAGTACCTTTTTGAAAGACGAAGACGGGTCCGTTGCTCGATGTTGTGGTGGCGCCCCAGTTTGATGCAAGAATCCAGCCCAATCCAGCAAGCAACGCAGAAAAACCACGCCTGATGTTGAGCCTGGTACTTGTTTAGTAATAGGTCTTCAGTCGGCCTGGGTGTGCTGACCTAAATATCCCACGCCAGTAGGCTCAACGGAAAGCGCAGCCATGCCATCCGTCAGTCCATCTACATTAAGGTCCTCTTCTTGCCAGTTGAAACCATCAACGTTGTTTGGTACCGCCTCTGGAAGCGGAGGTTCGTTCGAACTAGAGTTAGTACTACCTTGAGGGCTAAGGGCTACCTCAGGTGTTCGTGACTGGATTACCTGAGGTGTCGTGACAGCCACGTTGGGTGATGAGAGGATGTCCTCAATATCCACCCCCGGAACTAGTTGAGTGACCAGCGATTCCAAGCCATGCAGCCTCTTTTCTACGCTTGTAAGATACGCCCTAGTTAGTGGCGATCTGATGACTTTGCCGCTGTAATGGCATTGCGAACCGCTGTGGGCACAGGAAGTACAGATGGGCGCGTCTTTGGAGCATTTGAGCTTTTTTGCGCGACAACGATCGCATGACAAAGCATCTCTTGACCTTCGGTGCTCCATGCATGAGGCGGTTTTAGTGTGGCGGAGGTGGGGACGGATGGGGTTGCAGGAGTATCGGAGCAGGTGCAGCCTGGCTCGCTGATCTCTGCCGGCATCGGGCCGATAGGTCGCGCTGTCGCGCGTCACCCCCAGGCTGTGTTGATGTCCAAATTTGAGGCATAGGCGACCCAAGCACTACCTCCACATACCATGGCCCGGCGAATAACCCGAATCTCGCCAAGTTCCCATATGCTCGTCGATGTAATACAGGCTGGACACTAGAAGTGCACCGCCCTTTGTTTATATGCAGGTTCATTGGGCCCATACAACGTTCCCTAGCATGTGCAAGAAGACATTACATAGCATGGGATTCTCTCGCTGTTATTAATTGCCCGCTATCTCACACCTCCAAAATGGAAGATCCACGGTCGAAAACAGCTACAAAGAGATCGGGTAGCAACAAAGACTCGGCCCAGAGCCGTGTAGCACCACCACTTCGGTAGCACACTTACATTCTCTGGTTATCTCTCATTTACGTTCCGCTCATCGTTCTCCCCTGGATCATCACATGCATTATTATGCACCGGCCTGTTGGCGTGGATTCATACATACGTCAAACGGGCTTCACTGACCGAGAAATCCGGCACATGGACTATTAGAGAGTAATAGTCGCCGTCGCGAATCCGATCGCCGCAACCGTCACAGTACTGATATTGTCAGCGGTATTGGCTCAGGCAGTTGTGGTCTTCCGCCAAAGGACGCGACCGGAACAGTTCCGGAGTGTCAAGGGAATGTTTGCGTTGTCAGACCGCGGATGGAAAAACATACCCATACTCTGGAATGCATGGCGGCAAACGTCATGGTCCAAAAACGCAGAGCGATTTGTTCCCGGCCGGAAATCAAACGGGCTGACTGTACTCGGCTCCACACATCAGCCGTTATACCAGATACTGGTCGAGTACGAAAACACTGTGGTAGCAACGCGCATTAGTATTAGCTACAGGGATGGCTGGCCGGTGGGTTCTTTTTCGGAAGACCCTAAAAAGCTTGGGTTGGATACAGAGCCCGCTGATATGGCCGCTATCCCGCGATTCCATATAAGGAGCCGCATAGCTTCTGAGCTTGCCACCATGTCGATTACCGAAAATCAGCCAAATCTTTGGATGGATTACGTCACAGCCGAAGCCCCTCTTGTATCATTGTTTGGAAATCCAATCCAAACGTTGGAGCAAATTTTCGCAATCGGAAACGCAACCCGAGGTGCCCCTTGTCTGCTGCCTAGACTTCAATTTTTCGCGGCAAGTCTTCCGGCAAACACGACAATGGGCGCTCTTCGTGAACATCTGATGAGACTCAATTCCTCGACAAAGTGCAAGCAGATCGATTGCGATTCCATTTCGTGCCCGGGTGACAACCCTTTCACCACATCTTCCCAACGAGGATAGGAGACCAATGTCAGTATATGCGTTCCCGGGAACCAGACCAGTTTTCCATGGACGCTCAGCCTCAACTCTCAGCATATCACAGAGAACATCTACATGGAGATTTGCGACACCGCATTTGCTGCGTATTCGGGAACCTGGCCCTACGAATTTGGCAACGTAAGCGGCACAGTTCATTGTGCAGCCAAGATCACTAGAGGCCTCTTCGAGCTCAGTAATACTCGAAACAACTTCGAGTACAGTCAACTTCTTGAGAAATGGCCAGACAAGGATCGAATGGAAAATGAATTCAACGACTGGGCCGGCGATGGGGGGCGCGGCGATTGGGGTGGATATGTCCCATCAGAAGTTTAGGCGAGTTAGCTAGCCTGTCTCAACCTCGCTGATATAGCATAGGGACCCCTACGTAGAAGACCAAGAATTCAACCCATTCATAGATCGTGTCGGCGAATAGCAAACACCCGAACCTCTAGCCTTAAGCGCCAGCACACCTTTTGGGAACGGTTCATGGCTGGAAACCGTCTTCAAGTACACCGCCAACATGTCTTACACCAACGATACCGAATCTAACCTAAATGTATGGCAGCTTACATGCCGTGGGATGCCCTTTAGTAGACTCTAGTTGTCCGGCAAAAGTAAATTCCTTATCAACTCGGAGTCGAATCAGGACTTCGTTACGGAATGCCGCTCTCAGGAAGAGAACATCCTCTAGTGCATCCAGAACACGAATCAAGGCTTGATGATACACGCGCACGATCTTCTGAGTCACTTCGCCCCCAGAGAGCGCCGCGGCTTGAAAAATGCTGAGAAGCTGTTAGAAATCGGTATGTTCGCCGCCAATCGAGCTAGGGTGACATTCTTCTCTCCCGAGACAAACCCTAACGACTTCGGAAGCGAGCGAACAATATATGCGTCTCCCGGAGCCACTGTGCTAAGGCCAGTTGTTTCGGTGAGCGCGCTGACCACGATGTCGATACTCCTCAGTATACAGCTGCTCATTCTGGGATATCTAGTCTACTGCATCTATCAGTCCCAACTTGGACCGATCAGCTGGACTCGATGGCCTTGATGCGGATTGGGGCCAGTCTCGGGGAGCGAGGCCTCTTGCCGCCTATCGAACCCGTCAGCAAGGAAGACATGGCAGCCTTGGAAGACGTTCAGGGGTTAGTCGGTGTAGTGGAGAAAGATATCGACGACGAAGACTGCGACGAACATATCGGAGATGACGAGTCTCTATCGCGCTCTTCCCAACAAGCGACACAAGCCAACGCCGACCATCGTGGTCATGTCGACTTACACGCACGTCATTCTGAAGATGAGATCCAATCAATCGTCCAAAATCGCACCGACGTCGAGTCGCAATTCATCGACAACGAGGAAAAACAGCAAACACGCACGGACGCAGAAGACGAAAAAGGTCGTACATTCAACTTGCCCTGGGGGCACCGGGAGCCATAACTCCAGACCCCGTAAAGCGTCGTGACTTGTACAAGAAGGTGTGGGCAAAACTTTGTGACTGGTATGACCCCAATCTCCCCAACATCGAAAAAGCGCACGGAACCCGCGCGAAACGATTGAGAATTCAACATGAGATGAGGCAGATGGCCCACCGCCGGAATGACGACGGAGCTGTAGGATAGATAAGAATTATATAAACATACATCATGTCTATAGAGCAAGGGGTATCTTGAAATCGCAAACTCACGCACAAACAAACAACGCCCATTCACACCGTCTTCTCCTCCGCAGCCTCCTTTTTCCTAATCTGCTCCTCCAACCTCTTCTTCTCCGCCTGCTTCAGCCTCATCATCGTCACCTCCTCCAAACTCGGCGTCTTGGGACTAAACGAGAACTTGGGGGTACCCAGCGGCGTACCGCCCGCGCCCTTTCCTCCCAAGCCCCCCGGCCCAAAAGACGTGCGGAAAGACTTATTCTTCGGCGTGGAAATAGGTGTTGTAGGGACGGTGGTGGGCGCATCGCCATTCGTCGGCGATTTGATGTCCGGTTCGCCGCCAGCCCAAGTCACGGATTCGAGGGCTGGGTAGTCGGACTTGGCGTCTAGGACAGCGGCGTGAGCGTGGTCGATGCGCTTGTAGATGATGAAGCCGATTGCGATTACTTTGCGGTGTTTCTCGCCCGACGGCCGTATCTTCTTGTCCTTGGCCATGACGACGCTATCGACACTGCCGTATTTCGCAAACAGGGTTGCGAGCTTGTCCTTGTCCCAGTCCGCTGTGTCGCCCTCGCGCTGAAAGCGTACCTTGACTGTGCGGTCAATCTCGGAGGACTCGCCTGTCTTGGGTGCTTGTGGCGGCTCTGGGCTCTTTTCGACTTCCATAAAACTTGCTTCCTCTTCTGCTTCTTGCCGCCGCCTCTTCTCCATGCGCTCCTGCGCTTCTTTTCGCCGCCGCTTGCCGTCTTCGGCTAGTCTTTGTATCTCTTGTTCGCGCCGTTCGGCTTCGTTCATGTCCTCGGCTCGCTTCCGCTTTAGGTTGTTCATCCAGTCCTTGCCTTCGCGCTCCCGCCTCTCCAGATCGTCTTTCATCTTGCGCCGCCGCCCGTCTAGCAGCTCGTCTTGTAATGCCTTTTCCCGTCGCCTTGTTCGAGCGCGATCGTATTCGCCCTTGAGCTTCTCGTCCATGAGGATGTCGCGCGCCCATCCCAGGTAGATGAAGCGATCGGCGGCATCTTTGTTGTCGGGATTTTTGTCGGGATGGTACTTGATGGAGGCTTTGCGGTAGGCTTTCTTGATGGCGGCGGCTTCGGCATCGAATGTCACGCCGAGGAGCTCGTACAGGTCGTCGGTGGTGGACTTTGCAAGGTCTTCGAGATCTTTGTTGGTGTCGCCCATGGCGGCGGCGGGGCAGCGACGGGCTGCGTGGAAGATGTGATTGTCGTTGTGTTGTACGTGTACGGTATTGCGCGTCAGAGGGTGTTTCTTGCGGCGGTATTGGAAGTTTGCGCGAAAGTGACAAGTTTAGTGTGAAATGGAGCGAAGCGACAGAAACATGTGAGATGATCGCCCGCTAGCACGGCTCCCGGCTCGGCGCAGAAGTTCGGAACGGCGTCGGAAAATTGACCAAAGCTAGAGACAACTGCTGCTTCACCCCGCTGATGTCAGTCGCGTCCTCTGTTAAACGCGCAGTCATGACTAACCCGCCCAAGGAGAGTCGCAAAGTGCTCGAGGGCATCTTCGCCGTCAACAAATCGCAATGGGCCTCTTCCGCCGGCGTCTTGCGCGACCTTCAAGAGCATTTCGCCCGCTCTCCGCTCATCGCGCCCTGGCTCGAGTCGCAAAAACGAGGAATGATCCTCTCCAACGCCAAACCCAAGCACATCAATAACCTCAAGGCTAAGCTCGGACACGGCGGCACTCTCGATCCAATGGCCACGGGCGTCCTGATAGTCGGACTCGGCAAAGGCACCAAGTGCCTGCAGCGCTTCCTGGAATGCACCAAGACGTACGAGTGCGTAGTTCTGTTCGGTGCCGCGACAGACAGCTACGATGCTGTGGGCAAGGTAGTTAGCAAGGCGGATTACGAGCATGTCACAAAAGAATTGGTTGAGGAGAAGCTAGCGCAGTTCCGCGGCAAGATTATGCAGAAGCCGAGTGTCTTTTCTGCGCTCAAGGTCGACGGCAAGAAGATGTACGAATACGCGAGGGAGGGCAAAGACATACCAGAGGTAGCCGCACGGCCTGTCGAGGTGGAGGAGCTGGAGCTAGTCGAGTGGCTGGAGCCTGGAAGCCATGACTTTGCGTGGCCCAAGGAAGAGGTAGACGGTACCGAGATGGAGGGCGCGAAGAAGCTGTTGGGCATCAGGAAAGAGGACGCAAAGATGCACGCGAAAACCGTGGCGCGCCGCGGACTCAAGCGATCTCGGTCACCGGAAAGCGATAGTGTTGAAGGCGCAGGCAAACAGCCCAAGCTACCGAGATCCGACACCGAGCCAGCCATGTCTGGCGCTCTGCCAGAGGACGTACCTGCAGAGGCAGCCGCTGCAACTAACCAAGTCGAGCCGCTACCAACAGAGGACAAGCCACAGCCGTCAGTAGAGCAAGCAGAAGCAATCCACGAAGCAGAGACGACCAAGACACAACCTACCACCGAAGCCACCACACCCACACCCCAACCCCCAGCAGCGCGTCTCCGCATGACAGTCACATCCGGCTTCTACGTGCGCTCTCTCTGCCACGACCTCGGTCTCGCCTGTTCCTCCCTCGGCCTCATGTCCTCCCTCATCCGCTCCCGCCAAGGCGACTACACACTGGGTCAGAACGTCATCGAATCCGCCGATCTCCAGGACCCCTCCAAGTGGGAGCCCCAACTGCAGAAGCACCTAGAAGCCTTCATGGAGAAAGAGGGCTGGGAGGCCGAGGAGCTGGAAGACGATGAGACGTGGCAGGAGAAGAAGAAGGAGAGGATGGAGGAGCGGAAAGACGGGGATAGGGAGAGGAGTTATCGCGGTGGGGGCGGAGGCAAGAAGTGGAATAGCAAGGGCAAGGGCAAGTATGGGCGGAGTGGGTACTCTAAGAATATGGATGGTGGACGGAAGGACTGAAGGGGATGAACCGGTGAAATGGTATTTGGTTTGGATACAGAAAAAAAAAGGCTCTATGATACCCCCATGAAATGTAAAAAAAGACCACGCCTCGAAAAGGGAGGCAGCGAGATGCACTAGCGTGTAAAACACGGGTACTTTCTTTGCCCCCTTGAGCGTAAGCTTCAAACATCCACCCTCGAGTTCCTTCAACTCAGACTCTGTCTCAAGCTCTGGAAACCCCTCTGCACATCCATCACCGCATCATCTTTCCCCTGCAACCCCCTCACCTCATCCTTGCCATCCTCATGGTTGATGAACAAGAAACTCAGCACCATAATGGCCGCACCCACCCAATACAGCGCACTCGCATACTGACTATCCAGCACCATCTGCCCCACAAGCGAGCACGGGATGGTCAAACTAAGCCCGACGGTAACAATCAGCGGCGACGTAAGCAGCATAGCGTACGCCCAGCAGAAATCTGAGACTAAGCTTGACGCGCTATTGATCAGCACGATATTAAGAATTCTCCTCGTAGGCGGAAGTTCAAACGGCTCTACGCCCGTGAGATGCAGAATGACGAAGCCAGGCCAGAGTAAGACAACGTTAGCCAGCCCCACCAAACCGAAGAACAGAGGCATGTTAATCCTGCTCTCATCGCCAATCCTGCTCTTCATAAACACGGTGTAAAACCCATACAGCACGGCGGACACAAACGCCATGACGTCGCCGACAGCCAGCTCGCGCGGCGTCTTGTGCGGGAACGAACCCCGGTTCGAGTCCGTGTCCCCGGACACGTCGACGAGGCTGATGAGCGCCACGCCGCCGAGCGACGCCAGCACGCCGATTAGCTTGAGCAGCGTGAAGCGCTCGACGCGCATTAGTGACCCCAGGAGCAGCGTCCAGATGCTGGATGTCGACGCCAGGATCGTGCTGCTGGCGACTGTCGTGTACTCGAGACATGCGGCTGCGAAGTAGTTTGCCAGGAACCAGAGTATGCAGAATTCTAGGGCTAGGCGCGTGGTTTCGTGAAGGGTTAGACCGCCGCCGCCATCTGCTGCTGAGTCGCGGCCGCTGCTGTCTTTTCCGTCTCCTAGGCTCTGCGATCCGTGGGCGGATGAGGAGAGTAGGACTTCGGTTGCCTCGTCGTTGTGCGGTTTGTTGGACCCCATGGGCGAAGAGCGCGATGAGTGGTCGCGGAGTAGTGTCCATTTCCCTGTCTGTCGCTGCAGCAGATCGCGGAGGTGTGCGAGGAGGGGCTGCCGGTGCTGACGCACGCTGGTAGAGCGATGCCGGTCGACCCAGAGGTGGTGGATGAACATTGGTATCAGCGGCAGGATGAAGAAGGCCGTGTTGATGTAGGTTACCAAGTACGGTTTCGAGTACGAGTTGTCGGCGAAGATTGTCTGTCTACTGGTTAGGATGGATGTACTGGGCGCAAGCGGCGGGGGTAAACGTACACTGGCCAGGAAATTACTAGCTGTCCAGAGCAATACTGTCGCGAGGAGGAATCCTATTCCCACGGCGTGTCGCACTTTGGCTGACCATGCTCCCTTCTTCTTCTCTTCCCCGTCGGTCCATTGACTCGCTTCACTTGCTGGACTGTCAAGATAGTCTTCCCCGCGCATGTACGCGCTCTCATCTGAGACATCGCTAACGCGCGGGCTGAGTGGTGTGGTCTCCACGAGCTCTTCCCGCCGGGGTATCATTGTCGAGGAAACGTGGTAGAACTTTCTCGTGGGTTATTGTCGCAGATTACGTATGTCAGGGAGGGTCTTCGGCGATAAGCGGGATCACGGTTGGAAATCGCAACACGGCATGGGACGGTATGCGGGCGCCCATGAATTAGTCGTACAGTTCAAGAGGAGAAGACGAAGGATGTCGTGGCACGGGATGCGTCGGCGTGACACGCGGTCTGCTAAGAGTGACATGCGCTGGTTCGGGGGTTTGGCTCGGGGTTTCATCAGCCCTGGTGTCTCACATGCCGGCTATCGGGGTGTTCATTGCCGCCCTGGCCACAAAGTGTGGCTGACCCACGCCACTACGGCTACACGGGTGCAAGCCACGCGGTCACCATGCAATGCGCCATCACAGTGCAGATTGACACCATCACCACTTTCCAGGTACTTGAGATGTTTGTATATTTATAGAAAGCTAGACAGCTAGGCAACGAGAGCTCCCCATGAAAATACATTGCAGGATTGGAGAATGCTTTCTGCACAACCATGTCAAAACACCAAACGCCTTCCCAACTCCACATGCAAGACGGCATTTCGGCAGATCGAGATCCACTCGTGATTCTCATGAACGATACTCCTTTCGTGATGGCATAGACTAGCATGCGCAACCGCCCTCGTTACCCTTGAGATCAATCGGGATTGTCTCGGGGAAGTCGTTGCTGAAGTCACCGACATCTTCTTGTGCAAGGGCTTGTCGGGCAATGACTGCGGATGTTAGCTGCCGATGCCCATGCGCCGGAAATAAGGGGGATTAGTGTACCTTCGAAAGCTTGCTCGACATTGATAGCCTCCTTTGCGCTTGTCTCAAAGTAAGGGATGCCGCCCTTGGATTGACAGAAAGTCATGGCGCGCTTAGACGAGATCTGTTCCTTGATTAGAATCCGGACGCGTTTCGTTGAAGCCTCTCGCACTCACCATTCTTTTGCTCTCTTCAACATCAATCTTGTTGCCAATAACAACCTGTCCCAGTCAATGACAATTCCCTCAAAACAGTATCGGCATCCACGTACAAATGGGAAGCTCTCTGGGTCCATCGGGCTAGCCTGTACCAGGAACTCGTCTCTCCAGCTGTCCAATGTATCGAAACTCTTCGAGTTGTTTACGTCGTACACGAGTACGCAGCAATCAGCGCCACGGTAAAAGGCAACACCCAGCGATTGGAAGCGTTCTTGGCCTGCAGTATCCCAAAGCTACCATCCGTTAGCTTCTGTCTGCCTACCAGACCAATGTACACCCACCTGCATGGTCACCAGTCTATCGTCGACCAAGACCTCTTTGGTAAGGAAATCGGCACCGATGGTCGCCTTGTAGCTTGCGCTGAATTTCTTGTTGACCTGTTCTCGTTGTGAGCGCGTCTCCTCGCCGTAGAAAGCTTCCTTTTCGGTTAAGAGCTCGACCGTGGAGGATGTCGTACATATTGATTCATCAAGCTAGTCTTGCCGACCCCGCTGTCTCCAAGGATGATGACCTGGGTGGATTAGCCGTGGCCCCACAGTTGGCGTGGAGCTTCATTACCTTGAGGAGGACCTTCTTTCTTGAAGCCATGGTGTGGTGTGTGTATAGGGAATGCAAAGACTAGGTACAGCGCAATCGACTCGAGGCGCGAAGCTCGGTAGTGTGCAACGTCGTGCGGAGAAGCGTGCGGGGTTATGGTGCGAAAGGGACGATAGTTGATATAGAGTTCTAGGACTTGGGGGCGTCCGTTCGAGTGACGAGACAGGCGAAATGCGACCAGAGAGCTGATACGGTGAGGAAGTGTACAGCTCCGTTGCCAGCGATCGATGATGGATGATGTCGAACCTTGGCGCGGCGCTAACAACCCGCCCCATCGATAACACAAGGGAGTTCGGTCCAGGCGCGCATCCACATGACCTCTCCATTACAGCCTCGCATGCTCAGTCGCCAAGATGGCTCAGGGCTTGCATCCTTGTCGCTCGAGAATGCCATTGTGAATCATGCGATTTTACATTTCGATATTGAAAAATGGACTATCTCTGTACGGTGCCCGCGCTCGAGCTATCCAATGCAGCATGCGGCCACCTCCGTGGCACCCGTGGTCCGACCGCGATGTGGAAGCCACCCCAAAGGATGATAGATTATTTACATGTCTCATGCTGCACATTAGAGCAGACATCGTTTGGCTCTAACACTCAGACTGCATGGAAATCTTGCGAGATGTCACCCAGGGTCGCCTTCCCGCTTAGTTTTCCGCGTCGCGTCACTCACCCCATCGCTCCTTCCTACCAGTGAACTTCACTTTACTCACTTATTACATCTCAACGTCTTCTGCTTCCCGACTCTCTCTCCCTCTCACCTCTTTCCCCGCTACTAGGTTGAGCCCATATACACGCACTTCTCTATACATGGATCGCTTTCTGCAGCACATCGGCCTCTACCTATACCATACGATTTGACCGGCCTGTATAAGCTTGCCATCTTCGATGCCGCTGCTTCTATCATCATCGCACTGTGTATTCTACCCATGATGACAGAGAAGAGGCGCCCGACCAGGCCGCTCTATGGCTCACAGAGCCTGAAGCGTGCGGATGCAGCCCAAGATTGTATCGATCAGATTCTCAGGCAAGGCATGAACTTGGCAGATACCGGTCCGGAAAACCTGGTGCAAGTCGTATCTGCAAACATACCGGCCGAACCTTTTCCAGGGCAAGCCGTTGCCTTCCCTATCGAAGTTTCGGCGGCTAATGGCATCCCAAAATTTGCTGGAGCATACCGCGTGGTTGTACGGAACGGCCAGCGAGCCCCGAATGCCGGTCAACAATGAAATGCCGTGTATTTGGTCAAAACCGCGATGAGTATTGGTATTGCTGCCAAACTAGCCTTCGACGTCGGCAAACAAATACAGGAAGTCTGGATCAGCAAGAATGACATCAGTACTGACATCAAACTAGACGACCTGCTATGTCCGGAGGATATGCTTTGCATTGCCGAAAAATGCCAAGGGCAGAAGGAAGGAAAGGAGATTGGCGGTATTACACCGATTTGCACTAATGGAAGTCCAAATTGCAAAACACTCATTGCGCGTCACGAAGCTTATCAATACTTAGACCCGCACGTACGGCTGCACATGCACTTCAGTGACCTACCCACACGTCTTCCAAGTCGACAAGGACTACATGGACGCCCAATACTCTTGACTCGAAGACCTGATCGAGCGAGCGGGCAACACGATGCCCGAACCAGAATGCGAGGACGGTCGGGTCCAGAAATTTGACAGTGTTAAAAGTGCGCTCGAGGGTACGTTGTGGAGATGCAACTATCACGTTTCCAATCAAGGTACTAATGTTGAAGCAGCTGGATCGAAAAACTCTGTGCTTATAACAGCAATGCGGTCGACACACAATGGATGTGGTCGTTCGGAGAGCCAGCTTGGGCCACTAGGTTGATGTGGACGAAGTTCCCTGCCACACTTCCCAAGTGCCCATTCGACTGCAAGACAGCATTCGAGCCATTTCTAGAACCAGACTGTAAGTAAAGGGGAAAAGCCCATGCGTTAAATCCGCAAACTCTCTGTGAACAGGTGTCAAATATGACGGCTTCTTACAAAACCGGAAGATTGCGACCGATACCTGTGGATCTGCTGTTTTCTATGCACCCAATGTATAATGTTCGGAGGAGCAGCCGGACTGCTGCCACAGTGCAACTTAGGGTGCTGATTGCGGACAGCCTAAAAAGCTACGGCTCGCTTGATGAGGGGACGCACTTTATTTCTTCGGCGAGCTGCAACGTATTTGTGATGAAGAAATCCTTGGCTAGTCGGCTTGAATATTCTTTCTAACGGATGGCACGTAGGCATGGAGAAGATGGACGCGCCTCGGCTGGTGACCGCAACGCGAGCTAAGCCTGATTTGCCTAGCGCGTCTCGCGAGCAACGCGAACCTTTCCCTCACCTCTTTCCATCGACTGCCCATCAATTCGCGTTCATGTATGTGTACAAGAGATTTTGTTTGCATTGAATTACTACACTGCCGATAGAGTCCGTGGCCTTGCTCGCAAGCGTCGTTCAAAGCGCAGACTAGAGAGCTCGCACCTATGGATGCTGTGCCGCACCACGTCGCCTTTCCCCTTGAACAGCGGCCTGTCCTCAAACAGACGCATTCGACCACCACAATCATGAACCTAGCTGATGTATCTTGCCAACATTTGCAGATCAATATCGATCACGAACCGCGTCAAGCGCTCCGCACGCGCAAATCGCTCTCAGATGCCTCAATTACACCACCCAGAGCAACCCGTGCAGTCCTCAATCTCTCAAGCATCTCCTCAAACCATGCTTCTGTCCCTCTGTCCACCTTGCAATGTTCGCGAATGGCCCGCTCTACGCACGCGCGGTCAGAAGCCAGCACCCAGCCGTAGTGCGTGTCAAGATCCCGATGTCGGCGTAGCAATACTTTCGCTACGTTGGTTAACTCTTCGTCGAGCTTCCGCTTCGGCTCTAGCTGTAGACTGGCGCCTCCATCGCAATCGGAGAAAAATGCCGAATTTTCCAGAAAACATGCACTGTCGGCTGTAAGAACTAACGCTATATCAATCAAGTCTTTGAAATCGGAGGGCCGATATTCATCTGACATGGCAGCTCAAGATGTGGGGCCAAGAGACGTTTCGGGGATATCCAAGTAGTAAGCCAGGGTCTACTTGATCTTTTGTACTGATAACAGGAGCCAAGGGGTAAAAACTGACTGGTGTGGGTTTCTCAGCCTATTAAGATTCTCTCTATACGCAATACATGGACTACCAGTTTGTCAAACCGCATCACCTGCAAACTTTTGGCAGCCTAAAGAGAGATTGTGTGTTTTCAAACACAACTTGAACGCGCATGTGAAGGGAATCGCAGCTATTCCACGTGCAACAGCAATCTCTTCCGAAAAGATTGCCGCCATTGAAGAATGGTAAGCAGTCACTGGACCAGTCAGTTCACTCAGCGAATGTACGAACACGACTGCGCTTGACTTCTTACAACGACAATGATTTCATCAACATATGTCGGCGAAATTTGGATTCATCCGTCTTTGTGGAACCATTGCAGTGAACACGAATCGCAACAGTCGCACAGAAGCCGCCACTATGCATTCGTGCGGGTACAGCTCGTCAGCTCTTTACATGTTTTCGGCGTCTCTGGCACCAGTATCTGGTATACTCCCTGCAAGCAATGCCCTGGAGCTCTCAACATCACTCCGCGCTTCATGGAACTTCATCCGGTGGGGCTAGTGCAGCCTTATTTCCCATTACAACCATGTACTCCGGAAGAAGAAGAATAGCTAGTGAATGATCACTAAGCTTTCGTATCAGATAGACGCGTGTATTCTTACGAACACTCTGAATCATACAATCTCGTCTAATAGCTTCTCGTGCAATACGTGGTCAGAGACGACCATATCATCCTATCGGGCCGAAACACTGGAGTCTGACAAAGCAGGTTGAGACTAGTTAATCAAATGGAGTGCTCGACGATGTCCGGAATTTTCGTCCGTTATATGAAGCTCACTCCGTCACACGTACTCCACTCTGTGGAGTTCCCTTTTCGCTCTACTATGATCCTAGAAGACGCACACAAGCATGTGCTACACCTACAGCGGTAACGGACCAAAGCGCATGAAACAGGTCTCCTCGCCATGAAACTGCATACTTGGAATTGCAGTATATATGAACTGTAGGTATTGGTATATTTACAGGATCATTAAGAGATCATATCATTTCACTACATCCAGAATACACAACACTCCCAAAACAACCGCACGATATTACCAAGATGTCTACCACGCTGCAGCTCCAACACCTCACCAAGAATGTCCATCACACCGTCTACCCGGCTATCTCTCCCGCGAACCCTCTCAATTCTGCTCAAGGGAAGACAATCATCGTCTCTGGTGGTGCCAGCGGAATCGGCTACTCCATTGCGCAAAGCTTCGCAGCAGCTGGAGCCGCCATTGTTGTAATCATTGCGCGTCGCCAGGAAGCGTTGGACGAAGCTTCAAAGAAACTGCGTGCTGAGATTGTGTCTACGGGCGGGGAGACGAAGGTATGGACGTACCTAGTGGACATCACCAACGAAGCAGCCGTAGGCAATACCTTTAACGACATCAGGGAGCGCCTAAACGCCGGCGCTCTCCCAGACACGGCACCCAAAGACGCCGATGTCCTCGTAACAAGCGCGGCGCACATTAGTCTCGACAATACAGTACTAGACTACGCCGTCCAAGTCTACCGCGACGCGTTCGAGACCAACCTCTTCGGCAACTTGAGCCTTGTCCGCGCCTTCCTCAAGCCCGAGATGCCCGCCATCCCCCTCACCACTCTTACTGGAATCGTCAGGCAAACCACGCCATCTCGCTATCCGCACCAGCGGAAAGTCATCCTCGACGTTTCATCGGTTGCGACGTATGTGGTTCACCCGGGCCAGGCCACGTACGGTGCGAGCAAATTGGCTTTTACCCGTGCTATGCGGCAGCTTCAATCTGAAGTCGATGGGCTGCCTGGCGTGCCTGTCCGCATCCATAGTTTCCATCCTGGTGTCGTGTATACGCCTGCTGCTGCTGCGGTTGCTGAGGCACTGAAGGATGCCTTTGATTGGGACGATGTGAGTTTGTCGGGTGGGTTCGCGGTTTGGTTAGCAAGTCCTGCTGCGGCGTTTTTGAAGGGCAGGTTTGTTCTTAGTAACTGGGATGTGGAGGAGTTGGTGGCGATGAAGGGCAAATTCGAGCAGGATCATACGTTTGGAACGATCACTCTTAAGATTTGATAGCATCAATCATTACTCTTCGTAAAAAGGGTATTGTTAGGTGTTTGGATGTACTGTGTTGTCTCTACAAAACAGCTCGCATAAAGCTTTAGCATTAAACAAATGAACCTCACCTAAAACAGTCGCGGTCTTTCTTCACCTAATAATTACTATCTACATAGCCGAATATTGTAAAAAAGCGTGCTTGAAGGCAGCATCTATATGATGAAGTAGCGATGCCCTACGTTAGGAACAGAACGGATACTAGATGAACAAACAAATTTTATTGGCATCGCAGCGTAAACCCAAGAAGGGATTCCATCAACCCAGCGGAAGGCTTTCCACTAGAATGGACGGACTGAGCCATCGTAGATCTTTTGTCCATCAAGCTTAAAATCAGGAACATCCATCACCATAAACTTGCCGCTGTCTACCAGACTTGCCAACAAACAAGCCAAGCCAGCCACGGGCTCCGGCTTGACTTGAGGCTTGATAGGAAATCACTGCGCTTAGCTTGAAGGGCTATCAAGCTAAGATTTAATAGCTTGATTTAAAGCTTGATTAATAGGCTTAATAGCCTACATCCTAATTACCTTTAGTATTATAGTTATCCTCCTTTGTGCTTATATTATACAAAGCGTCTAAATTAGCGTCTGTTAATGCTGCTTTTGCCGCCATCTCGTCGTCGCCTAGGCCAAATTTTCGCCACCGTCTCACGCACTGTATCGCCGCCAATAGTTGAGGTTGTATAGCCCGTCGGCGAGGCTCTAAGAGATCACTAAGCTCGCTGAATATGCGCTCACACTCGCAGCTTGACGCTAGGATAGAGAGCACGTTAAGCGCAAGCTGACTAAGGCTAGGGTATTAATTACGTAGTGCTACCTAGTATTTAATAGAGTTATTTACGTATTTAGTGCCCTTCTTAGTGCGCGGCTTATTTTACTTCTACCTATTAAATTTATTATCCTCTATACTATTATTAGCTAGAGCGCTAGAGCTAATAAAGCTATTAATTATATTATCTATATTATTAGAGAGGACCTTTAGACGCCCTATAACGCGTAGTAAGGTATTATATTACGCCTATAAAGCGCGAAAATTAACGTACCTCACGGGTTGGCGGGCCACACGGGTTGGCGGGACACTTTTGCCAAGCCCCCACCAAATTCTACCTATGCACGCGATGCCTCACCAACAACACCAGATGGAACCTTCTAACGAACGTCAGATACAGACTGCCCTTCAAGCTCTTAAAGCAGACGCGACACTCTCCTTACGACGCGCTGCAGCTATCTATAACGTCTCTCGAACAACACTAAGCTATCGACGCGCTGGACGACCTTCACAAGTAGATTGCTGGCCTAAATCTAGGAATCTAGAGAAGACTGAGGAGGATGTGCTCGTTGAGCATATACTCGACCTTGTTACTCGTGGATTTCCCCCTAGGCTCGCAGCTGTGGCTGATATGGCCAATTCCTTGCGCGCGGAGCGCAATATGGGCCATATCGGCTTAAACTGGCCCAGTACGTTCGTCAAGCGCCGCCCTGAGCTCACAACGAAGTTTAATCGCAAGTACGATTACAAAAGAGCCCTCTGCGAGGATCCTGAGATTATACAAGGCTAGTTCGGCCTAGTAGCCAACATCAAAGCCAAGTACGGCATCCTAGATAAAGACACGTACAACTTTGACGAGGCAGGCTTCATAATAGGCCAGATATCAACTAGAGCAGTTGTTACAGCTTCAGAGCGACGAGGACGGCCAAAATCAGTGCAGCAAGGCAACAGAGAGTGGACAACAGTCATCCAGGGCATCAATGCGACAGGGTGGGCCATTCCACCCTTCATTATCTTCAAGGGCCGCTAGCACCTCTCTGCCTGGTATAAGGAGGAGGCTCTGCCTTAGGACTGGGTTATTGCAGTCTCCGAGAACGGCTGGACAACAAACGAGCTTGGTCTGCAGTGGTTGAAGCACTTTGATAAGCATACAAAGAAGAGGGTAGTTGGCAGCCACCGACTGCTCGCAATTGACGGCCATGAGAGCCACGACTCGCTCGAATTCCAGCAGTACTGCAAGGAGAACAAGATTATCACCATCTGCATGCCTCCACACTCATCGCACCTCCTGCAGCCTCTTGATGTAGGTTGTTTCTCGCCTTTGAAGACGGCGTACGGGCGCCAAGCCGAAAATCTCATGCGCAACCGGATCACTCACATCACAAAACTAGAGTTTCTACCATGCTTTATACGCGCCTATAATGCTGCAATTACTCCTAGTAATATCCAAGGAGGGTTTCGAGGCGCTAGATTGGTCCCATTTGACCCAGAACGGGTCATAGCAGCCCTTGACGTCCGGCTACGTACTCCATCACCACCACTGCCTATCAACAACGAGCCCTGGCAGTCGCAAACCCCTAGCAATACCCTTGAATTAGGGTCGCAATCGACGCTCGTAAAGGCAAGGATTCAGAGGCATCTAGATAGCTCACTAACGTCTATAGTGGAGGCCTTTAAGAAAGTCTCAAAGGGGGCAGCGATTATCGCGCACAAGCTAGTGTTGGCGCAAAAGGAGATCGCAGAGCTTCGAGCGGCAAATAAGGCTGCCACGCGGCGTAGATCGCATAAAAGGAAGCGGGTTTAGGCAAAGGGGACCTTAATAGTTGAGGATGGGGCTCGTCTAACTGCTCTAGAGGAGTTTGGAGCGCGTAGTGATGGGAAGAAGCCAAAGAAGCGGGTGCGCGCTGAAGGAGGTGAGCCAACTCAAAGGCGGTGTGGACGGTGTCATCAGACTGGGCATAACGCGCGTACGTGTAAGCAAGCAGTAGAAGTAGATTCTGAATAATATCTCATATCATGTTATACTATGTAGGGCCAAAGTGGGCTATTTTGCGCCAGAATAGGGTAGAGTTTGGTGGGGGCTTGGCAAAAGTGTCCCGCCAACCCGTGTGGCCCGCCAACCCGTGAGGTACGTTATACTTTATCTTAAAGGCTGTTTTCTATTCGTATCCTTTAGCAATTTAAATATAGTAGAATCCTTCCTAAATATTCAATTTTATAAACTACTTTACTCCCTAGAGTTAATCTATGAGCTCTATTATTAGTAGTAGTAGGTATTAATTCTTTATCGTGCTACTATTCACTCTGCGGTAGTCAATATATAGTCGCTATTTTCTATTAGCTTTCTTAATAAATAGTATTAGCGAAGCCATCGGGCTATCACTGTGAAGGTCCGTCCTTAGAGGGTCCTAGGGTTGGTTCTCGGGAATGAGCTAGGCGCGTGATGGACGAGATAAGTTAAGCATAATATAAAGATTAATAAATAACTTAAGAGTTTAAGAATTAAGTACTAATTCTTAGATTTTAAAGTTAAATATAGTAACTATAAAGATGCGCTATCTAGTAGCTATATACCTATATAATAGTTATAGTAACTCCTAATAATAGTAGGGTATAACTTCTAGCGATAGTTATAATAGTCGTAATTACTTCTAGCAATAGTTGCGGTAGTCATAATTACTTCTAGCGATAGTCCTTAGCGTAGTAATTAGTTACGTAACTACTAATAGTTAGCGTTTTATAGGATCGCTATCCTAGTCTTACTTATGCGGCGTGGTTGCGGCGTAGTTACGGCGTGGTCGTAAGCGTTTTAACTTTAGGTTATAATACTATCTTCCCCTTCTAAGAATTTATTCTTAGATTACTTAACTTTAGTAGTTACTTAGCTTATAAGTAGAATTACCTTACGCGTTATTATAAGCTCTAAGGTTTACTATATTATCTAATTTCTATAAATATTAGATTTGCCTAGCCTAGAAAATTCTTAACGCTAATTTTATTTCTAATATTACTTATAATAAGTGTTTTCTTAATAATTGCTCTTATTATATTATACTAAATTTGCCTCTTAAATGTGCAGAGTACACGCGTCTTAGCTAGTTATATATAAATATATCGTGGGCCTCTTTAGATAAAACTCGCGAAGAGTATTAAGCGAAAGTAGATGCAGACAAAAAGTTGTTATCTGAAGTGATTGCGCGGTTGTTGCGCAGTAAGAAGATTCTAGCGCAGGCCAATAAGCGCGTACAAAGGAAGGCGCTCTGCCTTGCGTCGGAACTAGAAGCGGAGGGTAAGGATGTTAACGCGTAGTCCTTGGATTATCCAGCGGCGTCTATTAGTATCGCATATTCGCTAATAATATAGTCTACCTTAGGTAGTATAGATAACGCAGTTGCGACCCTTAGTATTGCTAGTCCTAGCGGCGCTAGTAATACTAGTAGTAATAATATAGAAGCTATTAGTAGTTCGTAAGGTTTGTATCTAGCTCCTAAGTATTATTACTTTTAGGGTAGCTTAACTATTTAACTAGATATTCTTTACTATTACTTTATATTTAGTATGCGAGAAATTTCTTAACTTTAAATTTATTTTCTTCTTCTATTTTATAATAGAAGGTTTTCTAGAGTAGTATTTTAGGGTCTACTAATTCTAATATATTAATATAAAATCTTAGGTATATCTTCGCGTTAAGTAGAAGGTTAAGTATATAAGTAACTAGTCCCTTCTAATTAAGAATTAAAAATAGTCTAATTTTAATATTATTAAGTCCCTTACTAGGTTATATAGTGCGAAGGTTCTTCGTAAGTAGATAAACTTTATCCCCCCTCTTTAGCTAAGGTGCCGTTTTTCGTTTCTTATTAACATATAAAATACTCTAGCGTTATACCTTTTTAAGTTCGCGCTATAGCAACTCGTGTACTAACTTTAGCTTATTAGCTATAGCGATAGCTACTTCTATTTTCAGGCTTAGTAATGTTCGTGTAAAGAGATTTAGGTGTCTCCTATAGTTTGCGTAGAACGGAGTTTGTCCTATAGACTCCGAAAGCTTATTATTATAGGCTATCTATACTATAGGTAGTAGTAAAACCTAGTTATTCTACTAGTAGTTAATATAGATCTGTAGATAGGCTTTTATTATATAGTTCGTTTATTCTATTTATCTATCTATTTATAGATAATAAGCTATTAATAGCTTCCTTCTAGTACTAATTATAGCAAGTAATACTATCTAAAAGTTTAAAGTAAAGAGCTTATCTCTATTACTAATAATTAACTTTAGTATGCCGTAATACCTTATAATACGATTGTTAATAACGTGCGTAAGTTATACTACCGTAAAATCTTTGCGAAAGGCGATGTACTTAGCTTACTTTGTAAAATGATCTACTACTATAAGAATTGCGTTATACGATACTTTAGTAATAAGGTCTCTTAAGACTAGTAGGCCTATAATAAAGTCTATAGAGATGTCTAACTATAGTGTGTTAGGTAGCTCTATTACTTGCATTTCTCTATAGGGTGCGTAGGTACTATATTTATTCTTTTAATAGTCTGCGTATTTAGTAATAAAGGAGGTAATCTTATCTATTATATATAGAAACTCGTAATTTCGCTTAATAAGTTCTATTATTTAAGTAATACTAGGGTAACCGTGTATAGGGTCGTTATAGTATTACTTAATAATTACTTCTTATAATTCTTCTAGTACCTTATTAGTAACTTATATAACTAGGTTTAGTATCTTTACTAATTCTAATAATTTATCTTTATAGCGTATAAGTATCGCGGATTTATTAATTATCTTAGTTCCTATAATATTATATCTACGGCTAAGAGCATTAGCCTTATTATTATCTTTTCTTAGTATAAATATAATCTTAAACTTATACTATTCTAATTTCTATAACTATTAAATTTATTATTTATTAAGTATCTTAGTAGTTATAAACGTAACTAAGTTCTTATAATCTAAGAATATTATAAGTTCTAAGTAACTCTTAGTATATACTCTCTAATACTTTAGGTAAGCAATAATAGCTAATAGCTTCTTATTATAAATATTATAGTTCTTCTCTAGTTCTAAAAGCTTACGTAAATAATAAGCTATAAAATACTATTAGCCTTTATATAATTAGCTAGCACATTCTCCTAGTGCGAGATCTAATAAGTTAGTCTTAAAGCGTAGGGGTTACCCTAATTAGAATATATAGAAGCATAGTAGCGTTATACTTATATTTTTAAGCGTCTAGAAGGCGTCTTCTACTTCCTTACTCTATATAAATAGTGTGTCCTTTCTTATAAGTCTTATTAATAGAATAGTAATTTTAAAGTAATTCTCAATAAACTATTAATTAAAGTTTAAGAATTTTAAGAAGAATTATATTTCCTTAACTATCTTTAGTAGTAGCTATTTCTTAACTACCTTAATCTTTTCTTCGCTTATGCGTACTCTATTAGCTCCTATAATATATCCTAAGAAAGCGACCTCTTCCTTATAGAATTCGCATTTCTCTAGCTTAAGTTATAAGTTAAACTAGTCTAGGCACCTTAGCACTATATAGATATATTCTACATATTCTTCTTTATTTTTAGAGTAGACGAGAATATTATCTAAGTATATAATAATAAAGATATCTAGATAAGCTCTTAATACGTTATTAATAAGTTCCTAAAATATTACTAGGGCGTTTATAAGCCTAAAAGGTATAATAGTATATTTATAATATTTATATCTTATTTAGAATGCTATTTTCTATTCTTTACCTTTCTTTATTCTAATAAGATAGTATCTATCTTATAGATCTATTACTATAAAGATTCTTACTTAAAATAATTAATTCTAAAGCTCTATAATATTTAGTAATAGATATTAATTCTTTACTATAATATTATTAAGCTTGCGATAGTTAACGCATATTCTTAGTAGTCTCTTCTTCTTTATTATAAAGAGTATTAGGAATTCTACTAGTAAATTAGAGAGTCTAATATAGCCCTTCTTTAGGTCTTTATCTAGCTACTTTCTTAGTACTTTAAGTTCTATCTCTAATAGTTAATATATTAGCCTAAAAGATAGAGCTTTCCCTTCTTCTAGAATAATCTTATAATTTTAGAGTTAATACTTTAATAAAGCTTTACTATCTACTACTTCTATAAATAGATACTTAAATTCTTTATACTCTTTTAGAATATTAGAAGTTATATATTTCTCTAAAACTTTAACTTTATAATCTAGAAGTATCTTATTAGTATCTATTAAGTTAAACTCTTATATCTTAAGGCCATTCTTATATAAAGTTTACTATCTTTTAGTAATATTATAAACTTTTCTCTTATCTACTATTAAAATTAGTTAATATATAGGCTAGCTTATAGTTGCGTCTAGTCTATAGTACTTAAATAAGAACTTCTTTAACTTCTAGTTAATCCGCGGGTTATATTCTTATAACTAGAGAAATTCTAATATAATATCGTAGGTAGCTAGTCTAAAGACGTCTAGGTCTATTCTTTCTTAGTACTCTTAGATACTAAGCGTTACGTTAGTAACCTTATATATAATCTTGCTTTCTTCTAGTATTAGTTATCTATTAGTAACCTATAGTAGGTAGGACTAATATTTCTATAGTAGTTAAAGTCTAGCTTTATCTACTACGCGCGTTAAAATATAGTTCGCTTCTAATCCTAAATCTACTAAAGTATACATCTATACTCTATTAAGCTATACTAGTAGCTTAATAAGTTCTAAGGGATTTACTATATTAATCTCTTTAGCTAGGCCTTCTTAGCTATTTACTAGTCTAAAAAAGACTTAGTTCTAAATCTATAGAATTCTTTCGTGTCGTAGTGCTTATCGCATGCGCTACTTAGGCATATTTGCTAGTCATGCTCCTTATATTCATAGATAGAGTCGTTAATATATCATATCTCGTATACAGTTTATATCTAGATAATGTCTTACAGGTTCTCGTGACTAGGGAAATAAGCATTCTCGCACTTATTCTATAGGTATTTTAGGTATGTGTCTTTAATGCATATATCCTATTCTATCTTACACTTAAGGAATCTACACACTCTTCTTAGAGACTATATAGATTCCTTCTTCTCTAAGTAATAGGTCTTATAGAAGTCGTACGTGCAACTAGTCTATAATAATTTAGTATAATAGAGGTTGCGAGGATCGTACTAGTACTAAACTATAGTATCTTAGCCTATTTAGTTAATCTTTCGTTTGCCTTAAGGTTAGCTTTATAGCTATTATTTCTCTACTTCTTTAGCCTATAATAGCTTATTATTCTAAGAGTATTATGCAAACTCTTAAATATCTTATTCTAGAATCTTAACTATCTAGCTATCTAATTCTATAGCGTACGGAGTTATCTCTTAGATATCTTTATTAGAAGGTATAACCGTAGGTTTATTCTATACTTATAGTACTTATTTAACCTATTAGAGATCTTTTAGTATTAGTAGGAACTTCTTAATCTCTAGAAGAATATTTTCCTAATCTTAATTAATCTCGTAGACTAGATTATAGAAGTGCTATTATATAGTTTATAGGATATTTAGGGTTTCTATAGCGTAGTCTACTAATTCCTTATTAAGGTAGTAGAGTAGGCTATTAATCTATAGTAATAGTAACTCTATCTCTAGTAGACTTACGTAGAGCGTGCTTAGTTAATATTTTTCCTTAAACATAGCTATCTTGTCGTGCTTAGTGCGTAGTGGTTCTACTACGTCTTCTTCTAGTGTATTATACTTCTCGTTAGATGCGAGTAAGTTATCTAGGCATTCTATTCTTATAATAGTAAGGTTCTTAATTCCTTTAAGAATACCTTCTCTACTATCTACTTAGCATTTAATCGTAGGTTTCATAATAACTTCCTATAATTTATTAGCTAGTTTACTAGCCTTTCTAAGTACGTTAACTTATCGTGCAACCTTATTTTTACTACGATAGTCCTGTGCTATGTAGCCTACTTTACTATAGGCATAGTAAGTAATTAGCTTTTTACTCTTATTACGCTAAAACTTTAGCTAACTTAGTCTCTTATTAATATTATTAAGGTGTATAAGCTTATAGCTATTTATAGCGTATATACTAGGGACTTAAAGTACATAGCTTCGCTAACGTCCTTAGTTTAGGTACGAATATTAAGGCTAGTGTCTTAGTTAGTTATTTATAGGCCCTTAGATATAGGTTTCTTAGTTAAATAGTCTTTCTTCTAGTATAAGCTTATATAACTTATTATTAATTTAAATAGCTTTATTTATAAGTTTATTAAATATATTAAGATTAGATCTACTTTATATAAGTTTTTTACGTATAATTAGCTTAAGACCTTATTAGTATATCCGCATTAAAGCGTTATTATCCTAGTTAATAACTATAGAGTATTATTAGAACTTAGTCGTATAGTTAGTAGTAGACCTAATCTATCTAAGCCTCTAAATCTTTTATTCTATAACTACTAATTCTTTAAAGGGTAAAAAGACTTCTTTTATCTTAGCTTTAAAAGCGTCCTAGTTATTAATAAGGTTAATATTATCTTAGTCGTTAACGTTATTATCTATATATTAGCATAAGATAGGGTTAGCCTACTTCTCCGCGTTGCCGCGAAGGAAGGTAGTAGCCTATACGACTTTATCGTCGTTATTAATCCTATTTCCTTTAATATAGAGGTATCTATTAACTTAGAGTAGCTAAGCTTTAAGCTTACTATAGTTACTATAGTATAAGTTAGGCTTATTATTACGTACTAAGGTATAGGTGGCGTCTATAGTTATATCTAGGGTGTCTATTGCTACGTCGCTTATTTTAAGGGTATTTAAAGTGTAAAGGTCTATCCTTAGAGAGTCTTAGGGTTAGTTCTTAGGAATAAGCTAGGCGCGTAATAGATAAGATAAATTAAGTATAATATAAAGATTAATAAATAACTTAAGAGTTTAAGAATTAAGTACTAATTCTTAAATTTTAAAGTTAAATATAGTAACTATAAGAGTGCGCTATCTAGTAGCTATATACCTATATAATAGTTATAGTAACTCCTAATAATAGTAGGGTATAACTTCTAGCAATAGTTATAATAGTTATAATTACTTCTAGCGATAGTTGCGGTAGTCGTGATTACTCCTAGCAATAGTCCTTAGCGTAGTAATTGGTCACGTAACTGCTAACAGTCAGCGTTTTGCAGGATCGCTATCCTGGTCTTGCTCGTGCGGCGTGGTTGCGGCGTGGTTGCGGCGTGGTCGTAAGCGTTTTGACTTCAGGTCGTAAGCGTTTTGACTTTAGGTCGTAACAATCACTTTCGCGAATAAATTGTTTACTTAGGTTCTTTCTAAGGTACTCGCACAACTCTAGCTTGTGCTTAGGCGCGATTAGGTATATTAGTCCTGGGACGAGCTTAGCTCCTTCTTGGATGTGGATCTCGTGATTCTACTCCTAGTAATCTACTAACTTAGTTACTTCTATTTCCTTAATTAGTTCTCTAAACTTATTCGTATTATATTCCTTTAGAATATCTAGTAATTTAGGCTCTTTCTTTATAGTCGCGGCGCGTTTTAACTATATAACTCCTATTTTCTTAAGGTTATTCTTATAGATCTTCGCGATCTTATAAGGCGAGATCTTACTAATTCTCCTATTCTTAGGTAAGCTCTAGACTGTCGGGCGTGTCTCTTTTTGTACTCTAGCAACCTTGCGCGTAGGTTCTTAGCTAAGTATTATCTTCTTTAGCTAATTAATAGCTAGATTATACTTAATTAACTAATTATAGCTAATTAATATATCTTCTTTTTTAAGATCTATAATATTAATATTAGTTTAGTCTCTAATCTCTACTACGTCTAGTAATACTAGTTAGGTTTCTAGTCTTATTATACCGCCCCTATATCCTATAGGGTTATTATTAGCTAATACTACTTATATTAGCTATTTCTTAGCCTAGTAGAGTATATTATATCTTTCTACTACTCGTAATAAGATAATTATCTAGATAATACTACTATTAATAGTTACTATTATTTTATATCTATATACTAAGACTTCTATTCTTAACTTAAGATTCTATAGATTTATATCTTATATATTATAGAGGGTCGTTTTAGGACTACCTATACTAACGTAACTCTATCCCTAGTAGTATTCTAGTTTTTTAACTACCTAGCTTTCCTTTTCTTAGGAAAGTAGCCTACGCTATACTTAGCGTTATAATAGATTCTATAATTATTCTTATAGTAGAACGTCTAATATAAGAGATTATAAGGAATAGGTCCCTAGCTAGTAGGTACGTTCTTTGTATACTATTTATTCTTAACTAGTTTATTCTTACTTATATCTTCCTAAGCTTAGTTCTTTCTATAAGTTTACTAAGGTTCTTTTTTTAGTTTAGAGATGTCAGATAGCAGGTGTTGCTGTCAGAAAGAAGGCTATCCAGCAGGCAGTTTTAGTATCGGTGTCGATTACAGCCATGTCGGCCAACCCGCCTCGATCCTACTTCGGCCTTACTTGCACGAGAGCATATACATCGTGATAGCACCATCATCAAGGACACACACAATGAACGATCATTAATTCCATAATATATCTCATCTAATCTGACAATTAAGAGTCTCACTGCCTCTACAACGAGCGACGAACTACCAAAATGGCAGCAAATCAGAGCCAGAGGGACGCGACAGTCATTCTTACCGA